>OZ017739.1:403542114-403944614 GCA_963969285.1 Odontomyia ornata | reverse complement strand
ATATATATATATATATATATATATATATATATATATATATATATATATATATATATACGTATATATGTTTCAATAGATTCGGTGATTTTTTTCTCCTTTTTCTTAACTAGCGTATAAAAAGCTAAAATTTTCATTTGATTACGCACGATTTCAATCTTAGTTTTTGATCGATATTATTGTAATATTGTTAAAATTTAGAGCGCCAAGAGGGCCATTAAGCTTTTTGATTTTATAATAATTTTTTTTTGTTTTAATGTTTTATATGATTTAAAAAATAAAGCAACTTTGAATTTAAGTTTGAGATAAAGCAACAAACAATATTGTACATCGTTTTTATTTTCCGCTAGTAGTTATTTAACCTGTTTTCTTACCTTTGTTTTACTAAACTCTTCAATAATTTCAGTGAAATCAATTTCCTTTAAAACTTTTCTTTCAATTGAAAGCATGGAAAGATGAACCAGTCGCTCTTGATGCATCGTAGGTCGAAGGTAACTTTTAATTAGTTTGAGTTTGGAAAAACTTCTCTCACATGATGCAACTGAGATGCAAATGGTCAAGAAGTACTGAAGTATAAGCGATTTACTGGTTAGAGATTCACTCAAGTCCCATTTTATTATGAATTGTACGATTTCTTGGGCTGTTCAGCTGGCAGTAATGTCCAAACTCGTATTGGTGGCAAGTTGATGCCTACGATATCGCTTTATTTCTTGCAGCACCTGCTCTTTATCGAACTCATCCTAATTTTGTACCAGGTACCCTGATGCTACAGCCAGATCATCGTCAGAAGCTTCCAGCATGAACCTTGTTTCAACAACAAATTCGAAAATTTTGATGATATCATTCATTGCCACGTATCATTGAGACGATTATTTTATAAATCGATCAATGCATTCCAAAATTTATCGACGCACTTCCTCCTGAATTGTCAAAGCAGCATCAAGAGCTAGTTTACCCGGCGTAATTTTTCTTACCTGCCTTCTTCCTCTTTGCTCGATGTCAATATCCATATCATTACATTTTTTGTGCCAAATGTAACAGCATTGCCAACAATCAGGATCTGCTCTGTTACTAAATAGTTGTTCAGGCCTTTTAGTTTAGTGATTCCTTTATTCAAAGTCATTTCAGGAGACTGTAGGTATTGTTGCACTAAAGTTACCGCTTCTAGTATTGTGGACCAAAATTTAATATATGTTAAAAAGCTAAAGTCACAAATAGCAGGCAAAAGCAAGCTTGCTGCTAATCGAAATTGGATTTTGATGGATCTTGCATATATTCTAAAGTACTCACAATTATTTCCACGCTTTCTTTTACGACTTTAACTGAGTCGTAATGAGCGCTCCAGCAAGTATCAGACAAATATTTCAAACTTTTACCTATTTTCTCTTTGAGTGATTCCCACCTCTGTGTAGATCATGAGAAGAATGAACATAGCCTTTCTACAGTTGCAAAACATGTGAGGCTGGAAGAAATACATGAGAATGCATGCAGACCGCAAAGATTCAAGGAATGATTTGCCCAGGGAGTGAACACAATCTCTGGATTGATTTCACGAATTTTTTGTTGCAATCCTCTATGTTCACCTGACATTGATACGGCATTGATATTCTGCTGAATATCTTTTGACACATCTTCTGTCATTATCCCAGACATCACAAAAAACCCTAGGAATGATTCTCGAACTTCCACAATGTCATTTTTTAATGTGTACATACCTAATGATTTGACTCATTTGGTATATTTTGATTTCGTCGGGAGTGCTGTCAAAAATGATGCCATAATACTGAGCCTTTTTTTTTATCTGCAATAATCTTTTGCTTAAATTCATTTTGTATCCTTTTAGATAAATAAGAAGGTACTCTTTTTGACCTACCTGCGGACTCGTTAAGTTTCATGCAATGCTCTTTCAGCACTGGATCATATTTTCCTATTAGCCGCACCAATTCTGAGAAATTCCCCCCTATTTTCTGAAGAAACATCTTCTCGATGACCGCAGAAAGCAAGATTTTGCTGAGCTAAAAACAGTGCTATATAGAAAAGGCGATGTAAAATGTGCCAAGTTAATGACGGTGCTACCGAATTCACTGTGGGGTGTAGTAATGTAGAGTCCTATAGACTCAGCAGTTGATAGATATCGGCGGAATGTAGATTCTTTAGATAGATTGTCAGTGGAAGAAGTTTCAATTTTACACCAGCCATTCAAATTTAAAAATTGTAAATAACCGGTCTAAGCTGTTTTCCATTTGTATCTACGAGGCCTTAAACTTTAAACTGCCTCTTACTAAGTTACTGAACATATTTTCAATCTTGTTTAGAATATGATTTAAAGAACTCCTCAAGATTTGGAGGCCCCCTAGGACCGGGGAAGTGGAAAGTATATTATTGCCGGAGTGCCAAACAGTGGAGTCTATACCTTTTGTCTTTTTAGTGCAGCGGAAGTTTTGATTTAAGGAGAAATGGAACCATTGTTTCGAAAGCAAGAGTTTATTTTAACTTTGCAGGAGGATCAATTCCCTTAGAGGCAATATTTTGGTTTAAGTTTGCAGGAAGATCAATTCTCTTGGAGGCAAGAGTTTGGTTTAATTTTCAAAGAGGATCAATTCGTTTAGAAGCAAAGTATGGAACAAGTCTCAAAATAGTTTTTTTTCTGCATGAAGTGGTTTTACCTGTGTTTTTTCTCAAGTTTTACACCAGCCTGATTAATTGCAATGAGGATTCTTACAGTCAAATAAAAACTGAAAGAAGAAGAAAGAGGGTTTTATTTATGCGGTTAATTAAATTAGTATATTTTCTGCCCAAGCAGAATAATTAAATTAGGGAAATCTTTTAATTATAGACAAGTGTGGCAATCTACGATGAAGAATGAATAAATATTTCATCAGCTTCTGAATTTGAATATCCGAAATGAAAAGTATACAGACATCTGAAAAAAATATATAAGCAGAGGTAATCAAAAGAAAGAAGAATAAAGGAATAAGAAAAGATACTTAAAAAAATATAAGAAATCAAGTCCAATGGATTGCAAGGATAGTTAATCATTTTTTTTATTTATAATATCAATTGTTTTTAAGAGTGAACATTTTGCTAGCTATCGTGCGCGTAAATTTAAGTTGAAAAAGTAATATTAATACGGCTAAGTTAAGTTGAGTAGTGTAATTTGTGAAGTGTAAGTTAGATATTAAGTAGGTGATGTCAGCAGATGAGCAGTGTCCTGCCGTAACCGCTCCTGCACCCCCGGTAGGCCAAGATTAAGCACAGTCTCAATCAAAGTCATGCCATTTTGGAGGGGGAATCTGGTAGCGTATTTTAGACGCTTGGAATATCAATTCGTTTTGGCCAACATTACAACTGAACAGACAAAAATCAACCAGGTGATTTCTGGATTGGATGAAGATGTAGTTTCATTAGTGTTGGATGTTCTGCAAAATTTCTTAGTGACACCTTTCTTGAAATTAAAGAACAATTAGAAAAAAGACTTTCAGTTAGTGAAGCGACAAAGGTAGATCTACTTTATGACTAAGCTGGCACTAGGGGACAGACAACCTTCCCAATCATTCCGATTGTGAGTAAGGAGATGCTGAAGTCACTGTGGGTTCAGTGACTTCCTGAAACATTCCAGGCAATTTAAGCATGTAGCATGAAGTTATTGCACGACACGTAGTGAATTCAATAACACAACATCCCACAATTAACACTGACACTTAAACACAGTTACACTCACAAATACAAACAATGTCGACAAAAATTGCAAGGATAAGTGGAGGTCTTGACCGTTGGTCAAAATATAGTAAAAATAGATCCCGTTCTAGATCCAAATCTTAGTACAAATCAGCAGGTGGTAGATCTATGTTATTTGTTGGTATTATCAGGTCAACAAAATGTACTTCCCCATGCAATTTCGATTCGGAAAAACTCAAAGTCGTGAAAACCTCGGCAGCTTGCTTTCAACAATAAATTATGCAAAACGCCGCCCCGAAATTTCAGATCCAGTTTCTAAATAAAAGATTTCTAATGCGGTCATCTCTGTACTACCTGCAGCAAAGCTTAATTTATATATACTAGTACCGCCAAAATAAGCGCCAGCATATTCTTCACGTATGGCTACACGTTAGTAATACTTAAGCTGGGCCTGTTACATAAATTTATGTGTAACTTTGTGGTTGCAGCCCTAGCAACTCCTGTGATAGTCTTTAACAGGTCCCTGAATCTCACTTTGGTCTAAAAGAAAAATTTCACTTGGTGAAAATAATAACCCTTTCATCAATTTTTGAAGGTGCTCATGACAGTAAGATTCATTCACGCCTTCAAGAAAAAGTAAAAGATTTACGAAGATATTTAGGCATGCTAAACTTTTACCGCAGATTCTTGTCAAACGCAGCCAAACAACATTTTTTTCTGAACGCATTCTTGTCTAAGTCGAAATTCAAAAAACTCGTGAGATTGAGTGGTCTTCACAAGCTGTTCATGCATTTGAATCCACCAAACAACAATTAATTGATTTTGCACTATTGGTATTTCCTCAAGCTGATGCACATGTTCGTTGATGCCTCAGATAATACCATAGGTGCTGGTCTTCAACAAAAGGTAGATAATCAATGGCAACCACTGAGTTTCTATTAAAAAAAAACTAAATTCAGCACAACGCAATTATAGCACCTATGATCGGGAACTGGTAGCTACTTATCTAAGCATTAAATACTTTAGATTCCTTTTTGGCGGAAGGTTGTTCATGGTGTTCACTGACCATAAGCGTCTTAAATTTGCTCTTGAACAAAATCCAGATAAAGCATAACCTCGCCAACATAGGCTTTAAAGTTACATCAGCTAGTTCACCTCTTATATTCCACACGTTTCTGGTAAAGATAACGTCGTTGCGGATGCTTTGTCAAGGGTTACAGAGATCAAAATCCCTAGTACTGTTGATTTTTCAGCAATTGTAGGGAAACACAAGAATGACTCGGTACTTAAGAACTTCACCAAGAATAGTTCATATAAGTTTGAACGACTACCAATCTTTGGCTCAGATTCCATAATTTAGTGTAAAATTTCTCAAAAAGAACCAAAACCTTATATTTTGGTCAGTTTTCAAAAGGAAACATTCAATGTGGTTCATTTACTTTCGTTTCCAGGCATCAAGCCTACAGAAAAATTAGTTACAGCCAAGTCTTTTTGACCATACATGAACCGGTATGTTACTTATTAGACAAGCAGTTGTACCGCTTGTCGAAAGTTGAAAGTCTCTCGACACATATAATCTGAAATTGGTTCCATCCTTGTGTCCACGAAGCTTTTTTAAACTATTCATATCGACATTTTAGTTTCATTGCAAGCTCGCAAGGTTTCATGTACAACAATAATAGATATGCTCACAAGGTGGCCTGAAGCAATACCTCTGGTAGAAATTCCTGCACAATCTAGTGCCGAGGCCTTATTTTGTAAAAAGATCCTCTACTTTGGAGCACCAGCTGAAATAATAACACACCAGGGAATACAACTTGAACCGACTTTTTTTTGAAGAGTTGGGAAAGTTGCTAGGTTTCAAACAGCAAAGCATAACTGCATATTGTCCTTAATCTAATGGTATGCTGGAATATTGGCACCATATGTTGAAAACTACGATCATAACACATGACACATCGTCATGGACTAGATTCTTACCCTTCGTGTAGCTAGGCCTACGAAAAGCCTACAGAGAAGAATTTTTTGCCAACTCTGCAGAATTAGTTTATGGTGAGAACTTAAAACCACTTTGCGATTTTCTAATGCAAGCAAACAGAACTATATTAAACGAAACAGACGAAGTGAATTCATTACGAGGAGTTATGCAACAATTGCAACCGGTAACAGCAATAAATCGCAGTCATATTAAAACTTTCCAATTCGGGGACCTAGAGGAATGCTCACATATCCTGTTGCGTACAGATGCTGTTAGAGAACCTCTACAGCTACCAAATGAAGGTCCATTTCCGGTTGTAAAATGCATAAGAGATACTTTCATGATTGAAATTAAAGGTAAGCCACAAGCTGACGCCAGAGATCAAGAGAAGCCATTCTTCTATGCGAAACCAGAAATACCTTCACAGCGTTTCACGAAAAAGGTACCTTTTGACATGGCAAAAAAAAACTAAATATCAATCATTGACATTCCGATACCTGAATCAACAACAAATATAATCGCGCAAATGAGCTGCACTTGGGAGCGTTTCCGCTGGCAGTTGAGTATTGCCGCGGTTGAACTCTGTTCACTTGTTCATTATAGTAAACTTTTTCGTTTATTTGATATCTGCAGGCCAATTTTCTTTTTTATAGAAAAGCCATCGGGCCTTACTTTTTTGTGTGAGCAGATGTGTTTTGACTCCTTTGAGTCATCTTCACAGAGACTGTTCTCCAATAAAAAATAATGGCTTTGCCTGCAACGCTGCGCACCATTCTTGACGAAGTGCTGTTTGGATTGAAATCATGTGGCATCGCGGTATTAAAACCAATAAAATCAATCTTCTATCTTCTCTGTTTTTACAGTCGTATTGAAAATACTTACATTTATATTTATATTCTTAGTCTTTCAAAATTACTCTAAACTGCTATATAAACGTTCAGCATAGTTTGGCTGAAAGCGTTGGGTTAAACTTATACCTATTGTAGTATTTCACTGATTTTAACCAGAATGCTACCTTAAAAATTAAACTCCACTGGAATGATAAGGTCTACGGTTGCGTATGTGTGCCGAAAGCTAGCAGTCTCATGTTGGGGGTTCTTCTTCTTAGCATCAATTTTCACTGCAAACAAATTTCACACATACAGGCTAACAGATTTTTCAAAAAGGTCGAAAAGGCTTAGGCTTAATGTAAAGGAAAGCTACCAAGTTTTTGAAAAAAAATCCTAAGCTTCTCTCTCTTAAAAACGTGAGGAACGAAACTCACTACTTCCTTACAAAAACTATGGAAAAGTTGTTCGGCAATCTTTCGATTGAATGCTTGCACCTGAAAGTAGCTATAGAGGGCTCGTTCTCCTGATGGGAAGTAAGATTGTTTGCTGTGTTTATCCTTTTCCATATTTCATTCTATATTGTACTTTTTGTATCAAAATGGACTCCTAAGTATAGGAAACTTTCTACATTTTCTTGGTTATAGTCTTCTTAGATCAGTTTTTCTCGTACAAGTATGCTTTTCCTCGTTTGGTTCGTGAATTAGGTTTTAGTTCTGTTAAACCGGGGGTTAACTTTTTACACTTGACTCCAGCCGTATCAACCCTTCCTTCTCATATGTAATTGATCTGGATATAATACGAGTATTGACATCATTGGCATACGGTACAAATTGCATAGGCTGGTAAAGTAGCGTACGAATGAAGCCTGCAGATGTTTTCCTGACCACATATTCCAGAACAGTATTGAACAACATTGGGGCAAGTCCATTTCCCTTTTTAGGCCTGAGCACGTTGAAAAGTTTTCTGTCGAATCTGCGTTCATTTTGGTCTGAGACTCGGTGTTTAGTATGATAATCTTGGTCATGCCAACAAGTTTAGTTGGGACGCCAAAATCAATCATTGTTTTTTATAAGATATTTCTGTCTGCACTGCTGTATGCTTGCTAGAAGTAGACAAAGAGCTGCGCGTATCGGTATTACATTCTCAGTCCTTTTCAAGCAGCAATTTTACACCTGGTCAATTTTAGACCATACACCTCGAAAACCATATTGGTTCCCTACAATGGTATTTTCATAATAGGGGTTCAATCTTCATTCAATGGCTTGAGAAAGCATTTTACATGATGTGCTCAATAGAGCGATCCCTCTATAATCTTCACAACGTAACCTATTCTCCTTTCTATAGGAGGCACATATGATGCTTTTCCGCCGGTCATTTGGAAGCTTCTCTTCTGGCCACAGCCTACATGTCAACCTAAGGGCTACCTAATATTGCACCATGTACGTCTTTACAAAGGCTCGTGTGGTGTGTATCCACCCCGGAGCTAATTAATTGAGACGTACGCTGATCGGACTTCATAGAGCATGTGTTCTTTAATTTGCTCTATCTTCCGGTTGATGGCCTATTATTCATTCTGTCGGCACAGAATTTTTGCTGGTTTGTGGAGGATGATATATTCCTCTTCTGTCGGTCAATTTGGTCTCTGGACACACATTTCGGGTGCCTTATTTCACATCTTGACATTCTTTATCGGACCAGTCTTTCCCACCAGTTTTTGGTCGGTAGCCTTTCTGTAATCGCAACTTCGATCGTTTTTCATATTGTTTGGATACCGTTGCTATCTCTTACCACCTGTAGTACTGTCTTTACTGCGTCCTCTAGCAATTACATATTTGTTTACGTCACCGAATCATCATTAACTTACGTTGATTATATTTTTTTGTCATCAGCTTTAATTGTTTTTGATAGTTGAAGATGCAGCATCGGGACTTATCTTTGGATAAGTCATGCTGTAGATCAGAGCACGCGCCACAAATTGAGCACAGAATACTAGTGGCAGATTGTTTTTTTTATATATATAAATGCGGTCCATTTGGTCATTCGGTTTTTTTTTGTAAATGTCATGATGCGGGAAACAGGTGGAACTTATGATTATGTTTCTACCTGACGCAAAGTTTTTTAGGAGATATCCGTTTGGGCTGGTCTCTGATTGTAGGCTGTGCCCTCCTGTTGCTCCTCTGTGAGCCCACTTTCGGCTGATTTGGGCGTTAGAGTTCCTTAAAATAAGTTTGAAGTCGTGTGATTGCAGTTTGTCCATGGTATGTTCAAGGGAGCTGGAATATCATTTTTGGTTGCTTCTTCATTATTTTGGGTGGAAGCAAAGCAGTTGCGCATAGCATAGACCCGTTGATAAACTGTCAGTAACAATTTGTTTGAACTTATTGTCCACGATAAATGCCATTCCATATCCATGGTTGCCACTTGTGAAGATAGTATGCGTTTGCATGGCAATGACATGGTCTTCAAGCAGAATTGTTTCTTCTATTGCCAGTAATATTGACATTATATTTCTACATGTTGTTCAGCAGTGGTTGCTGTGCACCTAGCATATATAAAGATCGTACCTTCCATGCTTCAAAAAAGTATTTTATTTGCAATCTGAGTATTGTTGCTGTTTATTCGGTCCAATCCGAGGCTGATTTACTAATTTCATGGCAAACGAGTACTGAATAGAACCTTATAATCCATTGACTAGCTATTTAGGGCATTCTGCTTTCCACCACCTGAGGGTGCGTTCGATGGGGACCGAAAGCCCCGCACAGAAAGAATTTCACTAGCCAAATAATAATATCTATGATTCCACAAAACCAGTGACTGAGTGGTTAACATGTCGCAGGGTTGGACGGTTGATGAAATACCAATACATCAAAATATCGATAGTTTTAAAGTATCAAGTGATTGCATGTATCCCCAATAGTTTTTTAAGACGGTATATTGATGTCGGTGTCGAAAATTTTATGTCTGAAATATCCTGATTTGTCTACTGATAATCAGTTATCACCACTAAAATTTGATTCAGTTCAATAAATTTAAGCGTTAGTGAATAAATGATCAAAATTTTTCACTGTAACTATTGCATTTTGTCTGAAGACTCTTATTATAAAAGTCATTGGCCCCAAAAACTATTTCAGTTTAGAACACTTTTTTTTAAGCTACTTTCCAACATTTAATTTTATTGTTCATTGTAAATTCCTTAAATTTATGCCCATTGAGCTCCGCTGGGATGACAAAATCTAGGGATGCGTACATGTGCTGACAGCTAGCGGCTAGCTGGACCGAGTCCATTTTTCTAGCAACCATTCTCACTGCAAAACAAGATCACACTCACGAGTCAACAAATTTTTCAACTAAGTCAAAAAACCCTAGGCGCGAAGTGAAGGTAAGCTACCAAGTTTTTTTAAAGAAAAAAACCACCCCTAAGTTTGCTTGACTCCACCACTTCAGATATTGAACTCACTTCTTCCTTACAAAAGGATGTTTTTGACCATAGAAAAGAGGGGGGTATCAATTGGAGCGGATGTCCCCTCACACCCCTCCAAACCAGGATTATTGTCCTGATGGCATGGAGTTGAAATGCCACGAGTCCCCATGCCTAGGCGAATTCCCTGCAACCCAGAAAGAGACAACAGCCCAATGGCTGAGTATATGGCAGAAAATCCAACCAACGTTGCGGGTTTCATATTCGTAGAGGTAGGAAAAGAGAAGACCGAAGGATTTAAATTTTATAAATTCATTTTGCATTTGTGAATCTTCTTTATAAACACAGGTGTGACGTAGATCTAAAGGAAATTTTTCACTTAAACATTGAAATACTTGCGATACCCACCTACAAAGCTAGTCCTGCAAAAACAAATGTTTAATTTACAAACACAAAAAACTGAAAAATGATGTTAAAAACCTGGAAAATATAAAAATTCCCCATTGGTACCACCAGCCGGAAAGAAAAAGATCTCGAAGGAATTTTTAATGTAAAAAGCATATAATAGTTTTCCTTAACTTTTTTATTGACCACTCAACCCTTTTTGTACCAATTTAATGTGAATTTATACGTTAATGTGCTCTACACTGAGCTTGTCATTGCATCGTATGAGCATTGATCTGACTCTGATAGCTTCAAATTACTTATGAAAATTGTTTGTCTGTAGCTACTTAATTAAGTTGCATGAATAATTTTTCTGAAAAAATTTTTCAGGAAGGAAAATGGTAGAAGAAGTTGATTTCTACACGTATGCTTCATGAAGCCTCATCAGGCCATCATACTTTAAGACACACATGAGTGATGGCGCGCACCATGCTTAGAGGTGATAGAATTACTCTAAGCTATTCTGCTTATGCGAACTCAATACGTTTTTGTAACTACGAATTATATTCAGGTTAATTTTCTCCTGTAAGGACTTATCTGTGCTAGACTTACTTGTTGATCACTTGATCCTTTTAACGCTAATTTAATATAAATCTAAACGTTAATGTGCTCTACATTCCAATAAAAAGGTCAGTTTAGAGCACATTTACGTATAGATTATGCATTGAATTTATAATCCTGGTGAAGTAAACCAATTTACATTTGATCATATATTCAACATCATATTGATTTAAGTAATATTTCTGTCGCTTGGAAGACGATTCCGCATCCCTAACTACATTATGTACAGAAATAACAGCTTGATGGATAGAAGAGGTGGAACGTCCATTCTTGTGAGACGAGATGTGAGCAACTATCACATTTATACACCTATTTCTCAAAGACTAGAGGCAACAGCAATCAAGTTGCAAACTGATTTTGTAGAGTACGTTGTGATTTCGGCTTATGATCTTCCAGGAAATAGAAGTTTTCCAAAACAATCTTAATGCACTTGCTACCTTTGAAAGCCCACCATTCAATGCAGGAGATCTACATTCTATCTACCGTCATTGAGGAGCCGTGAGCAACAATAGAGATGGGACCAAACTCAATACAGTACATAGCCAACCACATTAGTCTACATATCTTCAATAAACTACCACATTATGGAGCACGAAATGAGTTTGGACTAGACATCGGAATATCAAGAAGATTCTTAAACAAGTTGGGTAGACAGACCTATGCTCATGTCAGAAGGGTTTTGTACTTAACTTACAAAATGCAGTAACCAGCAACGAATAAAATCAAGAAACATGTCAAAGACGATTTTATTGGAGAAAATGTGAGATTCGAGGATCATACTATTATTAACAAAGTTGAACGAATTTTGACTTCTGAGGTATTTGTTATAGTTATATCCATAAATATCTCCTTTGATAATTTTTTCAGATTTTTTAGATCACGGGTGTCCATTCGCGAGGGAGGAAACACATTTTTCATGTATTTCTCCCCCCCCCCCTGTGCCCCCACTGAAGCAAAAACTGTCAGTTTAAGAACTGTTTTGAAAAGCTCTCATAGAGAACTTTCAGTTGATACTCATATCGGCTACCTTTCATGAAATTTTTTTTCAGGGGCCACTCCTCTATACTGTAATTATCGTTTCATGGCCTATTTTTTCGAATCCTAGAATGGTTACAAAGCCCGTTAGCTAGGAACTCTCTCCTGCCTCTTCGACTTGTTTCAATTGTATGTACTCATTTTCATGATACGTATCACTCCTGAAATTTTCATGCAAATTCTAGCAAAGCTGTAGTGTCTAAGTCGGTAAAAAGCGCATATGGCTCCATAGCCATCTGTTTCCATAGTAATACAGCGCATATTGCTCCATAGTAATACAGGAAAATTCAAACCGCTATAACTTCGCTAAATACTATTCGATCTTTATGAAACTTTCCGAAAAGATCAATCTTATAAATAGTCATCTCTCTGCTAAATTTTATTGAGTTTAAAGATACCGTTTAGATTTTATTCAAGAAAACACAAAATCGATAAATCATACTATTACTGACAAAGTTGAGTGAATTTTGACTTCTCATGTATTTGTTGTTGTTGTACTCATGAAGGCCTACATTCATGATTTTTTTCAGATTTTTCGGATGGAAGGTGTCCAATCGCGGGGGGGGGGGGTACGCGAAAAGTTCGTACATTTCCCCTTCCCCTGTCCCCGTCGGTAACAATAAGGCAGTTTTAAGACTTGTTTTGAAAAGATCTTATTGAGGCCTTTCCAACGACACCCTACTCGACTACCAATGGTGAAAAATTTTTTTTGAGGGGTCCCCCCTTAAACGCCTTTGATAAAAATTTTCACCGTTGAACTTTCAAGAGGTCACCACTTCTGACCTTTCTACAAAGTTTCATTGCTGTAGCCTTTATAGTTTCGGAGAAAAAGTGCTGTGACATACAGACGGACGGCCGGACGGACCGACGGACGGACGGACGGACAGACGGACACAGGTCGTGATTGCAATAGGGTTTTGTATTTTAGTACAAAACCCTAAAAATGTTCAGTTGCATGCACTCAACGAACTATCTAAACATAAACTAGTCCCCTCCCTCAAAGAAAACATCTTTATTGATGTCTCTTTGCAGAAAAAGAAAACAACAAACTGGAAAGCGTTTCAAGTAACATTGACCGAAGACACTAATTTTTAATCAGCTAAAACGGCCGACGACATTGATGGCTTTATGGAAAACTTCACTCAGAAAATCATGAATGCATATGGTCATAACTTCAAGAAGGGAAATGAGTCCCTATAATTTCACTCAGAACGTCAGACAACTGATAAGAAGAACGAATTAAGTTCGGTGGAGAGCTAGGTATACAACTGACTCTATGCCACACATCAACGCTGCTCAGATGGCAAATGAAATCCATGACAAGATGAAGGTATTCCAAAACGAGCAATTAGGGAGCCCAGAGTCCCACAGCCTGAGTGTATCGAAGTATTTTCGATCTAATAACAAAATTATAGTTCCACCAATGCATGGTCTGAATGGGATGCAATTCCACGACGTAGAAAAGGCTAAAGCATTTGCAGGTTCTCTGGAAATACAATTCTGAGGTAGTTCATTGGACTAGGAAGACTTTAAAATTGAGAATAATTTTGCTTCTTTGGTTGACAGACGCCTGAAAGATGGCATTCAGCATGAAGACATGATTGAACCAATAGACTTGGATAAAATCAGCAACATTATAAAGACGCTCGACAAACATAAAGCACCTGGACACGACACCATTATGAACACAATGATTTTCAGGTTACTGGACAATATTTCATAGATATTTACAGTTATTATTAATGAAGAATTCTATTCATGAAAATACTCCAAATTAATTTGGCTAGTTACAAAACGCGAGTGAATATTAAAAGACTTTTACTAATACGAGTATTCAGGGCCAACTCTGGTGGGAAGTCTTGTTTCCAGTGAATCCATTAGTACCGATATAAACTCTTCACATAATCTAACCACTTTTCCACCAACCAACGACTGCCCAAATCAATCCAAAATGTCAATATTCGTCTACCACTTGTGCTGCAATTGCTTTTGTCAAAGATAAAAAGCTCAAAGCTCAAATCAGTTTTCAAGGAATCTCTGCCTAAGCCGGAAAAAATTCCCATTTCTCGAATCAATCGTCAAATCCGGGAATTAAGAGGGTATAACTTCCCTTTACAATTCATCATAAATTAAGCACGGGAATCAATCGTTTGTGTTACGAATTTGATAAGTTCCTGTGCCAGGCTTCCTTTAACGGTTGATGATTTTGCAATCACTTGGTTGGTGCAAATGCAACCACAATCCAAATTTGTCTGGATGTCAGAATTCACACATTAATGGAAGCAAATTTAATCACCTTGCGCTCAGGTCGAATACGTTTGGTATTCATATGCGTTGATCGCACGCCATATCTTGTGCTGTATTTAGGGAGGCAGATTCGAATTCACTGTAGCCGTTGTCCCAGTGGAAGACTACTGGCAATTTCTTTCGTTTATGTGACTTAAATAACAATTTCTTCTTACATTATTTGTGATAAGAGAACATAAAGAATTTTTTCTCCTTCTTCGTAGCACAAGAGCCCTTCTCAGGCCTTCGATTCCTGCAAAAAACACCTCCAACTGTCTCGGTCCATTGACCACGTACTTCAATTTCGAAATCCGAGCAGCAATGAACTGTCTTCGTCGACCGAGTCAGATCAGCGTTTTCTTCGTTTCGCCTCTGGTCTCCGGCCTTCAGTTCTCCCAAGAAATATCTTCTTGGGTATCCGCTGTTCGTCCATACGATTCATGTGTCCAGTCCGCAGTCTGATAATCGTTGAAGCCTTCGGCTTGTCAAGAATTCCATACAGCTCATGGTGGTATCGAATTCGTCATTGGTCCGCGTCTAGCTTCGCTCCAAATATTCGCCATAGGACTCATCGCTCAAGGTATTTAATATATTTGCGGATGCTTGGGTTAGGGTCCATGTTTCACACCCATAGCATAGCACAGGTTTTATCACAGATTTATATACTTGGAGCTGTGTGTTCCTGTGTATGCAGCTGAACTTCAAGATCGTCAAAACTGAATAAAATATTTTATTTGCGAGCTGTATTTTCAGTGTGTTTTGTCTCTTTCATTACCTTTTTTCGTTATTTTGGCGCCCAAATGCATAAATTTGCTCACATTTTCGATACTGTATTCGCCAAGTGTGATATTTTGTGTACTTAAGTTATTTTTCCTCGACTGCATCATGCGCTTTGTTTTATTTTCAGTGATTTGTAGCCCTACTAGTTTTGCTTGGCTGATGAGTTTCAGGAAGACTTCTCTGGCACTTGTTAATAACCGTGAGAAAATGTTGATTTCGTTTGCATTGGCTACTACTTGGCATGACTTGTATAGTAATGTACCTCATGTTTTGACAGGCAGCTTCCTTACAATGTACTCCAGAGTCAAATTGAATAGCAATGGCACCAGCCGATCTCCTTGCTTGGTTATTTGTGTCAAAGATATCGGTGAGTTGGTTATTGATGCGGACTTGGGAGATCGTCGACGTCATTGGACTTTTAGAAGGGCGGTTTAATTTGGCTGGGATGACAAAGCAAAGCATTATTTGGTACAGTACGTTTCGCGCAATACTGCCGGTTGCTTGCTTGAAGTCAATGAAAATTTGGTGCACATCTATGTTGAACGCCCAGTGGTTTTCAGTTACCTGCTTGACTGTGAATAGTTGGTCTATTGTCGATATACTTGCTCTAAAACCACCTTGATACTCCCCAATAAAACCGTTACCGTATGATCTGATTTTATTTTCTAAGATTTTAGAAAATGTTTTAGTACGCCGTACTAAGTAGAGATATGCTTCTATAATTTTCGCACTGTCACCTTTTTTGTGGATAAGGAATATAATTGATTGGCTCTACGCTTTCGGCATATGTTCTTGTTGCCAAATGTGCTGGATAACTTTGTGAATAGCTTTATCAACACTGCAGCCACAATAATTGATAAGCTCCGCTGGAACCTAATCGATGCCCTGTGCTTTATTATTCTTTTGGGCTTTGATGATGGAACAGACTTCATCCAGCGTTGGTGGGATCAATGGAAGCTCTCCGCAAACATCTTAAAAACTCCGATGTTATGGAGCTGTGCGGAGGATTAAGGAGATTCTTAAAATATGATACCCATCTTTCCTTAATCTTGGTTTCATCAGCGATGATATTGCCAATGTCATCACGAGAGAGCCTAGTTTTGGACTGGTAACCACGTTTCAGGCTTTTCACTGCTTTATATGATTGCTTCTGTTTTTGCTCGCTAAATTTACATCTATACTTCTCAATTGGCCGTCAACGTATTTTCTTTTCTTAATTCTAATTATCTTATTGGTCACTCCTCTGAGGTTTTCATAGTGTTCTCTCTTCGTCATAGTTTTCCTAACTATGTATTCTTTGTACGACTGATTTTTTTCGTCTAAGACATTCTGATACTCATTATCGAACCAATCACTTCCTTTGCGCCGGGCTTGATGTCCAATCGTCTGTTCTGCCACAGTGTTGATAGCTGCTTTGACTTCCATCCAGTGCTAGTTGCTTGTCTTTAACGATGCGTCCGATAAGATGGTAGCCAGTTGGTTGCGGAGAGTCTCCGTGAAATTTTTGGCCACAGATGCCGTTTGGAGCCTTTTGATGTCAAATTTTTATAGCGGGCTGGTTTTCGCCAAATATTCCTTTGACATACGACATCGATAGGTTGATTTGATCAAGTAATGATCTGAGTTACAATTGGGTCCTCAGTATGTACGGACGTCAAGTATGCTTGAGGCCCAACGTTGTTGAATCAGAACATGATCGATCTGTTTTTGTGTGTTGCTATCCAGTGATACCCACGTCATTTTATGAATGCGTCGAAGTGGCAAGCAAGTCGAACATATTACTCGATTTCTGCTACATGCAAAGTCGATCAGGTGCGGACCGTTGTCATTTGTTTCATCTTGTAGGTATCGTGATGAGGTATCTTATTACCAACGTTAGCGTTGAAATCACCCAGAATTGTTTTTGGGTGATTTGTAGGCAATGAGTCGACTAGTCTTTCCAGGTGGTTATAGAATGCTTCCTCGTCCTTTTGTTCAGTTGGGGCGTGAACATTGATCAGCCAGATTTTGAAGAATTCCGCTTTTGTACGGATCGTACACAACCGTTTGTTTATTGCCTTGAAACCAATCACGTGTGATAAAAACTCCCTATTCACAATGAAGGCCACTATGAATTCTCGTTTTCCAGTAGGCTTCTCATTTTTGAATATTGTGTGCGATCTCATGTCTTGAATATCATTTCTAGTCCAGTTCGTTTCTTGGATTGCCAGTATTTTTAATTTATATTGACTGTTCTGTTATAAAAGGTCCTTAGCAATGCCAGGGTACTTGAGGATCCAATGCCATAGTCCTTATTCCGATTGCGAGGTCGTTGCCATGAGTCTAATCCATTCCGAGACCCGTCTGCAGGTCTTGAAACATTTTAGGGTTTTCCAGGGATGCGGAGTTAGCTCGTCATCCACCCTCTATTCCGGCGACATGGTTATTACTTCGATTCCGTTATCAGGCGTGGAAGATTCGCCTTCACCCTCGTACATCCCCACAAAGGAGGTGTAAGTAGGAATTAGTAGCAAAGCTGTAGATGTATTTACAGTTGTTAGCATTTCTCGACATTTAATGTCCCAATATTGGGGAACCAGTAAAACCAATGTGCGATCCCGAGAACATTTCCTACCATACGATTGGAGGATTTGTGATGAGGATTCATGGAAGCTCTAGGTGGGGAGACCAGGGGGTTCCCTCCTCCTTTCTCAAAATTGCTTGGGACCGTCTACGGCGGAGTTAGAATCCACGCATTAATGGAAACAAATTTAATCACCTTGCACTCGGGTCAAATACGCTTGGTGGTTACCAGTGTTGATCGCACACCGTTTCTTGTGGTGTTTAAAGGAAGGCAGATTCGACTTCACTGTTCCCGTTGTGCTCGTGGAAGTCTGCTGGCAATTTCTATCGTTTCCGCTACTTAAATGACAATTTCATCTTACATTATTTGAATTAAGCTTTTGTTTCGCAGAACACAACAAAATTAATCGTTGCTCAGCTTCCTTTTCTCGAATTCCTTTAAGTTACCTGATCTTCGTTCATATTTGACAATGATGAAGTTGTGGTTATGAAAGTGTTAACTCAAATAGTACCGTGATAGCACTTTCCCCATTCCTTCTACCCGATTGAATTCATTCCACTATTTGTAACAAGATGTATATGGGGGGAGCAAATGCACGAAAAATTAACGTACCCTATCCTCTATGCGATTGGATACCTTTGATCCAAAAAATCAGGGAGGTAGCTATTCATACGTACAATAACACCAAATATCTAACTAGTTGAAATTCACTTATTTTTTCAATGATTTGATTTCTAGATTTTGAAATTGCTATTACATGGACTTTTCATCGAACCAGACACTACATTTTTGAATAGTTCCTCTCAAAATTGTCTGATTAAATGAATAACCAAAATACCTTTGAGATTCCATTCAAGCAATGATATTAGTTGCACTGCAACATAATTGCGTCTACTTAAAATGGAGTAACAACAGTTTTCCTTTGGTGCACATGAGATTGAAATTTTTCTTGACATACGAGGTGTGTTCAAAAAGTTACGGGTTACGTATATTCGAATTCCGATTTTTTTGTGGCGTTATATTGGTACTCATGTCTGTCACTTATGCCGACAAGCTCGGCCATTTTGAATGTTCACTTGATTGGTGATAGCTGCTTTACTTGCACGTGTTTTCAATCGTCTTCGATTTTTACTTATTCAAAAAAATGGATCAAAGAACGTGTATCAAATTTTGTGTGAAAAACGAAATTAAGTGCGCAGATGCATTCCGAATGTTGACTGTGGCATACGGAGAAGCTACCTTGGACCGAAGCAACGTTTATCGGTGGTTCAAAATGTTTTTAGAAGGCCGAGAAGATGTGAACGACGAAGAGCGTGCCGGACGCCCGAGCACTTCAACAACAGACGAATAAATTAATGAAGTGGAGAAAATGGTATTGGCCAATCGTCGAATCACCGTTAGAGAAGTTGCTGAGGACCTAAACATATCGATTGGCTCGTGCTATTCGATTTTTATCAACGATTTGGGCATGAGACGGGTCGCCGCGAAATTCGTACCAAAATTGCTCAATTGCGACCAAAAACAGCAACGCATGAACATTGCTAATGAGATGTTAAACTCTGTCCGTGACGAACCAAATTTGCTCCAGAGGGTCATAACTGGTGACGAATCGTGGGTTTATGGTTATGACGTGGAAACCAAAGCTCAATCATCTCAATGGAAGCTGCCGCATGAACCAAGACCGAAAAAAGCGCGCTAAGCTCGGTCGAATGTGAAAGTTTTGCTGACAGTTTTCTTCGATTGCAGGGGCGTTGTGCATCATGAGTTCTTGCCACAGGGAAGAACGGTCAATAAGAAATATTACCTGCAAGTTATGCGCAATTTGCGCGAAGCAATCCGCCAGAAACGCCCGGATTTGTGGGAGAACAAAAATTGGCTTTTGCACCACGATAACGCCCCTGCTCACACATCGTTGCTTGTGCACGACTTTTTGGCCAAAAACAACACACTAATGATGCCGCAGCCACCGTATTCCCCAGATCTGGCCCCCTGTGACTTTTTCTTGTTTCCTAAACTGAAGAGGCCCATGAAAGGACGACGTTACGCTACGCTTGACGAGATAAAGACGGCATCGAAGGAGGAGCTGAACAAGATTAAAAAAAATTATTTTTTGAAGTGCTTCGAAGATTGGAAAAACCGTTGGCACAAGTGTATAATATCTCATGGGGATTACTTTGAAGGGGACAAAATAGATATTCATGAATAAATAAATAATTTTTGAAAAAAAAAACAAAATTCGCGATATTTTTTGAACCTCGTATTCATCAATGTATGAATGTCATGAGTTGAGTACAAAATCCTTCGAACAGTAGCGCTCTTCTGTCTACACTGGTTGTTTATAGAAGAGTTCCTGTTTTCATTAAAATTTTGTTCCAAGGACACTTTATTATGAAACTACAAAATTTTCTGATTTATTGACTTGATGACTATCAATCGCCAAAGGATGTAAACTCACATATGAATATCACACGCTTAACTTACAAACTCTCCAGCAATTAGTTGGCACGGTTTATCTTCTTTCGCACAAAACCATACACAAATAGATAATCCGTGAAAAAGATGAAAATCACGAAGAAGAATGGAAAGTAATTGAAAATAGGCGAAAAAAAAGTCTGCACCGAAAAACTGAAGAAATTAATGATTGATAATTCAAGTTTGCCTGCAGGCGAAAAAAGGTTTGTTCTACGATTCTCCATGCTATCTATCAAACGATCATTCAACTTCCATATGAGTATACATGGACTACGTGCGGCGAAACGTTATGAACTTTTGCGACCAACATTTTCTATGTACATGCATAAATGCCCGGGCCAAAGATTTCTGGGACGATTGACGATCGTGGATTTACTTACGCCGAAAATTGGAGACTCATCCTGCTGGCCAGAGGTCAACTATGTTGACCGCCTTTTGTCTGGTCTACCTTTACGCAATAACAATTAGGTCTCATCAATTCGCGACGAGCAAAAGATTCTTTTGAGACCGTAAGAAGAAAATAAACGATCGCCTCCCAATGCAAACTAATAACAATCAGGGATCAACGATCGTTATAGTGATTTCGCCTAAATACCGTGCTAGTATTTTTTGCAATGAACTCAATTTCGTTCATGCCGCGTTTTGCGAGCTTACTCGTAATGAATCGATCGAAATAATTAGAAGAGAAATTATAGTGTGCAGAAAAAATGTTTGCAAATCGGACCAGGCTCGAACGCTTCTAAGGCCAATTTCTTTGGAGAAGCGAAACAAATCGATTGAGTTGAATAATTGTTTTGTTTTGATGAGAACTAAGGAGATCATTATTTATTGATAATTTAAGATTAAGTTAGAAAACATTAAACCGTTGCTTTTCACCTTCTGGAGGATCTTGGCTAGAACTCTAAGAAAAAAGTTGGAAAGCTCGATACAAATAATTCATAGAAACCAGTGGAGAAACAATTCGTTCCCTGCTTAGGCTACTCATTGTGAGAATTATTATTTTACTGCATATACAAGTAAGTATCAAAATGGGTGAATTACATTTTGCTAACGGTGGTAACTTTCTTAGAAAGAAGTTACTACTGAAGACGAATGGGAATGATATTCATTTCAATCCATCCCGCTGACTAACATTCTTCATTGTTGCAAAATTAGATACAATATTTCACTGAGAATGGAAGTTTTACATGAAGCAGGTAGATCAGATTGCTTTCGAAAGAATACTTAGTAAACGTTATGCAATTTAATGATTCAAATAAATTAAATAGAAATTGCTTTAAGGTTTTAATTGCCACGAACAAACAGTGGACTATTAAAATCGGAACCTGTCTGTCCAGCTGTCTGTCGAAGGAAGTTTTCTCAGCAACAATAGAAGCTTGAATTACCAAACTTTGGGAAAAGTTTGAAAGTGAAACAATGTGAAAGGAGATAAGGAGCTTCCGGTAAAAGGAATAATAAAGATGAATAAGACATTTGGATAACTTCTTTTTGCGCTCACTGCAATATTAACAAAGATGCGTGCAGAGGAAAGAACACGAAACAAGTTGGGTAAACAGACCTACGCTCATGTCAGAAGGGTTTTGTATTCAATTTACAAAATGCAGTCACCAGGTCGAATAAAATCAAGAAACATGTCAAAGATGATTTTATTGGAGAAAATATGAAATTCGAAGATCATACTATTATTAACAAAGTTGAACGAATTTCGACTTCTGAGGTTTTTATTAATGTTATACTCATGAATATCTGCCTTGATAATTATTTCAGATGTCCATTCGTGAGGGAGAAAACACATGTTTCATGTATTTCCCCCTGTGCCCCCACTGAAGCAAAAACTGTCAGTTTAAGAACTGTTTTGAAAAGCTCCCATGAAAACTTTCATTTCATACTCATATCGGCTACGTTTGATGATTTTTTTTTTTCAGTGGCCACTCTCCTGTACTGTTATCATCGATTAATGGCCAATTTTTCCGAATCATAGAATGGTTACAAAGCATGTTTGCTAGGAGCTCTCTCCCGCCTCGCCGACTTTATTCACTTATGAGTATTAATTGTAGGTACCCATCTTCAGTCATTCATTAAATTAAATCAAGTGTTCAAAGCATGCACCTTAAACGTTGAAGTTGGGAAAAAATAACTCAAAATTATTCAATCTTCGCATTTAAAACAGCCACTATTTTAAATTACTTTTTATGGAATTGTTTGCAGCTACATATAAATGAGTTGCATATTTTGGAATAATAATTTTTCTGAAAAATTATTAGAGAAGAAAAATGTTAGAAGAAGGTGGTTTCGACGTGTGCACTAATTCTCCTCAGGCCAAAAGTAATTTAAAAAGCTATCGGAGCCATCCGAAAGAGTGATCGATATCCGCGCGACGTTAGATAAAGCTTCAAATGTAGAGCAAATTTGTCGTATAGATTTACATTAAATTGATGTGAAAAGGGTGAAATGATCCAATTAAAAAGTTTAGCTAAGCCACAATTTTGTTTTACAATTACTGATACCACGAGCTGAGCCGATTCTCAAATATATTCATGACACCTATCATTCCTGAAATTTTCATGCAAATCCTAGCAAAACTGTAGTGTCTGAGTCGGTAAAAAGCGCATGTTGTTCCATAGCCATATGTTGCCATAGCAATAAATGCAGCGCATATTGTTCCATAGTAATACAGGAAAATTCAGACTGCTAAAACTTCGCTAAATATGCTTCAATCTTTATGAAATTTTCAGGATAGATTAATCTCACAAAAAGTCATCTGTGTACTTGAATTTAAGGGTACTGTTAAGATTTTATTCAAGAAAACATAAAATCGATAAATCATACTATTACTAACAAAGTTGAGTGAATTGCGACTTCTCACGTATTTGTTGTTGTTATACTCACCAAGGCCTACATCCCAGATTTTTTTCAGATTTTTCGGATCACACGTGTCCAATCGCGAGGGGGGGGACACAAATTTTTCGTGTTTTTCCCCTCCCTGTGCGCCCCACAAAGCAAACTTTGCCAAACAAAGACCTGTTTTGAAAAGTTCTCATCAAGACCTTTCATTTGATACCCATATCGGCTACCTTCAATGAAATTTTTTTTCGGGGGGTCACTCCCCTATATGGGGAGACCCCCCTTAAATACTGTCGCGTGTTTTTGGTTCGCGGCCTATAATTTTAATGTTCCGGGAAAGTGAAAACGCAATATCTTTTAATTTAAGTCTAAAAGAGTTTATTTGATCGCAAATATGCACAATAGTCAGTTTAACACTTGCACTAATTTTAATTTTCACTATTAAAAAAATCTAACACTTGTCCATAAATTTCTTATCGCAATTGTCTTCTAAATCACTTCACTATTACGAAAATCACTTTCCACACACTATCGCAGTTCTTATCGCGGTCGAAATGAATGATCCCCCCATTCATTCAGCTCGCCTTTATATAGGGTCTCTACCTATTCACCCATTTCTCGTACATTGGCGAATGTTCTATCGAGAGGTACCTGGTAGATTCGAGCAAATTAATGAATGGAGTGACGTCACTTGCAGATGTTGATCATGCTTGTTGGGTTCTCGTGGGTTCGAGTAAATTCATTTGTTGACGTTCTTAATGATTGTGAAAACAATTGCGACAGTAGCTCGCAGAATTATTTGTACATGTAATTATTTGTACATGTAACACTGCCCCCACCTCAGTTCTTTTCGCCCCGAAAAGATGTGTCGCTATTTGTAGTCAATTCTCCCTGGGTGTAATATGGGGCAAGACGGTCCAGATGCACGATTTTCATTTTAGCTCTCGGCTTACGATGTTCCTGTATTCGGTATACGACGTCGTTGATTCGCTTTGTAACTCGGTATGGTCCCTCCCGATTATGTTGGAACTTTGGAGACCTACCCTTTCGCCGTGCCGGGCTATAAAGCCACACCAAATCAGCCAATAGAATTAGCCTTTAGATCATACCTGGTCTTCATGCGGTCAGTAGCCGATTCGAGGTGTTTTCGCACTGTCCGATGTATCTGGTTCAACCGTTGTCTTAGATCACTTGCGTACTCCGAGACCGTTTGGGGTTTCTCAGGGGGTGTTCCGAACTTTATATCGGCTGGCAAATGAATAGTCTTTCCAAAAATGACTTTGGCTGGGGCTTGGCCCGTCGATGCATGTTCAGTGGCTCTATACGCCATTAAAAATAGTGGGATATGTCGGTCCCAGTCCCTTTGGTTCTCGTCAACCTTTTTGGCAAGGTGTTTATTGAGCGTGCCGTTGAAACGTTCGACCATTCCATCGGATTGGGGATGCAGTGGTGTTGTCCTCGTTTTCCGTATTCCGAGCAGCTCGCACATCTCGCCAAAAACTAGTGACTCAAAGTTTCGGCCTTGATCCGAATGTAGTTCGCAAGGCACGCCGTACCTACTGACCCAATTTAACACCAGCTGTTCAGCTACAGTAGTTGCTTCCTGGTTGGGAATGGGGTAGACCTCAGGCCACTTGCTGAAATAATCGGCTACAACCAGCATATATCGATTTCCCCAATCGGATTCAGGAAAGGGTCCTGCGATGTCAACAGCAATCCTTTCGAATGGCACGCCTACGTTATAGGCTTGCATTTGTCCTCTCAGTCGCCGCCTTGGGCCTTTGACGGAAGCGCAAATTGTGCATCTGCGACACCAGTCCTCTACGTTTTCTCAAGCGTGGAGCCAGTAGAACGTTTCCCGCAATTTTGCTAAGGTCTTGTTAACACCAAGGTGGCCTCCCGAGGATCCTTCATGCATTTCCTTAATCACATCGTGGATTTGGCTTTTGGGAAGTATAGTTTGCATCCCATAGGAGCTACCATCCGCCGTTTCCCATTTCCGCTTGAGTACGCCACCCTCCACCTGAAGGGAGTTCCATTGTGCCCAATAGCTTTTCAGGGTTGCGCCATGCATTGAAACGTCTTTCCACTCAGGTCGCCCAGTCGTCTCCTTCCATATGAGCAATGGTCCGATATCTTCATCGGCTACCTGGGCATTTCGAATCTCCTCCGATGACCAACCTTCATCGAATTCGGCCGTTATCACTCGCAGATCAACGGGCGGCTCCTTTTCCTCAATCCGCCGGCAATGCTTGCAGTTGGCTGGACATGGATGACGAGATAGGGCGTCAGCATTTCCATGAACTCTGCCCTTGTGAAGCAGTTGGGGCCTCACTAGGTCTGGTCGGATCGTCGATCGGGTTGCACTAGTGTCGTTTGTTAGGGTGCAATGTTCTTCATCAACTTGACCAGGAAGGCATCTGCCTCCTTCTCCACGATGTTGCCTTGGCACGGTGCTGGGGATGCCGATTCTCCTAGCCAACGTTCGCCCCCACGAAGTTGGCCCTTGCAGTTTGATGGGCCTCCATTCTAGGCTCCTGACACGGTCTGGATCTCCACCACCCTGGACAATTGCTCGGTCTTCTTCTCTTCTTGCAGTCTCGTTGCAGGTGCCTTTTTCCCCGCAATTCCAGCATCTAGGCGCACCATTCACCTGCAGCTTTCGCTCAATCCCCACGCGCTCACACCTGCAATTATCTGCCACTACCTCGCGAACCCGGGCAGTGGTACGGGTCACATTTTTGGCTGCCTCAAAATGTAAACTATAAGCCAATGCATCCTTGACTGTTTGCTTTTGAGCTTACCGCACGGCTTGTTGCAATTCTTTGTCCCTCAAGGCGCTGGTGAATGCTTCTGCTGCTACGTCATCTCGATGTTCTGGGTCGTACGCTGGGTAAGCCAAAAGTGCCAGTCGCTCAATGTCTTGTGCTAGCTGCTGCAAGGTTTCGCCAGACTTCTGCATCCGATGTCGTAGCTGTGCCCGGTAAATCTGCTTCAGATGATCGTCTCCATAACGCATGTCCAGCGCATTCATTATAGCAGCCGGGTTTGAATGCAGCTCAACGGGGATAGTCTGCAAAAGCTCGGCAGCTGGGCCTCTTAGAGCAAGAATTAACGCAGTTGCTCGTTCCTGCTCATTCCAGTGATTTATCCTAGCGGCTGCTTCAAACTGGATTTTGTAAATACTCCAGACCGTTTGCCCATCGAATATTGGTGCTTGCACTTTTCTGGATGTGCTTTGCGCTGCGGTTATAAGCGGGGTTGGTGAAGTGGTTACTACTGCCTTCGCTGCTTCCAATTCTTTTTTCACTTTTTCCATCTCTTGGTTCATTCTCTCTTCGACCTGGCTGATCTCATAGTTGATTCTCTCCTCAACCTGGCTGACCTTCTCCTCGACCTGGTATACCTTTTCCTCGACGCATTTAAATTGATTGTTCAGGCTACCGAGCTCCGCTTTTGTTTCGGTTGACTGTTTTTGCACTTCCTTGATTTCGATCGCTTGTTGCTCTAGCTTCGCTGATTGTTCATCTAGCTTCGTAGTTAAATTGGGCGACTGTTCATTGAGCTTCGCTGATTGTTCATCTAGCTTCGCAGTTAAACTGGATGACATCAGCATTAACATTTGCATCAGCGCATTTTCTGGCTCCTTTGATTTTGGTGTTTCTACTTCTCCACCTTCTGTGCCTTTGTCCGCATCTGAGAGCTCACCCGAACCCAAATTCACGCCTTCCAACTCGATCGCATCACGCAAGCGTGCAATCAGTATGGCCTTTGTACCTTGTGTGGCCAGATTTCGTTGTTCCAACTCCTCTTTGAACTCCGATATGCTCAATTGATTAATTTTTAAATGTAAATTTCCTGGCATTTTTATTGTTTCGGCTATTTTTCCACCAGTTTCCACGTTAATTCTCACTATTCTGCACTTCAAAAATGTTCAAATTTTCACTTTCAAAATTTTTCTTTCGCACTTATTGACACCATTGTCGCGTGTTTTTGGTTCGCGGCCAATAATTTTAATGTTCCGGGAAAGTGAAAACGCAATATCTTTTAATTTAAGTCTAAAAGAGTTTATTTGATCGCAAATATGCACAATAATCGGTTTAACACTTGCACTAATTTTAATTTTCACTATTAAAAAAATCTAACACTTGTCCATAAATTTCTTATCGCAATTGTCTTCTAAATCACTTCACTATTACGAAAATCACTTTCCACACACTATCGCAGTTCTTATCGCGGTCGAAATGAATGATCCCCCCATTCATTCAGCTCGCTTTTATATAGGGTCTCTACCTATTCACCCATTTCTCGTACATTGGCGAATGTTCTATCGAGAGGTACCTGGTAGATTCGAGCAAATTAATGAATGGAGTGACGTCACTTGCAGATGTTGATCATGCTTGTTGGGTTCTCGTGGGTTCGAGTAAATTCATTTGTTGACGTTCTTAATGATTGTGAAAACAATTGCGACAGTAGCTCGCAGAATTATTTGTACATGTAATTATTTGTACATGTAACAATACCTTATAAATTTTTTTTGTAGTTGAACTTTGAAGAGAACACCACTTTACACCTACATACATTTGATGTTTCTAGCTCAAGTAGTTTCCGAGAAAAACTGCTGTGACACACGGACGGACGAACAGACAGACGGACAGACAGGACGCGATTTTAGTAGGGTTTTGTAAAATTATTTAACAAAACCCTAAAAACTGTATCAATGCACCTCCCCCTATAATACTTTGAGACTATCTAACTTATTCGCTTGCTTAACCAAGCGGGTAGGCCACAGAGAATTCTGACGAGGAGTCTTAAGATCCCTAAACGCCATGGTTACTAAGAGATGAATTTACAGTCGCTACAATTAGCAGCGATTCCTAGCAAAATTCAAAAGTCGCTACGATTCGCAGCGAATGCGCAGTCAAACAGCGTTTAGTCAAAAACTGGATATATTTTCCTATCTTTCCTTGGTATTTATACATTTTAATTCTTACAAGCTAATCATAAAATACAATAATCAAAATGACCCAATTCTTAATTTTTTATACTGCAAGCAAAACACTTGACCATACAAAATGCCACACGTGAACCCACATGAGTCATCTCTGCATATCGTCATACACCTGGTTGTTTGACATGCGGTCAATATTGACTCATGTATTAAAGTTTAAAAATATTTATGGTCATTGGATACTTGAACTGTACATTATTCTTTGAACTCATCATAAATTTATTTTCTAATGTTTTTATTGCTTTTGCAGTAAAAATAGTTCCGGGTGAGAATCATTAGATTAATTAAGCATTAAAGCAATGATTATCACTAGATTTGCTATGACAACGGATATCACTACATCCCTCATGATTGAATTTTAGATTTAAGGTTCCACGGTGAGGGCGCGGTATTCAAAAATGGTGTCCATATGTTCGGATCACAAAGCAAAACATAATTTCAAAATAATAAGATCTTTAAGTGTAAAGTTGACCAAAAATATTGAAAATATCAGAAAAAAGCAGAAACACTACCAATGGCGCCAAACGTGGGGCCCGAAAAACTCCAACTAATGAAACAGTAGTTGTGAGCATGAGAAAGACCACCGTCTCTAGATAACCCTTGTAGGTGTAAAAAAAAATGTGGCAATTCGTAGATAAATTGAAGGTACGAGGGTGGTCCCAAAAGTACCTGACCTGACTTATGAATACAGGTCGTTTTAAAAAACAATTGCTGTGATTGACAATACCGCCCTTCAACAATTTGCTGTCAAAAATTCATATCGGTACGTTTATTATTATTTTTTACAGACATCCAAAGTAAACGCTCTCAGTGAATTTGTAAATATGGAAAAACTCGGGCATCGTTATGCGATACAATACTTTCATTTGAAAGGTCTAAGTCCAATCGATATGAGTTAAGTTGGATTCTACTCTGAGGAAGTCTTCTCCTTCGTTTACAACACCGCAGTGGTCGACCAAGTGAGGTCACCACGTCGGAAAATGTGAAGAAAATTCACAAAATAGTATTGGATGACCGTCGACTAAAAGTGCGCAAGATAGCAGACTTTGCATGTATTTCAAAAAGTGCTATGCATCGCATTTTGACCGAAAATTTGGTCATAATAAGGCTGTGCGTAAGATTGGTGCCGCGTTTGCTCACAATGGAGCACAAACAGCAACGTGAGGATGTTTCCATTGAGTGTTTGACAATCTTTCACAGCAGTAAAGCCGAGTTTTTGCGTCGATTCATAACCATAAATGAAACATGGGTCCATCATTTTACACCTGAGACCAAGGAGCAGTGGACTGAAAAGGGAAAACCGGCTCCAAAGAAAGCAAAGATAGTTCAGTCAGCTGGCAAGGTCATGGCCCGTTTTCTGGGATGCGCGTGGAATAATATTTATGGATTATCCCGAAAAAGAAAAAACAATAAACGGCACATATTATGCAGCCTTATTGCAGCGTTTGAGTGATGAAATCAAGAAAAACGGCCCCATTTGACGAAAAAGAAAGTGTTCTTTCATCACGACAACGCACCAGTCCACACGTGGGTCATTGCGATGGCTGAAGTCAATGAGTTGAGCTCGAATTGCTTCCTCGCGCACCCTATTCACCAGATCTGGCTCGCTCGGATTATTTTCTTTTTCCGAATTTGAAAAAATGGCTCTGTGGCAAAAGATTTGCCAACAATGAAGAGGTAGAGTCTGCGGTCAATAGCTATTTTGAGGAGCTTGACGGTTCCTATTATAAAGCGGGTATCGAAGCTATAGAACAGCATTGGGAAAAGTATGTCGAGTTGAAAGGGGAATATGTTGACAAATAAAAACGTTTTTGCAGTTTGTTTACTGTTTTCTTTGTTGGGTCGGGTACTTTTGGGACCGTCCTCGTATATTGAACAAATTCATTCCAAAATCTCTAAACGACTTTCAGAAGTGTGTTATCTCTGGACATATACGTATACTATTCACGCGTGACAGTAAGAAAACGAAGAATTTATTTTGTGCACCGGGATAGATTAGCCACCGCGAGCCAAGGTTTAAAATTACGAATAATTGTGAACAAGGTGAATTTCAGATAGTTGTTCGAATTAAGAAATACTATGCAAAGTAGAGTAATTAACCGGATATATATAACTAGTAGGTGAGTCTGCAGATTAATACATTTCCACACCAGACAAGGCATAAGAAAAGTTATCCCTGACACCAGAACAACGGGAACAAATGGCCATCGGCTGCGATTCCTCCGAACTTGTAGCTTCAATTTTCAGCGCCCTTGAACATCAGGGCATAGAAACTATCATAGAGCCACTAAATTTTGGATCTGTATGGGATACTGTGACGGTGGCTGTTTGCAGAATATCTACCAAGTATCGGGTCCGTTAACAGAACGACAAATCACCTATATGTGTCGTGAAGCACACAAGGGGTTGGAGTATTTACATTTGTTGGAAAAAAATACATAGGGACATATAACGAGCGCACGCCCTGCTCAGGGAGATGCAAAATTGACCGATTATAGCATATCAGCGCACATTACGGCGACGATAACTACAATAACTGCAACTAGCAATGATGCTAGGATCAATACAAATTCAAGGAATGAGTACACTCGCTCTACTCACCAATCAGACTGATTTAACACTTCAAACCAATCGAAAATATCCTGTTCACGTATGAAAAATTTACGGACATAACCATGTATGCTGGGATATGCCGCCAGATTATCGTCATTTTTAAAAATAACTTTTCGATAAATAAATAAGTAAACATTTACGAATGTACTATAATAAGGGAAATTTACGTTTCAATTGCCCAATATGACAACAATTTGTGTGCCGCTGGTGGATCACGCACGGCTAGAAGAAAGTTTATTTCCCCCGAAAAAAAATATAACAGGTTGTAGTAATTGAGCAGTTGCCTAAGCAAACTGCTCGAAAACCACCGTAATGCTGATCCAAACTTCAATTGTAGATTTAACATAATATTAATCATTTAAATTTGCGATTGAAATCTGGACAAGGCAACCCCCTTTACAACGGAGCTTGTCCATGAATTGCACTTTCGCATGCAATGGAAAGTGGATGGAAGGCTCGTCAACTGCCGCTGTAAGGAGTCCCGCAAGGCGACGACCAGCAACAACGGGGAGTCGGAATCGAGCGACCACGTGACAGTGAAATGTCCGAGGATACCAGTACAGGTTGAAATTTGTGCGAGCATTCCTAAAAATCCAAAGTTTATACTTGTGTGGTTTGAAGTTAATAATTTCTACATAAGAAAAGTAACATCGGTTGGAAAAATTGAAAAATATGCATCATTTCATTGAATGCCGAATACATCAGATTCCGTCCTGGACGCTAACGGATAACAAAGAAATGCAAAATTAAATTAATAATCGTTGCATTGGTTCGTCTCTTCAATAAGTTTTCCAAACTGTAACAAGTCACGGTAGATTTCCTAAAGAGCGAGTGTATTTCAATTCCAAGTGAACTTAAAGTAAAAAGTGCTTAGAATTGCAATTTGCTTAAGCCCATGCCTTCAGTGATAGTAGCGAGGTATTGTTAAGCTGAAAGATTGTTGCCACGCCGCGCCGGTACGGACTACAGTTGAGAAAAATATCAAAACGTGAGGAAGGGAAAACTTTGTAATCTGAAAAGACAGGCATTGGAGCCGCATCGGAATGTATTGAGCTTGATCCCCATCCGAGCCCGATCCCGATCGAATCGGTTTCCCTTGAAAAGTAAAAATCAAATGATAAACTTTTGGATCTCTGACGAGTGGTGGCCGGTTCTTGTGGATGAGATGCACTGCCCCTTCGGAAAATTATGCGATTCAAAGGAAGTATATAGAGCATAATGAAAGTTGGATACTTCAAGGAGTGTGGTGATTGCAATTACATCAAATTTAATGCGATTCTATGCTTCCCGGGGGTCGTTACTTGACTGCTAGTTCGGTGCAGTATAATAGCAGACGGAGTTATAAATTAAGTTTAAGTCAGTTAAAAGGGGATTGTCAAAAAGAAATCATAAAGGACTTGTGTGTGAGCGAGAAACTTTTGCTGAGTTAGAAAAATCGAGGTCAATATTTCAAAAAGAATTAATTTACTATCAGAGTTGCAGAAGAAATCAAAATCAACGGCAATTGATAGTTTTCCACACTTGCCGAAGAACCCCCGAGATAAAATCACTCTGTCAGTGAGTTGCTAACAGCATTGTGTTTAGCACGGTTGGAAATGCATTCTAAATTTTCGTACGGTATGTGGGAAAGTCGGGAAACATTCAACTGAAGTGGAATCGTGCTAGATGCGGCCCTAACGTAGAGAATAGTTTGATTGCGTGTACCCGTGTACACCTAAATTGTTTTTTTTCGAACTTTTTGTGTGCGACCAGAGCCACAGGGGGCTTGCTACGGCTTCAATGAGTATTTACGACATATTTCGTACCATGGGGCTTCTTGAAATTACCACAGAATTAGTTGTTACGAGATATCCGCCTCCGGGCGTTGTTGCGTGAAATAATCTTGTGTTCGACTGGTGATGGCATTTCTTAGAGCATGCTTTCGAGCTAGAAGAAAGTTTACAACACTCGTAACGTCAATATTGCTGAAATAAGAAAACTGAATGCTAGCTAGTGCGCCCCATTTAACGTTTCGCTGATTGTTGTGCTGTCTGTCGTCACTGTGCTACCAAACACCGTACGAGGTTGTGAAATCGAACAGCATTCGTCAAACTCTCAATGAGACGACAGTTTTCCCGTGAAGATAATCACTTTGAAGTTGTATTTAAAATTAAGACGCTTTGAAACAAATAGTATTTACCACCGAATAAATGTTCGATTTCATAAAAAGTTTAATACTAAATCAATTTTAGTCACCAGATCCCCTTTCATTTTCTTTTATATTTTTGTTTCCTCTTGTTAACTTTTTTAAAAATTACATATTTTAAATTTTTTAAAGAACTATTTATAAATCGCAGAATTTAAAAAATTTTACACTTGAATACAAGTTATTTAATTTATTGTTTTGAACGGATTTGATTTCGCTGCAAATAAAAATAAATGGAAATTCAAAGTTTTTCCGCTTCATAGCAAAAAGGCTAAGTGAACGTTTTTTATTTAACGCTGGTCATCAGCTGGATCCCTTTAATTTGTTCCAGACCTCATGTAAAATTTTTGTATAGATTAAATCGGATTAGTCGTAATCAAGTATCACAATAAAAGAAATTTGTTATTAGTGAATTACATTCGGTCTTTCCTTTCCATTAAACCTGATCGGGTATAGGCCCCCCACTTAAATGAGTTAGCCATTGAGAACGCTCTTCCCTTCTATTGCATTGTAGAGGCTCTTGCCCAGGTAGAGTGGCCTTCCGCTCACGTGCCCTTTTATGATATAGTGTTATGTGATTCCCTCGCATAATGCTACAACATAAATTGGCCACGTTTATATTCCTCATTTGATGGAAAAATTCATGCAAATTATGTTTGTCTGAGTTTTCCACTCAAATGGGAAATATATGGCCACGTCTACATTTGGAGCTTGGTCTGGTTGGGAGGATGCGAGGGGGCACCGCTTCCACCTGGATGCCCCACTCTTGATTGCAGGCCATAAGTACCGTCCGTAACGATGAAGTCTCTTAAGTACGTCCGTTTTTTTCCAGCCCCAATTAGTTCTTTGAACGAGCAATTTCAACCCTTAGTAGGTTAACTCGGCCTTGACATCAGTCGATCGGCATTTGATCCTTTGTAATTCGAGAATACGAAATTATTTTGCAGTGGGTCCTTGTGCTGGGGAAAAGAACTCGCCCCACGACACCGTCACGCTTGCTTGCCAGCGCATTCAAACGTTCTCAGAATAGGCCAATCTCGGCGGACGCTACCATCCTCTTCTGCCGAGGCAGCAGACCATCGCTACAGTCCTGCACGGACTTTCATCTACACACTTTTCACTACAGGTTTCCATTTGAAATGAGTTGTCAAGGGAGCCGGGAATAATCCTATTTGTCTTTTTAGTAGGCCCGCCGTTTGCGGCAACGGAAGAAAAAAAAGGCGAAGAGATTGATTGCGGATTTTATTCCCAACGATAACAACAGAAAGATTTAAGATGGTGGTGGTAAGCCACTTTCTAGAATTTGTGACAAAAAAAGCTTCAAATCGACGACGGCCAGCAAGTATCTGGAATTTGTGGCGAAATTTCAGTTGGTGGCGGCCACCAAATATTTTGGAACGGCAGCGAAATCATCGGGGACCCCCCTACGTAGGTGCGAGTACATAATTATTAAATGAATTACAAAGTCTGAATTGTTGTTAATATTGAAAATACATTTTCACCTTTCAAATTAAACCTTACGAGTTGTGATTTATGGGAAGTTTTTAAGATTTGTTTGGCCGTTGTGAACTTGGCTCGCGGGTAGCACTAGAGAGTAAGCAATATTCAGCTTCTATTGGTAAGCCCAGTTGAAGGTTCCAGATGGTTTCTTATATCACTTCGGGATACCGCCTCATAATATTTCCTGCCTCCCAGTTTAGTGGGATTTACTTTTGGTTTCGTGGATAGGTTTTGTCAGTGGAATTTTTTGGCGTTCCGTTCGAGGTGTGGTACCAGTTTGTGTGTTTGAAATTCTTTTGATGTCCCAATTCTGATCCGGCAATGAAATAACTCCGGTAAACAGTCTGCTCACTTGACAGTTAACATGAGGGTTTAGGATTTAAGTGAGTGGTTTCAACGCCCGTCTATGGCGAGCGAAACCGGGCCAACGGAACCCTTGTTCAGAGCGGCCTCGAGGGAAGGGTAACAAATGTCTACTGATATTTGAGTACCCGAATGTTGCTCGTAAGCTCGTCAGCTAACATCTTTGGTGGTATGTTTTGATTTCCACCCCAAAACAAGCAATACCTGAGTGTCTTAAATTACATGAATTTTGAACATGCTTGCTAAGCCGTTTCATGACTATTAATGACAAGACATTTATTGTTTTTGATTCAGAATCAACCGTTGGAGACCTGATTTTCTCGTTAACCGCACGTGATCGAGAGCAAATTCTGAGTCAGAGTATTTATGGTATCACAAGAAACCTGAGGAGAAATATTTCCTGAGTGTCGTGAAAATAAGAAGACCAAACTACATGAATTAAATAGGAAAATTCATATATATTTTTTATTATTATTATAAATATATATTTACACACAAGTTTTAACAAATTATTCCCCTTTAGTAAATTGTATAGACGTTTATAATGCTTACTGCAGAATGACTTTGCTTGTGGCCAGACATTCTTTTGGTAGAAGGCACGCAAATCAAAAAATTATCGTGCGGACATCTTCTCCATACTAGGTGCTTGGATAAGTACGTGCGTTTATCAAGATCCTGTTCTATCGATTCTTGCTATTTACGAACCATCAAGCTAAGGCTAAGTCAGGGATTCGTTGCAAAAATCAAAGCGGACCTGAACATGAATCAACCACCAGTAGCGGGCAAGGCGCTACTGGAGGAGCGCCCGATGATTGGAATAGCTCCCCGTTCCACTGACATATCTGAAAGTAATGAGGTGCTCACGCTACGGAAAGGGTTCTCCAATGAATGAAAGAGCAAATAGCTGACCTACGAGTGGCTTGCACCCAAGACCATCTCTTATGGATATAGATCCTAGAACGGGGCCTACCTAGATGCAGGATGAATCTTCTCAATACTGACTAAGCTCTAACATGAGCCCCCTGACTCCTGAATGCCAGCTATCCTTATTCTGGGCGGAATACTGCACTAGGCGATGCGGCCCATTCAACCACAGTGTGGGGCCACTTTCAACCACCACTGATTCTCGAGATCAATACAGTCAAGCGAACAATCCCCGCCCAGGAAATGACAAGAGGTGAGACAGGTGGGTAGAACCATTAGCGGTCGAAAACCAACCTACCGCGGAAAATATGATCCGGTATCATTGGAGTGTTTTATTGAGACAGTAGAACGAATGAAAATGGTCACTTTTCGAGGTAGTTACAATTTTTTGGTCACACGAGTCCAGTTACTATTCAACGGCAATGTCTCACGCTGGTACTAAAGATTAGTTCAAGACACACCTTCTTGTAATTCGATCACTTTTAAGGACGCTTAACTTAGGGATTTCACTTTGGTTCATGGCGATGAGATCTTACAGCAACAGTTGAGTAGCCGGAGACTAAAGACGAGAGAAACCATAGACGTGGTTAGTGAAGCTCTATGCAGCATCGTAAAGCAACCGAATCACCTCCTCCTACAGTCAGAGGTGCTTGAAATCTTATAGGATGGCTACAACTCAGAAGTTGGACAAGCGATAATATATGCACTTCGAAGAACCATTCATGAATTACAAGCTTCTGCTCAACTACTGAAAGGCGTTGACGGAAAATTTCGCTCTGACTGCCTAGCAATAGTTGGCCTCCTGGAGCAGCAGCTACTTTTCCACTCGCATCAAGCATCTATCACCATGAATAGCTTGAATCAAGATCCGAACAAGAAATACAGACCATAATGGCTATAGAGAGCCGTGCATACTGCTGGAATTGCAGAAAACAGGGCCACAGGTTTTCTGACTATCTAGCAGAGTGCAGGGTTTTCCGCCACTGGTATGTTAACCATGATACATACTCACCCAACTGTGTGAACTGAAATCACTCTGCCGCTGACTAAAGTCAAGTGGTCTACGCGCCATAGGAGGAGCTGCTGAGGGAGAGCGTGAATTTTATGGAGTAAGCTGTATACCTATCAAGTAAGCGAAGTAACTACACATGACATTCGACCTTATATATCCGTCTGTATATTCCATGAGCTGATTATAGGTCTTGTGGATACAGGTTCTGGCAAGATATCCTGATGGCATTAGGCCTTGAAGCATATACATAAACACCGCAGATAGAACGGTGTACGCTATCTACGGCGTTATCTCTACCTCAGTCACCTTTAAAGTTCAAACTAAGCAGATGGATTTGTATATTACCCCACCTCTTAGCCAAAACCTATACCTTATTGCAAACTTCGTAAGGAACTTTGATCTAACCCAGGACCTCTTCCTACAAGCATTGACATGTTACACCAGTTTGATCAACCTTATTCCGATAGACATCAACTAGACTCTATCGAACAATTATGGCTAGAAGCGGCTTTAGCCTATTTCCCATCATACGCTACGGTAGAACTTGAGAAAACCCCTTTAATGTCGCACGAGATAGATATGGATAACAGCAAGCCGATCAATTAACGTCACTATGCGATTTTGCTTACTATGAAAAAATTGGTGTTTGGTGAACTAGACTACATGTCGGATTTAGGAGCTATAGAGGAGTCACCAGTAATAATAGTGGTAAAACTAAACAAGGTGTGATTACGCCTAGATGCCAGACAAGCCAACGCAGTTCTAGTCAAGCATGCCTATCCTCTTCTATCAATCGATGGCATATTAAGTCGACTGCTGAAAGCACACTTTATCAAAAGTCTTGACTTAAAGGATACTTAAACTTAAAGGATACTTTTTGGCAAATTGAAAGACAAAATGCCATCTACAGTAGCCGCAAGGCTTCTGTACCAATACACGACTATGCTATTTGGCCTCTGTAACGCCCCTTAAACCATGTGTAGAGTCATGGATAAGGTGATTCTTCCTCACCTAAGGCATCGAGTATTCGTCTATTTAGACAATATATTTCTCAACACCAAGACGTTTGACGAACACTTTATGCTACTCCAACAGGTGGTTATCTAGATTCACAAAGCGGGTCTCACCAAAAGAGTAAGCTCGTCATGACTCAGGTCAAGTACCTGGGCTATGTAATAGGGAACGATACTATGACAACCGATCCTGAAAAAACGCAAGTGATAGCTGAGTTTTCCTTGCAAAAATCTGTTGAGCAACTTTGGAAGTTCCTAGGAGCTTGTAGATGATACTAATGGTTCACTCCGAACCATGCAACAGTGTCATCAGGACATGCTGCAGGAGGTAAAGAATTTCGTCTGCGACGAAGTCAGCTTAAGAGCTTTCGAGGAGGTCAAAAGTTGTCTAGCTAGCGTTCCCGTCTTACACAGCCCCAATTGCAGCCGTCTCTTTTCCATCCATTGCAACGGAAGTTAATATGGAGTAGGAGTAATGCCCGTGCAACCCACTGAAGATGGTAAGGGAGTGCCCAAAGTTTATATGTCCCACAAGTTGAGCTTCGCCCAGATATATTTTGCTATTTCCAAGCAGGAATGTCTGCCAGCTGTGATGGCTACTAGGAAGTTTGGGGTTAACATAGAGGGCCATGCGTTTGAAAAAGTTACCAATACCTTCTCTCTTAAATGGTTAATGATCCGAATAGACTTCCGCGGGCACCTAGCCCGCTGGGCTTTGAAATTCCAAAGCATCACGTTGTGATTCAACATCGCAAGGGGTTGCAAAATGTCCTACCCAAAAGTCTTTTATGAATATCTTCATCTGAAGGTGCAGAGCTGCCATGTGAAGAGGATGATGCCATCAAAGTTGACCTCAACAGGCAGCACTTCAAGTCGGGCAGCTACGTAGAATTGATACAACATGTGCACAACTTTAGGTACCTGACTTCAAATTTGCCGATGGCTTTTTGTACTAGATGACTGAATACGCATCTGGAGATGGCACATGGAAGCTTTAGGCGCCAGAAAAACTGACCATGGAGTCCATCGCCCGCGTTCATGACTATCCACTTAATGCCCACGGCGGCTGCAGCCGCACTCTATGGCGCTTACAAGTGTCCTTCTTATGGCCCAACACGACTAAACAGATCAAAAAGTACGTAGCTTCATGCACCAAAGCCCCAAGCCAAGCCTGTCTACCTCCGATGGGCAAACCCCTCATCCCAGAATGCGTGTTCATTGGTCTACTACGTTTCTACCCTTGCTCATCGGCAGGCAGTATCGGTGCCATCACCATCCTGGATTAGCTCTCCGAATTTCTTTGGGTTGAACCAATCACCAAGTTCACCACAGCACCGATTGTGAGCTTCCCAGGAAAAAGAGTGCTGCACGTATTGCATGCCTGATAACATTTTTATCGATACTGGGGTGCGATTTCGATCAAGCTGTTGAGTAAACACCCCAAGCGAATGCCACGGAGAGGTTAAATAAAACACTACTAGCTGTGATTCGTTCGTGCCTCCATCCAAGTTAGAAGGACTGGAACCGTAGATTGTCTAACGTTTCATATGCCCTGCGTCCCTGCCACCCCTCCACCACCGGGGTATCCCCACATTTTGCCACCTTTAGTCAAAAAATGGTGTGCCATGGGAAAACCTATCAGCTACTCAAACAACTAAAATGCCCATGAAAACCTAGTCGTAGTGCGATCAAAACTACGCCAGAGCATGAATGCCGCAAGAAAAAGAAATGAAAGGCAATACAATTTGCGGGCCTGGCCTTCTGCCTTCAAGAGCGGAAATGAAGTCTATCGCAGGAATTTCAGACAGAGTGATGCTGCCGCTCACTGCAATCCTAAACTCGACTTTAAATTTATCAATTGTCGCATAGCTAAGGTCCTTGGACCAAGTTGGTATCGGTGATAGACCTGAATGGCAAAGATCTTGGTGTTTCCCTTGCCAAGGATGAACGCATAACGTTAAGTCACTCGAAGCAGTCGCCTGTATCGAAGTCTCTGTCTTGTAAATATCCACGGTGAGAGCGCGGCATCCAAAAATAGCTTCCATCTGTTTGAAATACAAAGCAAAGCTTATTTTCTATATAGTAAGGTCTCGAAGTGTAAAATTGACCGGGAATATTGAAAATATCAGGAAAAAACCAGAAACACTACAGGTTCACAACACCTGCAGACCTAAATCTAAAATGCAGTTTTTCAAGGTTAAAGAACAGATGGTTTTATTAGTCACTATTGAACTATATTTCAATAGGTGTGATCTTTGTGGCTAAAAAGATTAGACTGGAATGATTTGCATCAAACTTCCTTGAAACCTTTGTAGAACCTTCTCGTATAAGATCTTTGGGTTCGCAATGACTCTTAAACCAACATTGTTTTAGAATGCACCCTCAAATTCTTGCAGTATAGTATGTATAGGGTTTTCCTTTAAGGGCATAACAATAAATAAATTTGCCTTTCAATAAATCGACTGTGAGGCGTGCTGTGTGGCTAGTGGCACCGTCTTGTTGAAACCATATAGCGTTGATGTCAAGTTCATCCAATTCTGGCCACAAGTAATCTTCAACATGATACAATTGCGCTCTCTATTGACAATCAATCAATCACATGTCCGGCATGAAAACCGCACCAAAAAGTAATTTTTTGCGCAATCAAAGAAGTCTCCTGAAGCACATTTGGGTTGCTTGCCGACCAATAATGTATATTTTGGTTATTAACAAAGCCATTGAGCCAGAAATGAGCTTTATCGCTGACGATGATTTTTTGATAATAGTTATTAATGGTAATTTTTAATAATTTCCAAACGTTGCATTGTGAACTTTACCATGATAAAAATGTTAACTAACGTTTTGACATCTACAGTATTAATAAAAGTTTAAGGGTGCGTTCATATAAAAACACGCAATTTTTATATCCCTAATGCAAAACCCCATTTCTAATTATATTTTTTGATAAGGCAACCATTTAAAAATTTATGCAACTTGCCTCTAGTAAGACTATTTATTAGCTTTTCATAAAAAGACGGCACCTCAACCAAGCATCGATCAAAGAGGGTGAGAGGGTGCGTTCAATGTAATATTAAAATGTCAATGTAACACTCCCTCTCATTTTAAATATTCTTTAACAAAATTCAAAATTAAAATGCATAATTCAAAATCCTAACTAATCGTTCAGTCCAAGTCTTCTGATGTTCAAGTTGAACTTGATTACAGGTAACGATTTCATCAGTACGTCTGTCAGTTGATTTTCAGATCTAAGACAACGAACTGTGATTAATCCTTGGCTGGCTTCGCTTTCGTCCCGGATTCAAATGTTTGTTGATATGCTTGGTCTGATGATGATGTTGAGGTTTATTGACCCAGTGAACTGTATTCAAATTGCCGCTAAAAATGCTCGTTGCTTCTGATTGACGAAACCTAATTTGCTTAAGAAGATCTCGCAACCATATCGCTTCCACATATTCTAATTCCGTGGTGGAGAATGTGATTTCAGACTGTAGTTTGCTCTCTCAAGTGATGACTGTATTTGCTATCAAAAACGCATAACCAGTGGTTAAACGGCTCGACTCGTAGTCACGGGCATGATCTGCATCGGTGTAGCCAACCAACTCCGAATCATTCAAATTCTTGCCGGTTGTTATCTTCATCTGCTTCGTATAATTTAGATAACGGAAAATTCGTTTGACTGCGTTGACTTGCGTTCAACCAGGCCTATGTATGAAGCAGCAAATATCTCCCACTGCGAATGATATGTCTTGTCGAAAAATAGTCGCAGAAAACATGAGTGAACCGCAAGCCTCTCGGTAAGGGCAAATTATCTCGCTGCCGTCATCCGTGAGCGATGTCAAAAGTGTTCCAACGTCAGCTGGTGTAGAAATAGATTTCGACTCTTCCATCTGTCAATGTATGATGTTCGGCAAATGCAAATGCAAAATCTACAATCCAACATAATAGTCAGAATTTCCCTATTTTATGTCAAACTTGCCTGCCAAATACACGACCAATGTAGCAAGTGACATCTTACTTGGTGACAAAATTAAGCCATCATTTACACATGCTAAAAGAACTACCTTTTTGTTGCAAATATCTCAATAAAATACGCATACACCGACTGTTTCATCTGACATTCCTTCATGAATTCAACAAAGCTGCAGTTCCAAATATGTGACGATTTCTTTAATCTATACAAACTTCGTTTCAGTCGACAAACTTCTCCGTCCTTATACTAGACGCCTTTCGAAACTTCCATATAAATTGCTTCTCACAATATTCCGTTTAATAAATCGATCTTCACATCAAATTGTATTAAATCTATATCGTAGATGGCCGCCATTGCCAAAACACATCTAATTGATTCGTAGCGCACTACTGGTGAAGAGGTCTTTTTATAATCAACTCCGCTGCACTGAGAATATCCTCTCGCTACCAGTCACGCTTTGAACTTGGGTGTTTCATTTGGAGGCGATTTTATTTTTAGAATCCATTTGTTTTACACCATGTTTGTGCAATTATCTGGCTTATGGATGAGTTTCCATGTTTCATTTCTTGACAATGACGTCAGTATGTCTTCAATCGAATCTTTCTATTCTGACTTCTGCTCGGAACTCAATGTCTCTTCATACGTTTCAGGTTAGGCGAATATTACTAAATATCCAGTAGATGCATTGTATGACACTGTTTGCTTAGGATTGATAGGCAATTGCTTGATGTTAGCCCGTTATCTGCACTTGGAATTGATTCCGGTGATTTTTCACCCGTTTCATCTTTCACCGAAACATCATCCGATATATCATCGCCTGTGATCCGATTCGTTTCAATTTCAGTGGAGTCAATGGGAAATTTGACGTAGTCATTCTGCGTCTGACTCTCATTCAATACTGCAGCACAGCTGATGATGATTTTCTTTGTAACTGGATCACAGAGATGATCATTGTTTTGTGTGGATTCAAAGCCAACCAAGTAGACCCTTTTTGCATTCGGATCCCATATTTTTCACCCAAATTCTTCGGAATGTGCATGAAAAGCTGTTGTTCCAAAAATTTTCAGATGGCCTTTATGCGGTTTCTGACCAAACCATCGTTCGAAAGGTGTCTACATGGATCGTCAGCATTAGTTGTTTTGTTAGAATGTATACCACTGATCGAACTGCCTCTGGCCAGAGAAACTGATGCAGGCCACTTGCAATTAACATAGTATGCGCTGATTCTTGAACTATTCTATTATCCATTACGATGAATCCATTTTGTTCTGGCGTGCATGGGGAAATTCGATCTATTATTACTCCATGTTTCGCCAATAGATTTGCAACATCGCTATACACAAATTCGGTTCCTTTGTCACACAAGCATTCTCTCATTCCGAAAAAAATTCTTTCAAATATTTTCCGGACTCCGATTTTTGTTTGAGAAAGAAGATGAATCGCATGTTCGTCCTTCAAAAGCATAAAGAACTTCTCACCTCCGATTTCACGTTGCTCCACGGGTCCACACAAGTCTATGTGAGTGCCTCCAGATTTATCCAACGTACGCATCCCACTTAATTGATGCGATACTCGATGCATTTTCCCCAATTCACGCTCTTCGCAAAAGAAATCCTGAAGATAAATTAATGCCATGCCATGCACGGAGTCAGACGTACTCATATTCTTGATTGTCACCACATTGACGTGGCTTAGTCCCATGTGCCACTTATCCAATGAATACGCTGGTTTTTTGGTGTTCGACGCTCAACAATCACGATCGCTTTTGGAGAGCTTAAATTCCATATGAACCAAATCGTTTGAATCTATACAACCTATTGCGAGCAAATGACCAACTGTTTCGACAACCTTACATCCATTGTCCGTGAAATGCGTATCGTAGCCTTCCTTTGATAGTTGGTTGATGGAAAATAAATTGACTTTGGTTTCTGGAACAAATCAAACATCTTCGAAAATTCGTGTTTCCCATTTTCCATCAGCCTACGCTATAATTTCGATGGTTCCACTACTTTCAACATCCAGAAATTTGTCGTTGGCAATCGTTATACCTTTCCGTGCAGTCTCACAAGAAAAAGTAGTATGGCATGTTGCTTCAGAGTCGGCCAACTAAATATCTTTGTACTACGCGGATAAAATTTCATCGTACGTAGAAAAGCTACGTATTTTTTTGAATTATAATTTTAATTTTCGCCGACATTTTTCTTTTTGTTCTTGTGGTTTCTGCAAGCACTGTCGGTACTCCAATAGTCCATCTCACCACACAAATGACATTTCGATTTTGCTTTTCGGTCATTCAACGGAACTTTCCGATTGTTACCAGTTTTATGTTGCGTGTTTGAAGCCGCTCCACCAGCAACATGTTGCTCTGAGTCACGACTCGCTTTGTTCGTTTGAACCTCTTCTTACTGTCGTTTTGCTAACGGTGTATCTATAGTACGGCACTCATTAATATTAAACTATCCAGTTCGAAAAATTCTGGAATTTTGATGTTAAGCTGATCACAATTCGGCACATTTTTAAATTATTCGATAGCTGCTCACCCTGGCCTCCCAACTCTGATGCAATCCTGTGAAGCTTCGAAACGTGCGCAGCGACTGAATCGTCATCATTCATTTTTAAACTCAAATAGTCCTCATATGTTACAATGACATGATACGAACATCACTCTTCTTTGGATGCATACTCTCTAAAACGTCCATGATGTCTTTTGCTGACTTGCAATCCAATACATGTAGCAGGTTTTGGATCCGTACCGTCCACCAAATCAAGCAGTTCCTGACTCCGTAGTATCGCGTTGATATAAAACTTCCATCGCGAACTACTTGTACTTTTATTTACGTCAATTTCCTGCACATGTACTGCTACAATTTAGTACTTGTTAGAAAACTGGACCCATAACCTAATAGTTTTTGATAAAAAGATGGCACATCAACTTCACAGGTCTTTATTGATCGAAAAGTAAGCTAATACTATTGCTTAACAAGCAGTGTACGGATTGGAACTGTCAGATGAGGGTGCATTCAATGTAATATTAAAATGTCAATTTAACACTATTGATTTTTATTGGTCAGACAGCTTCTCGGGCTAAATCACTGTAGTTTTGACTCTAAAATTGTTTTTGAACTCTGCCTTAATATTTGATTTGTTTGTATATAAATTACTCCTTATAAATTTGCACAAAATAAAATCAAATAAAGTTACATTTCGGATCTTGATGTTCAGTCAACATTGCCTTTATTCGACAAAATTTGTCCTGCGAACTTTAGACGTAAAAATTTCATTGCTGAGTTGGCAGTGTAGCATGTTGTATTCCACTAATCATTCTGGAACAAACACCAAACCAATTTATAAATTTTTTATCATACTGGTGTGGTTACTATATTTGTTTTTAATTCAATTTGCTATTTGTTTAAATTTAAATTGGGCCTTGTTTGGCGAATAAAAAACTAAATAAAATTAATCAAAGCTTGTCCGATAAAAGTCTGATTTCTCCAACTGACCTCCGTCTGAAGTCAAGGGGGGAACAAGTTTTAAGGCCAAGGGCGCCAGTAATGGAGAAGGACTGAATAAAAATCTTATTCCGAGTCCAAAGATTCAGGAGAAGTTGTTCCGTAGTCTGCTTCACATATATCTGAAAGTTAATGCTTTTCGTGATTTGATCCTCTGCAGTGCCAAGATAACGAAGCTGAAAACTATAGAGAAGAAAATGTCCAAATGCACTCTGAGTGGTCCTCGAGTAACGGCAATTGAGCTGGCTTATTTGTAGTTGGCAAGTACCTCAATTTCGGAGAACTTATTCCCAAAAGCCACCTCTGTCTTGGCTTATAGGATCCAGAAGAATGCGTATCGGATCTTGAATTGATTTGAGGGCATTTTTTGAGACAATATGCAATTAGAATGAGAATGCCTCAAATTGAAAGCTCGGAAATGCCAAAGTTTGGTTAAGCAATCAAGGTGACTTTCCAAGCAGAAAGTTGAAAACTTAATATTGCCTCGGATTGACTAGGTAGTTCAATCAAAAGGCAAATAAGGTTTATCTTATACAGAAGCAAAAGCGATGGCATAATCTCACCATAAAACTGGGAGTTGGTTGAATTTTTGCATGTAGGTCCTAGACCATCTCCAAAATTTGTTGATGTCTATGGTACTAGGGCAAATTTAAGCTGATAGCTTTTCAAAATCAATACTATGTGGATCTATCAAGCTCCCAGTAGGAACGATGATTGGCTCCACTTGCTCCTTAGATTTCGCACAGCAGCTTAGCATCTGTTTACCTTTTTTATGCATAAGAAATCAAATTAACTAGCTTCACTTACCCAGCATTTGTTCTTGTTGCCAAATGTGCTGAGTGACTTTATAGATGGCTTTCTGAATACCGCTGTCAAACTCAAGCCAAAGTCAAAAGCGCTTTATTTAATACTAATCGTTATAAATTTTTAAAAGAACATAAAGCAAATTCCAAACAATAAAACTATAAAAAATTTAATGGCCCGAATGGCTCTCTAAATTTATACGTTATCAGTTAAACACATTTAATGAAAAAAATACACTTGCAAATCTAAATTAATTAAGATTATTTCATATTTTTTGATTAAAATGGAAAAAGGAGAAAAAACCAACCAGCATTATTCAAAAATTACTTATATTACTAACACAACAATGAACTTATATCCTATACCTAATATGTTACACCCTAATTCTAAATAAGTTCAATCAAAAAAAAAAACAAAAAAACGTTACCTTATATTGAAACCTATACCTAAATTATAATACAAATAAACAACAACACTAGATGTAGCAATAATGAGATGAATCTAAAAAACTAAGTAACGAGAAAAAGCACAAAAACAGAAAATAAACACGAATAATTTAGACATTGTCATTCAGCCACCAATACCTAGATTGCTCCATCTCAGCTCGACCAGCCTCAACGAATCTAGCAAATGAGTTTCTCCATTGGAATTGTTGGTCTCCTGAACTCAGATTCGGAGGATATTTTATCTTCTTATTGGTGGCCCGTCGGTATATGTGATATATGATTGGGACGCCGTCAGAATCAAAAACATATCGATTCATGTCCAAATACACGAATGCTTACGGAGGAACGAAGCCAGTAGTGAGACAAGTCACAATATACCCGTCTGTAGGGTGGAACGGCTGTGAAATCCAAGGGTTTTCACTCACAGTTACAGATCTTGCGATATGATTCCGAAGAAGTTTCAATATGAAGATATCGACTCTTGTCACTTGAGCGGTTTGATAAATTTTTCTATTCGATATATAGTGCTTCCAATCCGTCTCAGGCTTTCTGTACAAACCAGTACATGCACGAAGACATTTCCTTTCGAAAACTCTTAATCTTTCCATTGTACTAGCACTCTGGTTGTATCAGATCTGGCATCCGTATGTCAAAACTGGCCTAACCAGGGTCTTGTAACAAATAACTTTGACTTTTTGATCAATGTATCTGGAATGAAAGAGTCGCCGAAGGGCCATGACTACTTTAAGTGACTTACTGAGCATGATTTTGACATGTTCAGTGTAGTACAGATACTGATAGAGATGAACACTGAGGTATCGAACGCAGGATTTATGTGGAACCCGTTCTGAACTACCCTCACCAGCCATAATGTGGAAATCCTTCCAATTACGTTTTAGGTCTTGACTGGCCCCCTGCAGCGTTGTCCGAAACAAGATTGTTTCGAAGATTGCTCTGAACTATTGTAGCTTTTCGGTCTGCCGTATAGATGATCAGATCATCAGCAAACGCTACCAATGATCGCGTTGGCGAGACGTTAAAATCAAAGCTGTTCAATAGCTTGCGAATGAATATTGAAAAAAGCAGGGGCGCAGTAACTGTTCCCTGCTGTAGACCATTCAAGACCTTGAATTTGCGCATTGTTGTCAGATTTCCATCAGTTACAACAAACGATTTCCCATATAACATACTACACATCATGGCGACAAGGTGTCTGGGGAACCTGTCCTGAAGAAGTTTGAAAACTAGTCCATCTAACCACACCGTATCGAAGGCTTTCTCCATATCAATGAGACATTCTCCAACACATTCTTTGTTGTTTAGTTTCCAACAGATGTCTGAGGTTACTTTCGTTATTGCATGTGTGGTCGAATGCCTGGCACGAAAACCAAATTGGCAATTCGGCATCAACTCATATTTCTCAATGTGGGCGTTTAATGCTCTGTTGAGTATCACTTCAAACACCTTGCTGATGTTAGGCAGCAAGCCGATTTGGCGATAGCTTTTAGGGCATGAAGATTCTTTTCCCTTCTTCAAGATCGGAAATACCTTAGCCTTTTTCCACTCATTTGAGAAATATGAATTGTTCAACATGTTGTTGAACAATATGCAATAATTCCTAATAGCAACCTCAGGCAAATGTCGGAGGACTATATTTGGAATACCGTCAGTACCACATGATTTTTTGTTGTTTATTCAGCGAAATGTGAAACACAAGTCTTCATAGCTGACAAAATAATCAATAAGATTCAAGCTCGGTATGAGGTCAGATTTGAATGTTTCATCGAAATGAAGAATTGATTGGCCGTTCAGGCTTGATTTGAAGTCGGAAACTTTTGCTTCAACAACCTCCGAAAATATTTCATTCCTTCTCTCTGGGTTTGGCAGATGAACCAATTCTAAATGTGTTCCAATCAGGGCAAGTTTCTGCAATCCATCATATATAATCCTGTTTCCATTTCTATCCGGAGTCGTACTATCAATTTCGATACCAGCTCTATCGAGAAGATTTATCTCATCACTAGTGACTTCAAGATTCGATACCTTCACTCGAGACTTCCTGCGGAATAAGCTATTCACTTTCGCGAAAACGCCATCTGGGTCCTGTGGGCTAATACCCCTCAGTTTTTCCGCCCATTGATTGCTGACCTCACTCCTGAAGTATGAACGGATTAAGTTCCGGACATTCTTCAGGTGTAATTTCAACAAAGCCAACGAGGGATGGTTGTAGTCCAAAAATCGTCGATAAATATTGTTGACGAGTGTAAGAAGAAGGCTTTACAATGTTTTCAACCTTGCGATGGTTGGTGTTTCATATCCTTCCATATTGTTTCGATGTTTAATCTTGGGAACTACTTTCTCAATCGTTTCCAACGTCAGCTTCTCTAACTCCGACAAATAGAGATCTATTTCATCGTCAGTTAGATTTCTATTATTAGGAACCATTGAGCAAGCGTTGCCATCATCAGAAGGAGGACATTGCTTCTGGTACTCCCGATTAAACTTCTTTTGAAACTTTCCCCAGTCTGTTTTTTTGAAATTCAACCGATGGTTTTCATGTTGAACTGGAATGAGGAAGAAATCATCCCTTTGATGATTGATTTCCATTACGATTGCGTTATGGTCGCTATCGTAAGGAAGCACCTGCAGTTTCCGTTGAGGACTATTAAAGCTGAATTCAAGTCTTGCATCAGCAATGCAGAGGTCCAAATATGAATTTGTCCTAGGGTATGTTGGGAACTCCGACCCATATAGGTTGCACCTGTATTCAATTTGGTTCTCTATTATCCATGATTTCAGGAATACACCTCTTGGATGATTGGTGGCGTTTAGCCATGATGTATGCTTGGCATTCAGGTCACCGGCAAAAATATAATAAGTATGCAGCCTGTTCAATTCGAGGATTTCAAACAAGGAATTGAGTTTTTCCTTGAACTTGAGAACATTTTGACCAGTTGCATAGGCAGAGATAACGAAGAGGTTATCCCCACCTGACAGTGAAATTTTGATGACGGACACTTCAAGAAATTCAAAGTTTTTGAATTCGACTTTTTCAATATTTTGGAAACAATAGGGTCTTCTAACCAATATCCCGGTGCCACCTCCCCCATCACCTATTACCCTATCGTTTCTTACGAATGCAAAATCTTTGAATTCCATGGAATGCCATGAATTGAGGTGGGTTTCAGTGAGAAGTATGATGTCAGGCTTTTGCTTAACAACAAATTCAAGGAGATAATCACGTCGATGTATAGCAACGATAGAGTTGACGTTGATCGATATGAGGTGAAGCCTATCCATGGGAATATGACTGGATGACAAGTTATTATTAGGCATTTGAAAGACCTAAACGCTGAAAAGCAAAGTTAATTTTTGAATCTTGTTTGTCGATTCTCTCCGGTAAAGAATTAAGTTGCTGGTAAATTTTGAGAAGCAGCTCATTATTGCTACTTACTTTATTTACATTATTTCCAGCATTTTCTGCTGGTCCTCTAGCGGCGAGTGCAAATGATATTCCGGGCTTGACGAAGTTGGAAGGTATGATATTAAGGTGTACTTGTGTTTGCTTTGGAGCAAATTTAACTTTTGGATCTTGATATCGGGAGCATCCTCGATATGATGCTGGGTGACCAAAAACACCGCAGTTAACGCAGTATAATTTTTCTTTAGGCTCCGTCTGAGCCAATTTGCACTCACCGGGAGCATGAACGTCTTTGCATTTAACGCAACGATAGTGCATGGCACAATTGGCAGCCGAATGTCCAAATCTTTGACACCGGTAACACTGGTTGACTTCTCTTTTCTGGAGGCGTTCCCACCTCACCACTCTGAAATTTAAGTACCTTATTTGTTGAAGGGCACTTGGACTGCTCTTATTTGCAATTTGTACCAGGTAAAGTGGTAAATTCTTCCTTTCTATGGTCGACCTTCTTGTCGCAAAGGCTTTGACTGAAACAAAATCAATATCGGGTGCAGCCTCCTTGAGCACCTGAAGAAGATCGACCTTATCCTCTCCGCTGTCCAAACCCTTCAACAAGAAGGTCTGATTCTTTTCACTTTTTGGGGTATAGGTGAAGTGTGGAACCTCCCCAGAAATCAGCGCATCTTTGGCTGACTTGCAATCAACCAGTGATTTCGTCCTTATAGCTAATTTTTCGGCATTAACTCTTTTGATTTCGAAATTGGCCAGTTTATTGTCGGCTGCCAATAGCCGAACCATATCTTTCCCGGTTTGTCCGAACACGTTGATTGGCAGAACTTTTTCTGTCTTGTTGGAAGCTTTTTCAGAGGAACCAGCAGAACTGCGGGGTGGTTTTTTCTCCTTATTTTTGTTCTTTAAATATTGAATGAAATTAACGTCATTATCTTGATTAAAATTACCTCTGATGTTTTCTTCGATTTTCATATCTTCGGTTAATCCCTCCAGCGCTGCAAAATAATTTTGGCTCTCGTTGGTGCCACCAGCACTTAGAACTTCCTCTGGATTTACTTGCTTTGCACTTTTCTTCGGCTTTGTTTCCTGCTGCCATTGATTTTGTGGCTGCGTCTTTTGAGGCTTCATCCCTTGCTTGAAAAGATCCTTGAGAGACTGTATCTCTTGCCTTATTTCATCATTTACTTTCTGCAATTTGGCCATTTGTTGATTGTCCGCTATTATTTGCAGCTTGCACCCTCCATCTACGGAGTTTTCTTCGTAATGTTTTCTTTTGGTGATTGTCGCCAGTTTCGTATTCGTCGTTTCCCCAGGTTGCCCCAACGGTGGGAAGCCGTCAGGCTCCTCCATACCAGCGGCGAAATTTTCTTTGTGAATTTGTTTTTCGTTACCAATCGAAGTAAAAATATTCGATAGAAATTTCCTGAGTCGATTACTTCGACAATATAAGATTTTTTCCGATAAAAATTAACTTCGGACTAACGTTTTTAAAAAATTAATTTAATTTTTGAAAACTTTTGACAGGAGCGATTTAAAAGACGTCTATACGCAAAGACTACTACGATCCAAAATTCTGAATACCGCTGCTCTTATGTCAAATGGACCCTACTGGAATCTCTCCGATGACTGGTGCTTTATCATTATTTGGGGCATTAATTGTGGGTCAAACTGCATCCAGAATTTGTGGGACCTATGGATATTCCCCAGGAAAATCTAGAGGCTCTAATGTCCTGATGCTGTGCAGAAGATGCTGAAGGTTCTTGAAATATGATGCCCATCTCTTCTTAATCCTGTTTTCATCAGCGAAGATGTTGCCAATGTTATCACGGCAGAGCATGGTCTTGGGTTGATAGCCTCGTTTCAGGCTTTTAACAGACTTGTATGCTTGTCTTGTGTTGTTGCTTGTTAGGCTTACATCGATGCTTCTCAATTGATCACCATAATATTTTCTTTTCTTAATTTCAACAATCCTACTCGCGACTCGTCTGAGATTTTCATAATCTTCGCTTGTTGTCCTAGTTTGCCTACCTTAATTATTTTTTGTGCACCTGATTTGTTTTGTTGAACACATTCTGACACTCATCATATAACTAAGCAATTCTTTCACGCTGAGCTTGATGTCCAATAGTCTGTTCTGCCACGGTATTAATTGCTGCTTTCACTTCTACCCACAGATCGTTACTCATTTTCAGCGACATATCTGATATGATGGGAGCTACCTAGTTATCGAGGGTTTGGAAACCCGTTAATGTTGAATTTCTAACGCAGACTGGTGTTTGTCAAATATACCTTTGATGTACGACATCAATAGTTGATTTGATCAAGAAATGATCCGAGTTACAATTGGCTTCTCGATATATACGGGTGCCAAGTATGTATGATGTTCATCTTTGATGGGCCAGAACATGGTCGATCTGGTTTTGGGCGCTGTTATCCAGTGATACCCAGGTCGTTTTATGTGTGGTTTCATATAGGAAGCCCGATGAATGTATAAATAGATTTCTTCTACACGCAAAGTCAATCAGGGGCTGGAGTTGTCATTTGTTTCATCGTGGAAGCAATATCATGCATTTGTTCTCCGATGAGATAGCTTATTGCCAGCCTTAGCTTTGAAATCACCTAGAACAATTTTTATGTCAATTGTAGGGGACGAGTTGAATTTTAATGTGATTGTTGAATGTTTCCTTCATTGCTTCGTCCTTTTCTTTTGTCGAGGCATGCACATTTATCAGCCAAATTTTGAAGAATTTCGTTAGTATGCAGATCGTTGACAACTGTTTGTTGGCTGCCTTAAAATCAATAACGTGCGATTTGAACTCTCTATCTACAGTAAAGGCCACTCCGGATTCTCGCTTTCCAGCAAGCTTCCAACTTTTGAATATTTTTTTTTTCGATCTCAAATCTTGAATATCGTATTTAGTTCCTGTCTTGATTTGCCAGTACATTTTATTTCATTGACGGACTTGTTGTGGCAGGTCCTTTCAGTATTTGACGATATGTAATAACAGATTACAAATTAATTGTTTCTATTCTAGTTTTTGAGTGTAATCAATAATTTCTTGATTCTATTTTAAATCACATTTGAATTTCCAGGGAACGCTAGCTGCAATATATAACTTTCAAAATCAATTTATTCGAACATTTTGATGGAGTTTTTCAATTTATCAAATTTACTTGTACTTGAGTGATTAAATCCATTAACGACTCCACCAAGCATTGACTTCACAATACCCCGTAAGCTCGATATGCCCTACTTTGTGAATTTTGCCTTTTTTGCAAATCACAATTTCAGATAATTGAACTAGCTTGAAATCTTTGCTACAATCTCATATGATCTATTCGCATAACGGGTCCCCAAATGTACACGTTCCACATATCTTGTACTATTTGTTCATATCCAGCGAAGCTTTTAATTGTTCGCAAAAAATAAAAGACAGTTCACCGGCCCGACGGCGGATTAGAGCCGCTAATTCTACTTTGGATCAAAAGGATATGTACAAAAGTGCTCGTATGACAATTCGTGCATTTCATACAAAAGCGAACTTTAATGAACGTGTTGCCTTTAAGACATGTCGCTAGCCATTTCCTCAAAACAAATTCTAGAGGAGATTGATGACCTTTTTAGTTCGTGCCGAGCACGCAGCGGGATTTAGTGTACTTTGATAGTTTGAACCGATACGGAATCTTGGATTCAGAAGTACTTGTTGCTGCTAATAACGCTGGGCGCTCTTCAGCTAATGGACAATGATACAACACATATTGCTAATGATGGTCAGGCAAATTCAGTTGGTATGAGATAAATACACGTATGTGCTGAAGAGTTGATTGATTCGTGGAATCATTTGCAGGTTAGCTGTTTTTGGAGTGAGATGAATAATTGTAATTTTTTGAAGATTTTATCTGCACTAATATATATTTAATGTTTAATTTTGTAAGCTTCAGAATGTTAAAAACTGTTGTTATAATAAGTTTGTGAAAATTGAACTCTTCTCAATTGTACTCCAATTAAGAACCTATCCACTCTTTAGATCAAACGATTTCTATTGCCTTATATCAGATGTTATTGGTTTTATTTTTGACTAGGCCCCATTTGATGCACAAGGATATCGTAAAATAGAAACGAGAATTTTCCGGTATAGGAAAAATATCGTACTATTGCGCTGATTTCTCGGCATACTTATCGACGCATATTACGGTTTTCATTATTGTGGGTCGAAAGAGGAAACACTTTAGACTAAAATGAATTGGAACAGATTTCTAACAGTATGAAGAACCCTGCACATATTAACCGTTGCATGTTAAGTATTGCAGTCAAGAAATTATGTTTTAATATGCTTTAACATGGCGCTCATTACATAATTTAGATGGATTTGGAAAAAAAGTCATTTCTAATCGGGTATGGTTTAATGTGGTCAGCTGAGGTTCCAGTATGTCCAGTTTGCCGCTCGACAAGTGATCCCGTAGCTCCAACGCTCCCAGCAGCTGTGAGTTCCTTTTTATCTTCTAGGACTGCCCGAGCATAATGTGCCACCTGGTTCCATTTGTCAAGTGATTCCAGCATCACATCCAGGGTGAGCTCTTCCGTCTCTCTGTAGAGATCCCTTTACAGCCTGCTCCGTTTTTGTGCACGCAAAAAATCGGTGGCAGGCATTATCTTCCTATCCTGGGCAAAACCAACTTTTACCAATCTTGTGCAGGTAAGACTGAAAACACCCATGCCCGCTAAAAATCTGGGTCAGACAGTAATCAGTCTCACCATGCCTTCAATTCAGCTATGGTCTCACATCTAGGGTGAGCCGTGCAGTCCACCTTCTCTTCGTACAATTCACCCAAGACTGCTGCCAATCGTTGAGTGAGTGCTGTCTCTGCTCGCGGATAACCATCTGCCTCGCGTCCTTGTTTTGACGCAGGTAAATAGCATGGTACTCTCTAGCATGGAAGGCAACAGGTATCACGCCCGCAATAACCCTCACCACCGAATCAGAGACTGTCGGATACGGAGATGCAATCCTCGGTGCTCCTCCTCTCTGTACCTGAGCCAAGCGTTTTCGGTATACCATCTTGCTGAGAACGTCGCCCCATATTTTTGCTTCGTACAGTAGCACTGACCCTACAGCACTCATCAAGAGGCGTCTTCTTGATGGGCTGGGGCCCTCTACGTTGGCCATAAGGCAACTCAGACCTGATGCTCCTGAAGCAGCCGTCTCAGCCGTCGCCTTGATTTGCTCAGAGAAACTCATCTTTGAGTCGATAAGTAGCCCCAGGTACTTCACCACTGGCTTCGATTAGTGTGTCTGCAATACTGATCATGCTTACTCTAGGGTTCTCTTTTTTGTCAAGAGATCGACTTCACTTAATAAACTTGTATAATTAGCAGAAAAGGCGAATTGGAGGTCAGCAATATTTTCACATAAGTATCCATGGCTACCAACAAGCAACTCACACTTGATACTACGCTTATCCTGAACAAGGCCTTCTCCCGAGTAGAATTGTCTTAAGACATTTAGCCCGAGACTGGCAAATCTGCAGAGTCTTCCAGCCCGCATCAATTACCGGTGGTCAGACGACCAGCATGCATCTTCAGTTGCCACACAACCAGCATGTATCATGAGCCGGCCAGTGATCAAATAACCAGGCTGGTGCTCAGCAATTCAAGCAGGTCATCGCAGCCTTGCCTATATTGCCACCAGTGACCTTACAATCAGCCCACACCGCCAGATCGTGCAACCGGCATGCACCACCAGTGACTAGACAACCCGGTGGATTTCCAGCAATTCAGGCAAGTAATCGCGGGTTTTTCGATATTGCCACCTGCGGCCATGCAACCTGCATGCACCACCAGCGGCTAGACGACAAGTATGCATAATCAATGGCCAGATGATCAGGCTAGTGTCTAGCAATCAAAGTAAGTCACTAGCGACCGTGCAGGTGGCACGCATCGGTAGCAACCAAACAGTCGGTATGCATCAATTAGTGGCCACACGACCAGCACACATAATCGTCGGCTGGATAATTAGCAACCACCACCAGTAGCCTGTGATGTCCCATCCAACTCTTTAGGAAGCAATCGCTATGACGGCTAGAGATACTTTCGCTCATCCGATTATTCACGATGCTGTTCACTGCCCTTTGTTATTTGTCTGATAGCCTTCAAGGATTTTGATGAACTGCGGTTTTGTCATTTAGAATTAGTCACATCTCGATACTCGTTTTTTTAGTTTTATTCCGCTTGTACGACTCGATTGGGAATTTATGTTCACACCTTATAGCCAGATAACAAATATGCTGAAGGCTGATTTCTGTCTTCTCTGGATCGATATTGATGCTCAAGGTAGTCTTCATATGTTCTGAGCATTTTCATTCATCATTCCAATCATGATCTAGATCGTTCGTTTCACTTTCTACAACGCACGTCTCTACTTCCTTATGCTGATGATAATATGGTTCCGTCTCGTCCGTGCTCACTGTCTACTAAAACGAGACTGCTAGTCAGAAATGAATTAGGACATCATCAGATAAAACGAGGAGAGGCGTCTATTGGAGAAACACGTAGAGCTAAAATCTGGGCACCTGCTACACCATATAGGCACAAAAATAGGAAGGACCAGTCAAGTGGAATCCCTAATACACAGGAAATGGAAAACTCGAGTTCTAAAAACCGAGGCCATTTAGGACAGAGTGGCCTTCATCACCCTAGGGGTTAGCAAGACATACACTACTCAAATATCAAATATGGTGGCAGCAGCGTCCATAAAATTATTCACGAACTCGTCCAGCACATTTCGCAACAAGAACATGTACCAAAAGAGTGGAGCCAGCCAATTATATTCGATATCCACAAAAAGAGTGACAAGCTACAGTACGAAATCTATAGAAGCATATCACTACTTAGTATGGCGTGGAAAAAATTTTCAAAAATCTTGGGAAATAAAATCGGAACGTCCGCCAACAGTATTATTGGAGAGTAAGAAGGTGGTTTTAGAGCAGGTAGATTGACAAAAAACCGATCGTTCACTGTTGAGCAGGCACTTGAAAAAAACTGGGAGTTCAACATCAACGTGCATCAAATTTTCGTTGACTTTAAACAAGCATACGACAAGATTGATCGTAATGTACTGTACCAAATAGTGCTTTGCTTTGGCATCCCAGCCAAATTAGCCCGCCTTACCAAAATGACAATGACGTTGACGACCTTCCAAATCCGCATCAATAACCAATTCACCGATGTCTTTGACATAAATATCGGACTAAAACAGGGGATGGGCTGGCCCCATTGCTATTCAATTAGGCTCTGAAGTCCGTCATAAGGAAGCTATCTATCGATACACGAGGTACATGACTACAAAAGTCGAGCCAAGTAGTAGCCCATGCGGATGACATGAACACTTTGTCACGGTCATTAGCAACTGCCAAAAAAACTCTTCCTGAACCTCGACAGCAAAGCGAAGCTAGTAGGGCTTCAAGTAATGAGAATAGAACAAAACTCTTGATGCAATCGAGGAAAAGTGCCTCAAATACACAAAATATCACATTTGGCGAATATAGAATCGAAAATGTGAGCAAACTTGTGTATTTAGGTACCAAAACAACGAAAACGGGAACACGCCGAAGAATACAGCTCGCAAATAAATTATTTTATTCGGTGTAGACGATCTTGAAGACTCAGAATAACAAACCTGTGTTTTGCTATGGGTGTGAAACATGGACCCTAACTCAAGCATCCGCAAATATATTGAACGCCTTTGAGCGACGGGTCCTGAGGCGAATTATTGGAGCGAAGCTTGACGGGGACCAATGGCGAATTCGGTACAACCATGAGCTGTATGAAACTTTTGGCGAACCGAAGGTCTCAGGGATTTTAAAACTGCGGAAGCTGCAATGGGCTTGCCACATGAATCGTATGGACGAACAACGGATACCCAAGAAGGTATTCGTTCGAAGAACTGGAGTGGGGAAACCGAGTGTAGTTAGAGCTAAGAAGAAGAAGGAGAAACTTTATTTTTCAGGTTTACCTAATGAGTTTTTTTTCTAATGGCCTGAAGGGTTGAAAAGAGCGTTTGATCAAATATATTGGCTTGCGTGGATACTATGTCGTGAAACAAATTTTTGTTTCACTTGAATTATGTGTTTTTCTTTAAAAGGCCGGATACTTTTCAAATGAAACTCGTACATACTGCAGATTAACAATTGAAGGTCACTTCTGGAATCTAAAACAGCACGCATTATTTTTCCCATCATTGGGGCAAATTTACATGTTTTCATGTCCTCTAGTTTTAAGACTTCACTTCTCAATTTGGAAAGAATTGTACGCGAGATCGAATGCTTATCGGCAATATGGCCAAAATTTTTGCATGAAAAAAACTTTTTGCAAACTTTCTTATTTGAACAGCCTTTTCCCAAATGGCAACGATTACCACAATTAAATGATCGCTTCATATTGTTGTCTGGTTTCCATGCCGCAGACTTCCTGAACGAATTTCCGTCCAAGCTCCTTTTTGCAATTCACACGGTACAGAATGGTTTTAATCTGCTCCTCGTCTTGGGCTCCCTCGATGATATATTGAGTTTTACCTTCTAATTCAATATTTGCGTGACTCACAACCTCCAAAACATGATGGACATACATTACTCATAGAAGGTCTCGTTCGATGCCTTCTTGATGTCGCTTAACTGTCAATGTATGTATTTACTGCTACATACCACCCGAACGCGGTGCGCAATGTCTTAACTTGACACTCGAAATTTACAAATAGTTTGCCCAGTCTGCGCAAGAGCTTCTTGGCGTATACCGCGCGATCGATGTCATTCCAACTACACATTTTAGCGGTTTCCTTGAAATTTCTGAGCCACCGTTTGGCATTTTGTTTGGTATTACCACTAAACATCTTGAGCAACTATTTGACGCCACGATATGATAAAAGGATTTGTTTGGAAAATTGAACACGGCGTTCAAAACGCGTATCTTCTTTTGTGCATTGGGATGAATATCTATGGCGAACGTTCAAACCACCTTCATTTGTGATTGCTAGGAACATCAAAAAGCTTCAACAACAAATCAGAAAGCTAAATACCGCTGGCAAACAAGTAGGTCTAAAAATGAATATGAATATGACCAAAGTGATGTTATATGATTGGGTGACCAGACAAACAATATCAATCGAAGGGGCTGAACTGAAACCAGTCGACTAGTGCGTACACTTGGGTCAGCTCATACATAAATCTAAGTCGCCACTTCTGGAAATATACTGGAGAATAAAATGAGCGATTTGCCTTCGGACGCAACCAATCCGTATTCAAGACCAACTTGCCATTCTACCTTAAATTAACAGCATTGGATCAATGTGTGGTACCGGGTCCGACATACGGATGCGAGATATGGACATTAAAGGCGTCTCTTATTAGGAAAATGCAAGTATCGCAGTGAACCATGCTCGGAATCACCAAACAAGACACAAAAACAAATGACTGGATAAGGCAAAAGATGAAAGTCACAGATGCAGTCTATAAGATAAAATCTGTCAAATGGCAGTGGCCAGAAAACTTGGTAAGAAGACGCGACATCAGATGGACCAAATAAGTTACCAAACGGTACCCAAAAGGAGCAAAACGACCGAAAAAGCACCCAAATCAACGAAGAGAAACCAATATAAAAAAAAAACTGGCAGGTGAAACCTGTCATCGGAAAGTTACCAACCCGACAGGAATATACGGCAACGCAAGAGAGTCACATTGAAATCACACGTAGCATAACAAGATTTCAACTTGCTTTACTCATGCATCATGCTCAGTAAAGCACAAAAAGGAGTCATGGCCCTTCGACGACTCTTTCATTCCAAATATATTGATCAAGAGGTCAAAGTTGTCTGTTATAAGAATCTGGTTAGAACAGTTTTGACATATGGATGTCAGATCTGGTACAACCAGAGTGCTAGTACTATGACAATATTAATAATTTTCGAAAGAAATTGTATTCGTGGATGCACTTGTTTATACAGTAAACCTGAGATGGATTGAAAATATTATATATTTAATCGAAGAATTTATCAAACTGCTAAAGTGACGAGAAGCAATATCTTCATATTGAGACTTTTCGAAATCATATTGCATGATCTGTAACTGTGAGTGAAAACCTCTGGATTTCACAGCCGTTATACTCTGCAGACGAGTATAATGAGACTTGTCTTGCTGCTGGCTTTGTTTCTATAGAAGCATTCGTATATTTGGACATGAGTCGATATGTGCAACTCTGACGGTGTCCTAATTATGTATCACATATAGAGACGGGCCACCGATAGGAAGATTAAACATCCTCGGGATTTGAATTCACGAGACAAACGATTCCAATGAAGACACTAGACTCGTTGAGACTGGTCGAGCTGAGACGGAGTAATTTAGGTACTTGTGGCTAAATGACAATTTCTAACCTATTCGTGACCATTTTTTTTTGTGTGTTTTTCGTAACTAAGTTTTGGTTTTCCGCTCGTTATAGCTTAAGTTAGTGTTATTTTTGTTGAAATAGGGAGAGGTTACAATATTTAGAATAGGTATATGTGATGTTAATTATAAAGGGTTTTCCAATTTTGAAGCTGTCATTTTTTGACGTTTGATAAGTGAAAACTACGTAATTAATAAAATTGGAACGATACACGCTTCAACAAAGTATTGAAATTATTAAAATTCAGTATAAAAATGGTGAAAATTTGGCAGAAACGGTTCGTAAATCTCGAACATTTTTGGGTCGTCTTGAAGCACCTTGTTGGACCGCATAACAGAAATTGGTGGAAAAATTCGAGCTGTCAGGACATCTATGTGATGTGAATAATAAAACCCGTCCACTTCACTCAAGAACAGCCGAAAAATAACCCAGGTTTGTCCATTCCTCGTCGTTCTTTGGAATTAGGCATTCGACGTCATTAACCGTATTTTCAGTTCACACAAGAACTCAAGTCGGTCAATCATCAACAACGTCGTGTCTTTGCTGATAGGATCCTTGAAATGCATTAAAATGATCCGGGATTCCATCGAAAAATCATCATGGGTGATGAGGCCCATTTCCACCTCAGTGGCTTCGTCAACAAGCGAAATTGTCGCATCTTGGGCTTGGAATACCCAAGAGTTATTGTTGAAAAGCCTCTCTATCCTCAACGTGTGACTGTTTGGTGCGGTTTATGGTCCGGCGGGGTCATTGGATCTTACTTTTTCGAAAATGAGGCTAGAGCAATAGTTACGGTGAATGGATTGCGCTATCGAGAGATGTTTAATGATTTTTTAGGGCATTGAAATTGATCTGGACACCGTTAATTTCAACAAGACGGCGCTACGAGCCACAAAAGCATCAAAACCATTGATCTTTTACGGAGAAAGTTTCCGGACTGTGTTACCTCCTGAAGAAATTCCTTCAGTTTGCACTTAAACAGCGTCAAACCTGGCTCTAAAGTGGTCTCACAGTTGCGTTTATTATCCGGAGTGAGCAAACATGGCACCCATTACGCCGACATATTTCTTATTCCTAAAATTTCATGCAGGATATGACTCATGTGGTCTTTTAAGATGTCTACTGTTTCAGCTATCTTGCGTATTTTCAATCGGTGGTCTGCCAATACGAGCTCGTGGATTTTCGTCGCGTTATCCTCCGTGGTAGCTATTTTCGGGGCACTTGGGCATGCTTCATCAAAAACTGACATGCAACCACGTTTAAACTCATTAAACCAAGTTTTTACGGCCGCCAACGCAGGAGCAGAGTTACCGTACACAGCATCCAAGCGCTCTTTGATTTGACTAGGCGATTTCCCTATCAAAATGAGGAATTGAATCTCGGACTGATAGTGCTCTTTCTCCTTCGTTCTAAAATCAGCGGACAAGCATTCTTCCACACATAGTGAAAACAAGACTACGAGTCCGATTTGGCTGAAATTTTGACAGAGTCAAAGTCAAAGTCACAAGCGCTTTATTCAATACTAATCGGTATAAATTTTCAAAGGATATAAAGCAAATTCCAAACAATAATAATACAAAAACTTAATGGCCCAAATGGCTCTCTGAATTTATACGTTATCATTAAACACATTTAATCAAAAAAAAACTAAAGCAAATTCAATTAATTAAGATTATTACATGTTCTGAAATTCAATTGGAAAAAGGAGAAAAAATCACCCAGCACTATCCTAAAATTATTTATAATTTAAACACAACAGTGAACTTTGATCCTACACCTGATATGTTTTAACTGAATTCTAATAAAATTCAATCAAAAAACGTTACCTTATATTAAAAAAATTCTATCGCAATATTCCTAACGTGTGCGTATAATCTTATCTCTAACCTGATATAATAAACATAACATACACCTAACCTATCCCTTATTTTTAACACAAATAAACAACAATACTAAATGTGGCAATAATGAGTTGAAACTAAAAAAAAACTAACTAAGTAACGAAAAACACAAAAACTGGAAATAAACACGAATAATTTAGACATTGTCATTCAACCACCAATACCTAGATTGCCCCATCTCAGCTCGATCAGCTTCAACGAATCTAGCAAATGAGTATCTCCATTGGAATTGTTGGTCTCGTGAAATCAAACTCAGAGGAAATTTTGTCTTCTTATCGGTGGCCCGTCGTATATGTGACATATGACTGGGACACCATCAGAATCATAAACATATCAATTCATGTCCAAATACACGAATGCTTCTGGAGGAACGAAGCCAGTAGCGAGGCAACTCGCAATATACTCGTCTGTAGGGTGGAACGGCTGTGAGATCCAAGAGCTTTCACTCACAGATCTTGCAATATGATTCCGAAGAAGTTTCAATAAGAAGATATTCCTTCTCATCACCTTAGCAGCTTGATAAATTCTTCCATTTGATATATAATGTTTTCAATCAGTCTCAGGCTTTCTGTACAAACCAGTACATGCACGAAGATATTTCCTTGCGAAAACTCTTAATTTTTCCATAGTACCAGCACTCTGGTTATACGAGATCAGACATCCTTATGTCAAAACTGGTCTAACCAGGGTCTTTTAACAGATAATTTTGACCTTTCGATCAATGAATTTGGAATGAAAGAGTCTTCGTAGGGCCATGACTACTTTTGGTGCCTTACTGAACATGATTTCGATATGTTCAGTATAGTACAGATACTGATCGAGATGAACAGCGAGGCATCGAACATAGGATTTATGTGGAACCCGTTCTGAGCCATGATGTGGAAAACTTTCCAATAACGTTTCAGGTCTTGGCTGACCCCCTGCAGCGTTATCCGAAACAAGATTGTTTCACACTTCTGCGCATTGATTTTCATTCGCCAATCGTCAGTGTACAGCTGTACATCATTGAGCATTTTTTGTAGATTTCTCTGAACTATTGTCGGTCTGCCGTATAGATGATCAGATCATCAGCAAACGCTACCAATGATCGCGTTGACGAGACGTTAAAATCAAAGCTGTTCAATAGTTTGCGAATGAATATTGAGAAGAGCAGAGGCGCAGTTACTGTTCCCTGCTGTAGAACATTCAAGACCTTGAAATCGCGCATTGCTGTCAGATTTCCATCAGTTACAACAAACAATTTCCCGTATAACTGTATTGCACATTATGGCGACAAGGAGTCTGGGGAACTTGACCTGATGGAGTTTAAAAACTTGTCCATCTAACCACGCCATATCGAAAGCCATCGATCCCTCGATAGTTATAGTCCAAAAATCGAAGATAAAAACCGATGGTTTACATGGTTAACTGGAATGAGGAAGAAATCATCCCTTTGATGATTGATTTCCATTACGATTGCGTTATGGTCTGAAATTTTGACAGCAACCATCTCTCTTGCAATAGTGGCACCATCCGGCAGTGGGGCTCGTAGGTTATGACATAGCAGATGTAGGATAAAGTTAACTGGTCTATTGTGTTAATATTATAATTAATTTTTGAATAGTGTTGGTTGGTTTTTTTTGTTCATTTTCCAACTGAATCATAAAATGTAGAATAATTTTAATGAAACTGAATTTGATATCGTTTTTAGGGTTTTGTACTAAAATACAAGACCCTATTGCAATCACGACCTGTGTCCGTCTGTCCGTCCGTCCGTCTGTATGTCACAGCACTTTTTCTCCGAAACTATAGAGGCTACAGCCATGAAACTTTGTGGAAAGGTCAGAAGTAGTGACTTATTGAAAGTTCAAGGGTGAAAAATTTTTCAAACGGGTTTAAGGGGGACTCCCCATATAGGGAGGTGAACCCTCAAAAAATTTTTTCACCATTGGTAGTCGAGTAGGGTGTCATTGGAAAGGTCTCAATGAGATCTTTTCAAAACAAGTCTTAAAATTGCCTTATGAGTACCGAGGGAGGCAGGGGAAGGGGGAATGTACGAACTTTTCGCGTACCCCCCCCCCCCCCCCCCCTCGCGATTGGACACCTTCCATCCGAAAAATCTGAAAAAAAATCAGGAAAGTAGGCCTTAATGAGTAGAACAACAACAAATACATGAGAAGTAGAAATTCACTCAACTTTGTTAGTAATAGTATGATTTATCGATTTTATGTTTTCTTGAATAAAATCTAAACGGTACCCTTAAATTCAATAAAATTTACGAAACAGATGACATGAATACATGAAAAGTGTTCTTCCTCCCTCGCGAATGGACACCAGTGATCTAAAAAATCTGAAAAAATTATCAAGGTAGATATTTATGGGTATAACTATAACAAATACCTCAGAAGTCGAAATTCTTTTAACTTTGTTAATAATAGTATGATCCTTAAATCTCACATTTTCTCCAATAAAATCGTCTTTGACATGTTTCTTGATTTTATTTCTTGCTGGTTACTGCATTTTGTAAGTTGAGTACAAAACCCTTCTGACATGAGCATAGGTCTGTCTACCCAACTTGTTTGATTAATAGTGTAGAAATTTATTGAGCCATTTGGACCAATAAGTTTTTAGATTTTTTATTGTTTGGTGTTCTCCTTATAGTCTTTGAAAATTTACAAGTATAACGATTAATATTGAATAAAGTGCTTTTGACGTCGAGTTTGAACATAGTTTCAGGGAACTGAATTTAGCTCTTACATTAATAGAATGATAAAGGATGAAATTTGAGTAGACTACTGTTAGTTAGTCAATTTGGAGAGTAAAAGGTGGTATCAAATGTACACGTACAACCCAATATATGCAATAATATTTTGCTTTTAAATTCAGCTTTGTCGTAGAGAATACATTACAAAAATATTTTCACACTTTTAGTAATGATAGGCAGTTCAGGTAATAACATAAGGTATATTTGTATATCAATAACTGACAGCATTAAACAAAATTTTGTTTTTCTATTTTTTTCAAAAACAATAAATAAATAAATAGCTCAAAGAATTTAGAGCCAACCCAGCATGATCACACCTAATCCAAATTCATCAAATTTGAACTTATCAATCAGTCCTTCCTTACTCTTCCTAATAGGGTTCATCATTATAATACGGCGCTTCTTTGTACGTTTGCTTACGCCTGCGGGCAGCGGGCCTTTTTGTCGTTGGCTTTCTCCGAGTGTTAGGACTCCTTCTGTTGGGTTGTTTCTTATTTTTATTCACGGCATTCACTGGAGCTGGTGTTGCTTTCCGTCTATTCTTCTGAACATTATTGTTTGGCTTATTCAATTGATTATGCTGAGGGTTAGCATGCTGAGGGTTTGCATGCTGATGGGGCTTAGCATGATGATTATTGTTGTTGTGATTATTGTGGTGTTTGTTAGGCCTGTAAGCGGCATTCTGGTTATTGTTCTGGTTCACAACCTGGCCGCGCCTATTTTTGTTAACTGGCTTCTTGGTAGGGGCAGGTTTGGTGGGTTGAACCTTCTTTTTATCCTTCTTCCTGTTGTTATTAGAAGAGGTGCGACGCTTTTTATTGCTTGACTTCTTTTTGTTCTTATCCTGCGAAGGACGCTTTCGCTTGTCCGCTCGATCTTCTGTGTCTGGAGCTCCAGCATATTGTGGATATTGTGCATAAGCTTGCTGGCGAAGTGGCCTCATTTGGTTGGGAGGAAGATGACCACCGGCATTCGCCGCTTTAAAGGGAACATAAGCGTCGTCAAAGTCATGATCGTGAAGATCTTCTATGGACAGGGAGTTTGACCGTGAAACCTTACCTCGGAGACGCCCACTTTGTGCCTTGGCTGCTGGTTCGACATCTTCAGCTTTAGGAGCAACTAGTTGTGGAACTTCTTCTTTAACTTCTTCAGCAGGCTTTGGGGCAATGTCGGATTTGGAAACTTTTGAAATATCTTCCAGCTTCACTTCCTCTGGGTTTTCAACTTCCTTAATAACTTGCGGTTGCACTTCCGCCTCGTTCACTTCCGGAACATTTGCTTTCGACTGGACTGCATCACTTTCAACTTGTTTGTAGTTCTCAGCCAATGCCAGAGAGGGTGGCGGATTCACTTGATCGACCGAGATATCTGCAATTAATCACGATGTACGCGATTTCCACTAATTACGAGCATGAAAATCTTACCTGGAAGCGCTGCGGTGCACGCTAGCAGTGCAAGTAGCACTGCCAGATGAATTCGCGGTTTCATTAAGAAGCTTTTGCACTGATGCGTGGAAAACACTTTTCTAGTTCGTTCTAGATCAAAATTCTATTCTATTCTCTTCGCGGCGCGCCGTCCAAAGTGGTAATCAATGTCAAACTGTAACAAATTTCAGTTTTGCTTGGGTTTATATTGTGGAAATCCAATTCTTTAGATGGGGTCATTGGAAGCTGTGAATCAGTCTTTAATGCGATTCTACTTTTCAGCAACGCAACTCACTCCAAGATCAAGCGAAATCGCTGTGCTGATTTTCACGCTAATTTATGCAACCGCAAGAGACAACCAACCGAAAGAATTCACTATTTCGCGATTCAAGCTGCAAGCATTTCCCAAATATAATTTCTCAAGCATTAAAACGGAGATCAAAACACGATGATAACGTTACTCTGCAGCTAATCAGGTAGTTTGGCGAGAGAAGAAAAAAAAACGGTAGTCGATCTTGTTTTGTTTCTATTTCATGCATCTAACATTGTAGAGTGTCAACCGAAAGTTGATAGATTTTTAACATTAGAACAGTTTCGCTTTGTCTTAAACCTGCTCACAGATCGTGAGCAAAGTTATGGAACAAGCGAGTATCTTTAGTTCATCCAATCTGCTTCTGCTGCGATCTGCGGAAAGCGCGAATTAAACTAAGAACGGACTAATATGAGGAAATGAGTATGCTTGACGAAAGTTACATACATATGTCTAAACTTAAGGAAATCTTGCATTGAATTATTTAATTCCAATGTAAACTGATTAATAATAGAACACCAAGTAGATGCATCCATTCATTTTCTCCTAAGACTGTAAATTAGCAAATTTTCGTCACAATAATTCGCTTGCTAAAAGCTGAAATTAATATTTTTTCTGAGCTGTCCACTCCTCATATTAACCGTGGTTAAAAGCTGCTCGGACATGACATCCAAAAGTGGTCAGAAACAACTTCATTAAATATTCACGCATTATGTTCGTATACTTCCAGGAATGCTGCCAAAAAGAAAAACAAATGAACTCTTTGGCCTACTTTCCAGTTCTAGTTCCGGACACGCTTTTTCGCGCCTCAGATCAAGATCGATCGTAGGTGAACATGAACAAGAAGCTGAGATTGATACTTGTATTAATGTGACCAAAATAGCCCAATTGATAGCATGAGCTATAAATGGAAATTATTGAAAGTCGAATTGTTAATGAATTAATTTTGACTTTATTGTCAATCAAATCTGAAACTCAATTCAGCGATATTGAAAAGATCAAAACTCATAGCAAATACTTCACATTATTGATTAACTTTCCCTCAATTTTATTCCCCCATTTGGCTTACCTCACGATTCCATTAAACCTGAAGATTTGAGGACTACTGTCAGACTAGCAACTTTCGAAAGGTGAACCTCGACGCTACAGTCTTCAACAGATTCTAAGCTTAAAATGTATTCTCCTAGTATTTTCTTCTCATTTTATATTCTGAGGTTCAAAATTGAAAATTTACATTTTAAACCCGCCGGAATTTTGCACCGTTGCATATTCTTGGAAAAAACAAGTTTTTCTACATCTGTTCTTCATATTTTTGCAATTTTCAGCTATTCTTTGGGAAAAAAACGTTTGTGACCGAATCTTAACCCTCTACTACTTACGATTATGTGGCGATCTTTGTTGTGACGGAAAAAATTTTAAAAGTTTCCTACTAGCAACTCATAGTTAACTGAAAAACAAGTTGGGTAGACAGACCTATGCTCATGTCAGAAGGGTTTTGTACTCAACTTACAAAATGCCGTAACCAGCAACGAATAAAATTAAGAAACACGTCATGTTCGAGGATCATACTATTATTAACTAAGTTGAAAGATTTTTTTAATTCTGAGGTATTTGTTAAAGTTATAACCATAAATATCTCGCTTGATAATTTTTTCAGATTTTTTTAGATCACGGGTGTCCATTCGCGAGGGAGAAAACACATTTATCTCCCTCCCCACATTCTGTGCCCCCACTGAAGCAAAAACTGTCAGTTTAAGAACTGTTTTGAGAAGCTCTCATAGAGAACTTTCATTTGATACTCATATCGGCTACCTTTCATGAAATTTTTTTCAGGGGCCACTCCTCTGTACTGTAAGCATCGATTCATGGCCTATTTTTTCGAATCCTAGAATGGCTACAAAGCCCTTTTGCTAGAAGCTCTCTCCTGCCTCTTCGACTTGTTTCAATTGTATGTAGTCATCCTCATGATATCTATCATTCCTGAAATTTTCATGCAAATCCTAGCAAAGCTGTAGTGTCTAACTCGGTAAAAAGCGCATATGGCTCCATAGCCATATGTTTCCATAGTAATACAGGGCACATTGTTCCATAGTAATACAGGAAAATTCAAATCGCTATAACTTCGTTAAACACTATTCGATCTGTATGAAACTTTCAGAAAAGATCAATCTTATAAATAGTCATCTTGAATTTAAGGGTACCATTTAGATTTTATACAAGAAAACATAAAATCGATAAATCATACTATTACTAACAAAGTTGAGTGAATTTCGACTTCTCATTTCGACCTCTCATTTCTATTTGTTGTTGTTGTACTCATTAAGGCCTACATTCATGATTTTTTTCAGATTTTTCGGATAGAAGGTGTCCAATCGCGAGGGGGGTACGCGAAAAGTTCGTACATTTCCCCCTCCCCTGCCCCGCTCGGTACTCACACGGCAATTTTAAGACCTGTTTTGAAAAGATCTCCTTGAGACCTTTCCAATGACACCCTACTCGACTATCAATGGTGAAATTTTTTTTTTGAGGGGCACCTCCCTATATGGGGAGACCCCCCTTAAACCCCTTTGAAAAATTTTTTCACCCTTGAACTTTCAAGAGGTCACCACTTGTGACCTGTCCACAAAGTTTCATGGCTGTAGCTTCTATAGTTTCGGAGAAAAAGTGCTGTGACATACAGACGGACGGACGGACGGACGGACGGACGGACAGACGGACAGACGGACAGACGGACACAGGTCGTGATTGCAATAGGGTTTTGTATTTTAGTATAAAACCCTAACAAGTTGACTGGAGAAAAGTACGCTACAGATAGAAGTGCTTTGTACTCAGCTTGTTACAAACAAACATCAATAACAAATGAAATCAGGAAATAATTCATGTACATATCGCTCATTAGCTGCAACAACGTTGTAACACGAAAATCATTGTTTTTGATTTAATACCATGGGGATGATGATAACAATATATTTTTTCTACTGGTAAAGAGTCATATCTGAGGTTTTCATATTTCACTCGAGATGACACTAGTGTCATTTGGTTGCAGCTTCGTTCCGTCTAGTATGTTCGTTGCAATACTGAATCATCTCAGTTGTGAGTCTTCTAATATGAAGTGCGTGACCGCTGCAAGTTCTGTTGAATAGTGACACATTTATAGTTGCGACGATCTTCCTGCATAGGTCAGATCACTTTTTATCGCGCCAGTATTATGAATAACGTATTATTGCTAAATTTATTTATTTAAATCCATTTAACAGACCTAAATCCAAGTAACAAATAGAGTTAAACAATTAAATATCGTTTAAAGTAAGACACATATGTACAACAAAATCAAGCAAAAAAAGGTTAATTAAAACATGTAAGAAAAGAAATTAGAGTCTAGATGAAAGTTTGAAAAAAATGGGTAATAAGGAAACATTAAACACTATTCACAAAAAGTGATGTCTTTAGTTTATTTTTAAAAACAAAGTAGGACGGGTGAACTTACGCTGAACAGCTTCTAGTGAGCTCAAAAGATATAAATGTCTAGGAGACCACAGTACTCAAGAAGCGGGAGGACAAGACATGTGAACAAGCGAACAGCGGTAGCAATATTTGCAAACTTGTGCAAATGCTGCATAATAAAACCCGAAACTTTTGATGCCTTGGCAATTATGCTAAAAATATGGGCATCGAATTTAAGCTTGGAGTCAAATATTACACCAAGATCTTTACATGAGTCTGCAGGGGAGAGAAAAATATCACATAGGGAGTAATTCTAAGTTAGAGGAACAATTTGTAAAGTAAAAGTCATTTTAAAACATTTAGAGACTTTGATGCGAAGGGAGCTTACATCACGCCAGTTATAGAGGTTAAAAAGATCAATTTAGAGTTACTGCCAATCTTCAATGGATCTAATTAGCCGGAATGCCTTGGAATCATTAGCATACAGAAGACAAGAAGAGGAAATTACAAAGGAAAGATCATTGATAAACAGTACGAAAAGAAGAGGTCCAAGGACGCCAGATGCAGGATTAAATGGAAAGGAGATTGTGCCATAGAGATTGACACGATATGAACGAGAGGATAGATATGATAAAATCCAAGAATGTAGGGAAACGGATATGTCAAGCAAAGCTAACTTTTGACAAAGGAGAACATGGTTCACGGAGTTAAAAGCTTGAAGTTTCTTATCTAAAGCTCTTACAATATAATCTTTGAACTCAGCCAAATTCGAGGAAGTTGAACGACCCTTCAAGAATCCATGTTGCTGTGGTGTGACAAATTAACTCAATGACTCGAGAAGCCTGTTGTGTACAAGTCGTTCCAGCAGCTTAGAGAAACAGGAGAGGAGTGATATGGGACGATAGTTTGAGGCAGATGATGGGTCGCCATTTTTAAAGATACGAACAACATTAACCTCTTTCCAGTACGTTGGAAAGGTGCCAGTAGCAAGACTGAGATTGAATATAAGGGATAGAGGAAAACACAAAGAGGAAGAAAGTGAATTTACATATATATTAGGCAATCCATCGGGATCAGTGGAGTAGGATGTAATCGATGCTGGGTAAGTTTGAATTGAGTTTATGGGGGAGTGTAGTGTATCAGAAGAGGAAAAAGTAGAGGAAAAATATTCGACAAATAGGTTAGAAACATCCAGAGGAGAGGAGGCTTCAGTGTTATTCCATTCAACAGTATGCGGGATGGTAGAGGAAGATTTAAAGGATCGGATGTATGACCAAAAGGGCTTAGCGTTATTTATCAGGAGGGAACTCTCTAAACTGCTAAAGTAGTTTTTCATGGCCATTTTGAGCTCTTTTTTAGCCAAAGAAAGCAGTCTACAAAAATTCTGTTTGGCATCATCATTTCCTGTCAATTGATAGTGCCTCTGCCCCTTGTCTTTGGATTTTAAGGCATGAAGAACTCTTCGAGTAAGCCAAGACTTCATTTTCGCTTTGCGAGGAGCTTGGAGTGGAGTATGAAGAGCAATCAGATCATTAAGGTAGCCGTAAAAATTGTTCAAACCACTATCACAGTCAAGACGAGGGAAAAAAGTGCACCAATTGGCCGAATCCAGATTGGTTTTAATTGCCTCATAATTTACTCTAAAGAAGTTGTAACGATAAGCTGAGGCAATTTTCTGAGGTTTTAGGGTATCAACGGTTAGTGCTAGAGACAAAAATGGATGATGGGGATCAGGTTGAATATAAGGATGTAAAACAGGAGCTATTAGTACACACCCAGCTCGAACATTTGACATGACGAGGTCCAGAAGGCGACCATTCGGGTTACGGATATGGTTAAACTGTGAAAAAGGATAAATGGAAAGAAAGGAAGAAAGTAACAAAGACGGATTATATGTTGAGAAAATGCCAGGTGTTGTTAAGGGGTCCCATTCCACTGCCGCTAGGTCGAAGTCCCCACAAATTATAGTTTTAGAATGTGGATGACGAGCAGGAAGATAGCCAGAGAGTTTTTCGAAGAAGGCTACGTACACAGTTAAGGGAGAATGACAGGGAATATACACAGAGGAAATTAATAAAGAGGAGTTATGAGGAAGAGAGAGTTTAACAATTACACACTCAACAGCACGAGTAAATTTGAAGTCAGCGCAAAGTAAACTATTAAGGGTTTTGCAGACTGCAACCAAGACTCTCCCACCATCAGAATTACTAGTGATGTTAAGGTCGTGGTCGCAACGGTAGACTAAATAATAAATAATCATGTAATATTTCCATATTCGAGATATTTTCGTTCAACTACGTTTCAGTTAAACAGATAATAGAATCGTTAGTTAATTGACACGGGACTAATAAGTCCTTTTGTTCTCTTATTGAATAGAAATAGTTGAACGATTAGGAAGGTTAGATGATCCTTGAAGGTTGTTGAAGCTGTTTGGAACCTGTAACGAAATCGCCGCTAAGGTTGCCTTGTACTAAATGCTTTAACAAGTGTCTCCTTTGGCCAAAAATCGAGATGAAGTAGGATAGAAAGTTCAGCCGGAACTGTCAGCTTGAATGAACTTATAACCTGGACAGGAAGGCTATCTTTTATTAACTTTACTAGGCATGTAACCAAACTTCGATATTACGTAGTTGGCAAGTGTATCCTTGGTTGTGCTGTAAGCGAGCCTTGATATGAACAATTGTAGAGGTAGGAAGACTGCTCGCAATACTCCGTTATCAGCTAGCAGACTATCTATATAGTTTTGTGGTGCTGAAGACATAACAAAGTTTTCCTGAAGATTGTTAGTCGTTGATTGTGTTTGGCACAGCTCGGACTGAGGCTGAATTTTGTGTTGCTGTTGAATAGGCAGGATAGACTACTGCATGCGACTATTTTGTTGCAGGTCCATAGCTTTATTAAGTGGAGCCGGAATTGACCCCTGCACACTTCGCGTAAGCGGCCGCTGCTGGCCAAGAGTTGACCCGGCAGAATTTTGTGTAATACAGTGATGGCGTGGCGATACCAGCTCATCATACACACTGGACGAAAGTAACTGATATTACATTATGCGAGTAAAGGTCGGTGTGAGTTGTTTTAGATCTATTTTCTGTTAAGACGTTCTTGCAGAGAATTCCGTGCTTATTTTGGTACTTTTTTGATTGCGCTAAGTAGGATTTGGTATTTATGTTTTCTTCTGAAGTATTTTAATTAATGTCATTATTGTATTGATAACTTACTGCAATTCAATATTTGAAATCAAAATTAATCGTGAACAACAATAATATTATAAAGAAGCATATCATAGAAAGGTCAAAACTCTTGCTAATTCTATTTAAATATAAAACAATAAGTACAATTTGCTTGATCACATACTTATGGTTTGATTTCCAGTCAGAGAATCATGAACTCAAATAGTCAAGGACACAAGATGTTAATGGCGTTGAAGAACCAAGCTAGTAGTACAGAAAAACGGCAAGTAAAGCATGCCTCGGAAGGTTCTTCTGAAGCACTTAATACCAGTTTAATATCTAGGAAAGACCCTTCAGTAGAAAGTGGTATGTTATAATAAGCAAAACTTTATTTTGTAGCAACTAGCTCTGTACTATAACATAGCATTATTAAATTTTAAGGTAATGTTTTATCTGCTACTCAGCAATCGATTACAAGTTTAGAAGTTACGAGTACACCTCCAAAAGTTCGGTCAAAATCAAGATCTTCATCGAGCCCAACTTGTTTCTCCGAAGATAATGATGACTTGCTCCCACATATTACTTATTTACCTCACAAAGTTAGCAGTGAGAGTGATAGTGATGTTGGTAGCGAGAGAGAAAACGAATACTCCCAGTTTGTGTACACTTTCCAACGCTCCATCTCCGATGATCACAAGTCGAGTTAAGAAAGGATAAAAGTGTAAAACTAATGAGAATAATTGGATAAGAAATGTGAATAAAAATCTCCGAAACAATGGAAAGGCATACAAAATGCACACAAAAGAAAGTAAACTCCAAAACGAGAGGAAAATGCGTCCTCCATGCATAGAAAAGTGTACAATAAAATGTGCAACAAAATTCAGTGCAGAAGATCAAATGCGCATTTTCACTTCTTACTGGGACGGACTTTGGTTGTATAGAGAAGCAAAGACAATTCATTGCAAATAATATGGTGCCGATTCAGCCCAAATATCAATATGTGCGTGTCGGTGGTACAAGAAAGAAAAGGTACAACATTAAAGCCTTTTATTTCGGTTCTAATGAACAGAAAGTGCACTCTTGACATAAAAGAACGCCCTATCCACACAGTGCAGGATAAACGAAATAGGATAGTGACTGTTTTACTAAAGGAAGATTGCCGAGGAAAACATGGTAAACAAAAGAAAATTCACGACGTTTTAAGGGAAGGTGAGAAGAAATTTTCGACCAAATTCCAAAAATCGAATGTCAATACACGCGTGGAAACACCAGCGAACATTTCATCTACGGGAGCAAATCTTTTGCCGATATTCACAGAGATTACATGAATAATTGCAAAGAACAGAACATTACATTTGTAAAGTACGTAATGTTTTATCGGATATTTACAGAAGAGTTTAACATTTCGTTCTTTACACAAAAAAAAAGAAGCTAGCTGCACCCTCGAGAATGCCGAGGGGAAGAAAAAGAGGAATATTATGATCAGCATCTAGTGGAGAAAGAATTGTCCAGAAAGGAAAAGATGCGTGATAAGAAGAGAAGCAATGCTACAGTGGCGGTATATGACTAACAACCCGTTATGCAAATTCCTAAGGGAAAAGTTTCTGTTTTCTACTATAAGCCTAAGTTACACGTGTTCAATTTCACTATCTATGACTTATACAGCCACGAATGCGAGTGCTTTGTGTGGAATGAATCTAATGGACACAGGGGCATTAATGAATTGGGTTCGAGCATTCTTCAATTTTCAAATAAAAGAGCCTCAGGTTATCGAGACTTCATTTTTAGGTCTTTGCGAAAATTTTTTGCAAAGACCTGCAAGTTTCGACACCTGTCTGTCCATCTGTCCGTCCGTCTGTCCGTCCATCTGTCCGTCTGTCCGTGCGTCATAGCAAGTTTCCTCAGAAAGTATAGAAGCTAGAATACTCAAACTTTGTGAAAAGTTCAGAAGTGATGATCTCTCAAAAATTAAGTTCTTACTAAAAATTTAAAATTTTTTCAAGCGAGCCCCCCCTAATAACGAATTAGCCCTTAAACATTTTTTTTATCAAAGGTAGTCGAGTGGGGTATCAAATGAAACGTCTTGATTAGAACTCTTAAAATCTTTTTTCGTGTATTTCCCCTTCCTGTGCGCTCTCTGAAGCAAAAAATACCAGTTCAAGCCCTGTTTTGAAAAGTTCTTATTGAGACCTTTCATTTGATACCCCCCTTTTTTGTATAGAAACTTTGAAGAGGGCGTTACTTTACACCTATGTACACAATTTTATGTTTGTAGATTAAATGGTTTGGGAGGAAAAGTGCTGTGATACACGGACGTACGGATGGATGGACAGACGGACTGACAGGCACGATTTAAGTTGGGTTTTGTGAAATTATTTTACAAAGCCCTAAAAATTAAAACGTTGAATCATAATGTTTACATATATACTTACCATCGTTTAATTGACAAGTGATTGTCATTATGACGTCTTCCAGTCATTCCAGTGGATATTTTGTATTGTTACTAGTGCATTGCTATTTTCAAATTTCAACCAACTTAATAATAGTTCAATGAAACGGAAATAAAATACCGAAATTTTCTTTGGTATTAAAAGAGTACAAATTGCTTTGCTCGTTCTGTTCATAGTTTGAATATCGAGTTGATCTACGATAGTTTTTTCGCATTTATTTGCTTTTTTATGTTCGCATAGTTTTCCTATAATTTTTTGCATAGTAAGTTTTGAATACAATAAATGATTGAACAACTATCATCGTGTTTTCTTGTTTTTTTGGTGAAAATGCAAAGTGAACGTCATAAACATATGGTCCGTCGAACCGGATTCATGTGATTACTAGTAGGGTAGACTGAGTACGATTGTGACAATTTTTCCTTAATCACCCAAAACTTTGTTCGCATGCAAGTCAGCTGGGAGAAAGGTATTTTCTATTATATTTATTCACTTAAAAATACTAAAATTTTGTCTCGAAGAACAATGGTTAGCTCAAAGGAGCAAATTGAAAAAAAGGAAAAAATGTCACAACCGACCACAACCCAAGGGCGGTTGTGACAGTGCTTGGGTGCGGTTGTGACAGTGCTTGGGATCGGTAGTGACAAGTTAAAAAAACCTGAATTGGTCTAAAATCATTTTATTGAAAGTAATATCAAGCATAAGGCAACATTATCTTCTTCTAGAAACAAGTAAAATATACGTAACAAGTGATTAAAGAAAAATGGAATAATTCAATCACTTATATGTAACTAATAAAGCACTGTAGCATCTATGGTTATTAAATTAGTAGAACCAGCCAACTTAACATTTCCTACTATTAAATCCAGTAACATGTCGATATACAAAACAAGTATTAATAAACGTCATATCCAAAGTCCGTGAAACAAAAACCGAAAATGTCTTCTTCAATAAAAATAGACATTAGTGTAAGTATCAACATACAGCATCAAAAACAATAAGAAATTTTACATTGCCCCTCAGTGTAAAAACTTAAATGTCAGCCTCATCACAGTTATGACAAACATATAGCGACTGTCACCTGCGTACTCTAAATGGGACATTTGATTCAATTTTCACGACCACTACTTTCAAAAAATTTGCCTACACAAACCAGACAGAAAAATTCCTCCTCATCCAATCGACGATGTTGGTGTCCTTTTTTTCGTTACTTTGTTCTTTCCTTTCCGTTTGATTTTTTCTTTTCGATCAGTAAAATTTATCTTTCCCTGCTTTGCTTTCAACCGTTTTTCTTTTTCTTCACACGGTTGCCTGCCTGCCCCTTTTTCAAGAGTGTGTGCATTAATTGTCAACTTTTTGGTTCTGGGACCTCTTGTTTTCCTTTGCGGAGCCTTTGGAAAAGGTCGAACAATTTCAGGTGAAAAAACAGATGGTGTAATCGAAAGTGACGTGGTTGGCTGAACATTGGTGGAACTCGGAAATGAAGATTCACCTTATATGGAAGATGAAAGTGGCAGCATAGTATCGATAGGCCCAGGATGGTTTTCTCTACCAGGTTTGCTCCGTCTGCTTCTAAAAAGTCACATCCTCGTGATAGGCACGGTGGTATTTCATTGGCACCTGGAGAATTGTTTTCTCGTGTATTAGGGTTTGCATTGCTCCCTTCAGTTTCAGGATTTGGTCTGCCTGTTACAAAAGATGTGGCAAAATCAATTTCCTGGAATGGATTCTGATTGTATGGATAAATACGAGTTTTGCAGAACCCAGCCTGGATACTCGCTTGCATGAAAGCCAGAGGCATAGCAACTTTCATAATACCTGATTTATCGTATATAGTCATTGTTTTTCCAGGGCGACTTCGCATCCATCCATTACAGGCAGTATTTACAGCTTTTTTCAACAGTCCGAACGGATAGAAGTATGCCACCGTAGCCGTGGCGAGTATTTGGGCGACACTTTGTTTTACACATGATTGTCCTTGATCCTTATATTATAATAAAAAATAATGAAATAATTCTCTAAGAACTTTTTGTTTTATTTACAATTAACATTGTGTGTTTTAGTTGGACCAACCATTATTTATGGACAGGCTCGGCAATTGTATTAGCATGGTTGGCAAAGCATCTATCACATTAGACTGCTCTTGTTTTAAATAGAACAACGCAAATCCGTGAAGCAGTGAAGGATATTCCTTGGAACCACGTACCAACAGAATATAACACTGCAGATGTTGCATCACTCGGTATGTTTCCTAAACAATTCATTGACGATAATCTGTGGTGGAATGGCTCTTCTTGATCTAGAAAACCAAAGGAAAATTAGCTTGCAAATAAATCATGCCAGTTTGCACCTTGGTACAAAGGAAAACATCACTTCTATCATTATTAGCATCTGAACTCAAACCAATTTTTTTTGGATTTATGGCTTAGCAGATACTCTACATTGACTCCTCTCTCAAGAGATTTATTAGCTCAGCAAGATTTCTTACCTCAGCAAAAGGTATCCGTTCTGCCCAATCATATTTGAATACATCAGAACTCGATTCAGCTTTGCAGTTTTGGATTAAATATGCACACCAAATGGACTATAGGAAAGAAATTGAATGTTTGAAACAAGGCCAACAAATGGATAGAAAAAGCAATCTATTAAAGTTAGACCCTGTCTTGGATGCAAATGGTATACTCAGAAGAGTACCGGGTAAGATAATCAGAATTAAGAAAACACAATACTATGACGCCCAATTGAGAAGTATAGATGTAACTTCAGCGAGCCATAATACAAGACAAACATGCAAAGTAGTGAAAAACCTGAAACGTGGTTATCAGCCCAAAACCACGCTCTATCGTGAAGACATCGGCAATATCATCACTGATGAAACCAAGATTAAGGAAAGGTGGGCATCATATTTCAAGAACCTGCTTAATCCTCCACACAGCTCCAGAACATCGGAGCCTATAGATGTCTGCGGAGAGCTCCCATTGGTCCCAGCAAATCTGGATGAAGTTTGTTCCATCATCAAAGCCCAAATGAAAAGTAAAGCGCCCGGCATCGATCAGATTCCAGTGGAGCTCATCAAATCAGGTGGCAACAGTGTTCATCAAGGTATTCACAAAGTTATCCAGCACATTTGCTAACAAGAACATATGTCGAAGCAGCAGAGCTAAGCAATTATATTTCCTACCTACAAAAAAAGCGACAAGCTACAACGCGAAAATTATCGATGCGTATCACTACTTTGTACGCCGTACAAAATATTTTCAAAGATCTTAGAACATAAAATAGGACAATACGCCAGCAGTATGATTGGGGAGTATCAAGGTGGTTTTAGAGCAGGTAGATCGACAATAGACCAATTGTTCACAGTCGAGCAGATACTTGGAAAATACTTGCAGTTCAACATAGACGTGCACCAAATTTTCGTTGACTTTATGCAAGCATGCGACAGTATTGATCGTAACGTACTGTACCAAATAATGCTTTGCTTTGGCATCCCAGCCAAATTAGTCCGTCTTACCAAAATGACAATGATGTCGACGACCTCCCAAGTTCACATCAATAACCAACTCACCGATGCCTTTGACACAAGTATCGGAGTAAAGTATGGAGATGGGCTGGCCCCTTTGCCATTCAATTTCGCTCTGGAGCACATCATAAGGAACCTATCGATACATAAGGTATATTACCACACAAGTTGAGCCAAGTAGTAGCCTATCGGATGACATCAACATTTTGTCAAGGTCATTGAAAACTGCCAAAGAACTCTTCCTGAAACTCGACAGCGAAGCAAAACTAGTAGGGCTACAAATCAATAAAAATAAGCAAAGCTCATGACACAGTCAAGGAAAAATACCTCAAGCATACAAAATATCAACTTGGCGAAAACATTATCAAGAATGTGAGCCAATTTGTATATCTAGGCGTGAAAATAACGAAAACGGCTAATGAAAGCTCGCAAACAAATTAATTTTTTTCGGTTTTGATGATCTTGAAGCCCAGCTGCATACACATGAAAACAAAGCTCCAAGTATACAAATCTGTGATAAGACCAGTGCTATGATATGGGTGTGAAACATAGACCCTAACACAAGTATATGAAAGTATATTGAACACCTTTCAGCGACGGGCCCTGAGGCGAATAATCGGAGCGAAACTAGACGGGGACCAATGGTGAATTCTATATTACCATGAGCTGTATGAAAAATTTGACAAACCGGAGGTCTCAATGATAGCAATACTTCAAAAACTGCAATGGGCTGGACACACGAAACGTATGGACGAACAACGGATACCCCGAAAAGTTCATCGTTGGGAGAACTGAAGGCCGGAGACCAGTGGGGAAACCGAGGAAACGCTGGTCTGACTCGGTCGAAGAAGATAATTCATCGCTGCACGGATTTTGAAACTCGAGGATGTGGTCAATGGACCAAGACAGTTGAAGGCACAATCCAATTGACACAAATAAAAATTTTGGACTATCAACACCAGAAATTCAGCCACTGGGGGGTTCATGCAGAAATGTATCACGTGTTACAAAATGAAACCTCAATCTGGAAAACAACGAATGGGTAATTTGCCTGAGCTAAGGGTGACACCATCCCGACCATTTTTGCATTGTGGTATTGACTATTGTGGTCTAGCAGACTTGAAAATTTGCTAAAGGAAAAGGATCAAAACCCTCTAAAAAGTTTAAAGCCATTTTTGTTTGTCTCTCCGTGAAGACGATAATTTTCGAGTTAATAAGCGATCTTTCAACCCCATCTTTTAAACAGGTTTTCGACGCTTCGTTAGAAAAAGGGGATTATGCAGTCATCAACATAGCGACTATGGCACGAATTTTGTTGGTGCCAATAAAGAACTCATGCAAACGATAAAACAAAATGGAAGTTTAACACAGGAATTGGCTAACGAAGGCATCACGGAGCATTTTAACCCTCCGACCTCTCCACGTTTTGGCGGGCTTTGGGAGGCTGGTGTGAAGTCGACAAAAGAAGAGAAGAGAATTATTAGATATGCAAACTTGACGTAAGATGAATTTAATAGTGTACTGACTTGAATATATGCATGCTTGAATTTAAGGCCTCTCTGGCCTTTGACGGACGACCCAAATGATTTGAATGCCTTAGCACCAGGACATTTTCTTGTAGGAGATACGTTATAAGCTGTCCCAGGTGACACCCTTGTGAACATAGATTTTAACCGGTCGAATCGCTGGCAATTCACACAACGTTTAACTCAAGATTTCTGGAAAAGGTGGTCAATGGATATTCCATTGACCACCTTTTCCAGAAATCTAACTCTAATAACAAGATCTAAATCTAATAACAAGATTACAAGAAAGCCCAAAATGGAATCGTCGTCAGCCTAATTTCAAAGTAAATGGATTAGTTCTCATTAACCCATTAGCCATTTGAATGATAGCGTCTGCTATGATACAAATGGCTAATGAGTCGAATCGCGAAGGCACATTCTGGAAATGACGGATTAATTCGAGTTGTAACTGTTCGCACTTCTAACTAAAAATTAGATCAGCCCATTACAAACATTGCATTATTACCAGTTGAAAAATCCCAACAAATGTTAAAAAAATCAGTTGAACCAGTTATAGTCCCATAAAAAGAAATCCAATGGCATTAGATCGCATGAACAAGGCGGCCGTTCGATCGGACCATTTCTCGAGATAACATGTTCACCAAATTTGCCTTTCAATAAATCGATAGTGATGCATGCTGTGTGGCGAGTGGCACCGTTTTGTTCAAACCACATATCGTAGATGTCAACTTCAGCCAATTTTGGCCACAGATAATCGTCCAACATAACACGATAATGCTCTCCATTGACGGTAATATGACGATTGTTTCATTCACAAAAAAATACGGCCCAATCACACCTCCGGCATAAAAACTGCACTAAACACTAATTTTTTGCGGATACAACGGTGTCTCAAGAAGCACATGTTGGTTTGTTGCTGACCAATAATGCATATTTTGCTTATTAACAAAGCCATTGAGTCAGAAATGAGCTTCATCACTGAAGATGATTTTTTGATGAAATTCTTCATTTTCGTCAATCTTTGCTAGAGCCCAATTGGAGAAGTTTCTGCATTTCGAATGATCAAATGGCTTTAGTTCTTAGGTTAATTTGCTCTTGTAACCATCCAGGCCAAGATCTTTTCGCAAAATACGCCAGAGTGTCGTTTGAGCGATGCCAAATTCTTGAGAACGACGTGGAATTCGCTTCGAGTAGTACGACGTTTTTTTGGCACCGGAACGCTCAATAGTGAAAATTTGGACTCAAATTTTTCCACTATAGTACGCACAGTCTGTCGGATGGGCCGATTATTACGTCCGAAACTGGAGTTGCGACGACCGACTGCGGATTTTGGTAGTGATTAGTAATAATTTTCAAGCATTGCTGGATCGTAAACTTTATCATGATGAAAAGGTAGACTTCAGTTAACGCTTTAAGATAGATAGTTCATTAAACAGGTTTAAGGGTGCGTATATAAAATTCCGAAATCGCTATGTCCCTAATGGAAAACCCTTTAGTAGAATCACATAAAATAAAAATTTTTCTTCGAAAATATGGAAAAAAATTGTAACTATACAAACACACAATAATATGACATGAAATTATATAATTACTGTTTTTTTAGGGAACTACAGACAAGGGCCCATTCAGTAGGAACCGCCAAAAAGTTGATTAAAAATTACCCATATTGATCAGTTTCAACTCATTAATTACAAATCAAGTGGCAAAAACAAATTTAAATTAGTACATCATTATATCCATAGCAAAAAGCGTTGTTTTATCGCTTCCTTTCTAAGTAAAAACTGATTTTCTCGGAGAAATAGTTTCCCGAGTTCCAAATTAATTATTATTTTATAAAGCCCACACGTATTATTGCGTGCTTTGAAAATAGTCATTATTTTGTACTTGCCAACACTACTGGTGCTAGGACATCCATTTTTACCCAGAAAGCTGGCATGTCAAACGAGCTTTCCACTACGATCTAAACAAAACAATAAAATCTGAACTTGAAACTCCTTCCATTCCAGGATTTGCAATGAATAACGAAAAACCAATCGATTTCGTTAATGTCTACCAACTTTTCGCTATTCTCACAAAGTATATCCTATTCTGCAGTTTAACCTTGTTCTTTTTTATAACAGCACTACTTTTATACAACTTTAGTGTGTATGAACTTATAATAAATTGAAACAAGTTGGGTAAACAGACCTACGCTCGTGTCAGAAGGGTTTTGTATTCAATTTACAAAATGCAGTCACCAGATCGAATCAAATCAAGAAACATGTCAAAGACGATTTTATTGGAGAAAATGTGAAATTCGAGGATCATACTATTATTAACAAAGTTGAACGAATTTCGACTTCTGAGGTTTTATTATTGTTATACTCATATATATCTCCCTTGATAATTATTTCAGATGTCCATTCACGAGGGAGGAGACACATTTTTCATGTATTTCCCCCCTGTGCCCCTACTGAAGCAAACACTGACAGTTTAAGAACTATTTTGAAAAGCTCACATGAAAACTTTCATTTCATACTCATATCGGCTACGTTTGATGAATTTTTTTCAGGGGCCACTCTCCTGTACTGTTATCATCGATTCATGGCCAAATTTTTCGAATCCTAGAATGGTGACAAAGCCCTTTTGCTAGGGGCTCTCTCCCACCTCCTTGATTTGTTTTAATTATGAGCATTAATTGTAGGTACTCATCTTCAGTCATTCATTCAATTGAATCAAGTGTTCAAAGCATGCACCTTAAACGTTGAAGTTGGGAGAAAATAACTCAAAATTATTCAATCTTCGCATTTTAAACAGCCACTATTTTGTTTTACGATTACTGATACCACTAGCTGAACCGATTCTCAAAGATATACATGACACTTATCATTCCTGTAATTTTCATGCAAATCCTAGCAAAACTCTAGTGTCTGAGTCGGTAAAAAGCGCATGTTGTTCCATAGCCATATGTTGCCCTAGTAATAAATGCAGCGCATATTGTTCCATAGTAATACAGGAAAATTCAAACCGGTATAACTTCGCTAAATATGATTCAATCTTTATGAAACTTTCAGAATAGATCAATCTTATAAATAAACATCTACGTACTGAATTTCATTGAATTTAAGGGTGTCGTTCAGATTTTATTCAAGAAAACATAAAATCGATAAATCATACTATTACTAACAAAGTTGAGTGAATTGCGACTTCTCACGTATTTGTTGTTGTTGTGCTCACCAAGGCCTACATATCTGATATTTTTCAGATGTTTCGGATCACAGGTGTCCAATCGCGAGGGGGGGGGGACACAAATTTTTCGTGTATTTCCCCTCCCTGTGCGCCCCTCGAAGCAAACTTTGCCAAATTAAGACCTGTTTTGAAAAGCTCTCATCAAGACCTTTCATTTGATACCCATATCGGCTACCTTCAATGAAATTTTTTTTTTGGGGGGGTCACTCCCCTATATGGGGGGACCCCCCTTAAATACCTTATAAAATTTTTTTGTAAATGAACTTTGAAGAGAACACCACTTTACACCTACACACAAAATTTGATGTTTCTAGCTTAAGTAGTTTCCGAGAAAAACTGCTGTGACACACGGACGGATGGACGGACGGACGGACAGACAGACGGACAGACGGACAGACAGAACGCGATTTTAGTAGGGTTTTGTAAAATTATTTTACAAAACCCTAAAAAGCAACGCTTACCACTGCCATAAAATCAGGATGAGGCTGATATGCAAGAGTACTATACGACCGTACTATCATGATCGTAATCGTCGTTTACATGGTGACAGTAATCACGACAGTCTCTGTCTTGACAGGAAGTGTCGCAATTACTGTCACTGTGTAAACGAGGCTTTAGGTACGCATTGATTTCCGAGGCGCAGGCACCTCGTCTCAAGGCAATAAACGCTGAACTTCAATGAACATAAGCAGACATAAAGCAAATGTCAAAAAAGTTGAACCGGAATATTTTATAAGGCATTAAGTACATTTGACATAAAGATGACATACGCAACATGAAAAATTGAAATCAAACCAACTTTTAATGTCAGTATGTCAAATATATTGTTTACTTTAAGTGACAACGATACATTTTTGTTTGCCATTTGAAAGGGTGAGTAAAATTTTATCCAGCTAGTGAGCAATTATGCAGAAAACTGGTGTTCTCATCTGTTAAGCACAATTCCACTCCAGTATTTATATATTTAACCAAGAAACCAATTTATTTAACAGAAAATGCACTATAGCCAAGATAACGACTGTTTCAATGAACGATTGATCGGGCTGGTGAAAGACCAACCGGCGTTGTTTAAATAACAGCACGGGGACTAGAAAAATACCGCGACGAAGGGGCGCATCTGTGCTGGAATTGCAGAACAGCTGGGATCAAAAGGTAAGTACAATATGTTACTTAAAAAGAAACATTAACTATGACTTATCATCTATTCCAGAGAAGATACCGCTGGCACAGCCTCCGCGAGCGATAAAGTCGTGAGCTGAAAAAATTACATTCTTCATCTGAATCTGGTACGCGGAGTGACGGACCCCAACAATGGGAGTTGTGGGAAGAAATGTCGTTCTTAAAAGAACACATTCAACCAAGGAAGTCAGTTTTAATTCTTTGAATTTGCATGCATGTGAAACGAAATAATTAAAGTATTAGCAGGTCTGCAACTAACTTTACGACACTGAGCACAAACTCTTCGGTGCTGGAGGATACATTAGATGAGTCAACTTTTGATGAAGAGATTGGCAGCAACTCCTCCCAAGGGTTACTCGGCTCAAAGAAGAGATGAGTACGGCGCTTAACACTTTGAATAAATACCTTCAAAATAAGGTCACCACAGAGTGTGCAAAAGCCCCAGGCAGTTTTGGGCTAACTGTCACCTCTTCGTTAAGTGAGCTGTGCCCCGATGACAGGGCTCGGGCAAAGGCAGATATTTTATCATATCTGGCGGATATCCGGTGATCAGAGTTGGATCAGCAAACGAAGCGAGGTAAATTTCACAATAAGTTTGAACGCATCACCTAAACATATGCCTTTTTTTTGCAGAATGAAAATCACAAGCCAACGACATAAAATGTTAGTAGCTAGGAGAGGCTTTTTATTTTAGTTTTTGTTATGGCAATATTTTGCTTATGTTTTGAATTTTATCTTATCTGACGGACGCCCAACAAAATATAATTTTAGTGACAAGAAGAGGTTTTTTATAATAGATTCTTTTATTCGCAATATTTTCTTTGTATTTTGAAGTTCTTTGGTTAATAATAATATTTTATTACTACAAATTCCAAACATCTTTTATTTTCTTCACTATGCAATTCGTCTTTGTTTATTTATCGCCCCTTCGTTTAAGAAATATTCTTTCAAAGAATCACGTAAATGGAACGCTATTCTCGCCATATTATTTGATCCCATAACCGCATTTGTGAATATGTTGTCGCTCCCAGCCTGCCTTCGCCATTCCCCTGGAATTACGTTTCGTTCGTCGTCTTCCCGGTCTACAAATGAGGCAGGACAGTATGCACTATCGTCATTCTCGTTTAGTTTGATGAAGTTGTGAAGTCCAATTGTAGCCAGCACTATTTTTTCTGCATTTTGAGGAAGGCACGTCACGTAGTTTCGCAGCACTCTCCACCGGCTCACTAGAATTCCAAATGCGTTCTCTATAACCACATGCGCAAGTGATAGTCTATAATTAAATATACGTTTGCTGATACCCAGTCGCTTTCCTGGATATGGCCGCATCAAATTTTCTTTCAAGGGAAAGTCGTTGTCCGCTGCAAAATAGTATGGAAAGTTCACCTCCGAATTTGGTAGTTTTGCGGATGGAGGCAGCGGTAGTTTGCCACTGGGTAGTTTTTTACCAAATGCTGAATTAGCCAAAATTCCTACGAAAAGTTAATTTAAATATTTTAAATCATAAAAAATTATAAACCAATACTCACCACCATCACTTTGGCTGCCATAAGCACCAATATCAACGAACGTGCATGTGTACCTTGAATCACAGGAAGCGAGTAGAACAATGCTAAAAGACGATTTGTAATTAAAAAATGAAAAACCACTATTCGGTGGATTTTAAATGTTAATGTGTTTGCCATCAATGGCACCAACACAATGGGGCGTATCCCACCGATTTCTGAGATCATGTGCAATGCTGCGGAAATCCTCTTTGTTTGATGTGGTCATATAGAACTCCTTCAAAACCGCCCATATATCATTGCATGTTTCTAGTATAACTTTCCTTACTGTTTCCCTACCCATTTTGAAACTCCGTCCTAGAAATGTATGCGACACTCCTTGAGATAGAAATCTGAAATGCAACAAACACATAAAATTAAAGCTTCGATCTAGGATTCATTCTTCAGTGCCAGCCTACATTCTGCAGGGATAGCCGGCCTTTGGGAAAATCTTGTTAACTTTTCTTTTAGTAACACAAGGAGCACGTCGTAAGTGTTTCTCGTCATCCTTGTGTGTTTGAAAAATTCCTCCGAATCGCACTCCTTCATTCGCAAATACACAGCGCTAAAATATCCATCGATATCACGACTTCGATTATTGGGTCGAACCCACCAACGTCTTCTAAACCGTTGAAGACTTTCATCAACAAAATTACAACACATTATTAAAAACATAAACATCAAAATCAATTCGAAATTATCCATTTGCCTCAATAACTTTTGCCACAATGACACTTCTTTGTGTCTGTCAACTTCACATAAGTGCGAATCGTATGTAGGCGAACTTTGTGCGCGCTAAGTAACTTGAATTTGCTTATTGTATGTTATGTTGATTGTAGCACAGCAGTCATTCATCTATCGATAGCTCAAGGAGAAAGATCTCGTATGGGAGATTGGAAATTCGTTCGTTGCCTCAGGGTGAAACTGGTCAGGACGCACATCTCATGCATGTTACTCGTGTTCACTTGCCGATGGTTGACAATGAAATGGACTCAGTGAAACAAATGCATTGAAAAAATGTATATCGTAAACAAAGTGAGCATGGGCACAATATTGGACCATGGAGACCTCAGACAGTGTTCAGCTAACCTGAAAGTTGAAATTGGTCGCAATCCTGTTTACGACTATGTCTTCTTCTTCTTTATAGCACTACAGCCCCTCTCGAGCCTTTGCTTAGAGATAGTTAGAGTATCTCATTTTCATGACCATATTGATTTTTTCTGAAGTTGATTTGGTCAGTACCATGCTCCCGTGTGCTTGCTCAGCTATGATATGATCTGATTAAATCAGTACATATCACCACTGAGTGAACACTCATAGTCTGTCCGAAAAATCCCCTGAACTAAATCACGTTGCTCCCAACGAGATTTGAACCTGGGACCTTCGGCTTATTCGTTCATGCTCTAATCACTAGACCACACAGACTATTACGACTATGTCTAGCCTGACCCAACATCTGCAAAAATAATAGTTTACTGTTACAAAAGCTACCAAGTGATGGAATTTCATATCGTTATTAACATACTAACCAAATACACGCGTGAAGTCAACATGAGCTCTGTCCTCGCAGCTACTGAAAAGCGAGGATCGGTATTGCGCGCGGAAAGGGGTAGACAAGCAAATCAAGTGCCTGTCGGAGCATCTCAGATTACATGTCGGTACTTAAAAAGTAAAGTTTATTTCATATCAGGAAAGATATGAGCCAATTGAAAGCACTGTGAATAGAAGGAAGGAAATTACCGTTCAAGCTGGGTGCAATAGTAATGTACTTGTACATTATACATAGACGTGAAACTATCTTACATGAACGGTAATAATCGTACGGTTGAGATCACTGGATAGTACCCTTTTATTTAAACTTGAGAAAAACTTTCGCCAAGAAAGTAACCTGGAACAATTTTCTAATAAATCAAACAAACAAGCATCAAAACATTCATTATGATTTGACTGAACTCAATAAATTAATAAAGCATCAAGTAGATTTTTTGTCCTGGGTATATGCAAGATTCATTGCCCTTTTTAATGGAGACTGCCCGCTGATAATTGCCTCTTCAGGTGTTTTCGTCTAATCAAAGATTGCGTACCTCCCCTTCGGCTTCAACAAAGGTAAATTCAAATGGTAACATGAAATTGAATCTTACATACGCCAGATTACAACGTAGAATTTTCGCAAACTAATTGCCGAAAAGATTCATTCACCTTCGGCGGACTCTCTGTCAATTTCTCCAAAGAACTTTTTGAATAACTTTGGTGTGGTCGTTCAACCTTAGGCAAAGTACATCGAGCTCTCCAGTTTGTTTACAAAAGTTTAGATCATGCCAAATTAATCAAAAGATAACTAGAGCCATTGTAACACTGGATTAACGATTTAGCCCGCGAGATGCTAGCTCGCAAAATTTTCAAATTAACTAATGGCGGTAGAAATTCAAAGCAGAAGATTTGATGAAAATTCACTTCGATTTGTAAAAGTTTTCTCCGTACAATTGACTATAAATGAGCATCTAATGAGCTCGACCCACGAAAGTGATTGTCATTTTTCTGTGTAAGCCGCAGCCTATCTTGTTCAGCTATTCATGAGATTGTCTTGCGCCAGCATCCAGCTGTACCTCAATCTGTTAAGATGCATGTAAGACCTTTCGTTGGCGGTCAAGTTCAAGATTTAGAAATGTTTTTCTTTCTGTTGTGTTGGTTGGATCGAAAGATGCCAGTACATGTGGCACAAACGATTATCACGTAATAGACATTGGTTGAAGCAGTTTTAATTTTATCACGGTTTCTTTTCCATTTTTCCATGAATTGTGAGAATTCGGAAAAAAATGAATGAGTTTTCTATGAGCGAAAAATGTACTTCGCAAGAATTGAAATCGAAATGAATTGAAAGCAGGCAATACTAGATCATTTCATTTTCAATTTTAGTCTATGAATTTAAGAGTGTGTACGTAAGACATTCAATTCAAATAACGTTTCAAGCTTTTGTTGATTTATTTATTTGAAGGTCAGTTATTTTTTCATTTCCAATGCATTTTAATTTTTATATTGAAAGAATAATTATCGTAACATGTACATTTTCTTGAATTTTCACAGGAATCTGATACCTAAAAAATTAATAATACAGAAAGAAGAATTAACTAAATTTTACAGGTATCGGATTCCTGTGAAAAATCAAGAAAATGTACATGTAACCATAGTCATTCTTTCTATATAAAAATAAAAAAAAAATTATATAAAATTATATATATAAATATATATATATATATATATATATATATATATATATATATATATATATATATATATATATGTATATATATATATATATATATATATATATATATATATATATATATATATATATATGTATATATATAAATATATATATATATATATATATATATATATATATATATATATATATATATATATATAAATATAAATATATATATATATATATATATATATATATATATATATATATATATATAAATATAAATATATATATATATATATATATATATATATATATATATATATATATATATATATATATATATATATATATATATATATATATATATATATTGTCGCGTGTTATTGGTTCGCGGCCTATAATTTTAATGTTCCGGGAAAGTGAAAACGCAATGTCTTTTAATTTAAGTTAAAAGAGTTTATTTAATTAAATAAAATGCACAATAATCAGTTCAAAACTTGCACTAATTTTAATTTTCACTATTAAAAAAATCTAACACTTGTCCATAAATTTCTTATCGCAATTGTCTTCTAAATCACTTCACTATTACGAAAATCACTTCCCACACACTATCGCAGTTCTTATCGCGGTAGAATGAATGAATCCCCCCATTCATTCAGCTCGCCTTTATATAGGGTCTCTACCTATTCACCCATTTCTCGTACATTGGCGAATGTTCTACCGAAAGGTACCTGGTAGATTCGAGCAAATTAATGAATGGAGTGACGTCACTTGCATATGTTGATCATGCTTGTTGGGTTCTCGTGGGTTCGAGTAAATTCATTTGTTGACGTTCTTAATGATTATGAAAACAATTGCGACAGTAGCTCGCAGAATTATTTGTACATGTAATTATTTCTACATGGAACAATATATATATATATATATATATATATATATATATATATATATATATATATATATATAAATATATATATATATATATATATATATATATATATATATATGTATACAGAAAAAAAGCTGTGTTTAATGTTAGTCGCAAAATCGTTCCCATTCTCTTTTACCGAGAGAAAAATGTTTGTAAGGGTCTTTTAATATTTAGCAAAATCCTTTTTATTTAAATTTTTTTCGGATCGTCTCTACGTGTGGCAGGCATTGTCTTCTTCACCTGGGTAGAACATATAATTGAGAGACTGTGACCTACCAATCTTGTGCCAGTCAGACTGAAAACACCCATGCCTGCTCAAAAACTGGCTCAAATAGAAATCAGTCTCACCATGCCTTCGATTTAGTCACGTTCTTACATCTGGGATGAGGCGCAGAGTCCACGTTTGCTTCGTACAATTCACTCAAGACTGCTACCGATCATTGAGTGAGCACTGTCTCTCCTTGCGGAAAACCATTGTCCTCGTGTTGTAGTTTCAACAAAGGTAAATAGCGTGACGCTCTCTAGCAAAGAAGGCAACAGATGTCACGCCTGCAATAACTCTCACCGCTGAATCAGAGACTGTCAGATATGAAGGTGCAATCTTCAGTGCTCCTCTTCAACGTACCTATTCCAAGCGTTTTCGGTATACCTCCTTACTGAGAGCGTCACCCCATATTTCTGCTTCGTACAGTAGCACTGACCCTACAGCACTCATCAAGAGGCGTCTTCTTGATGGGTTGGGTTCCTCTACGTTGGCTGTAAGTCGAGTCAGCGCCGATACTCCCGAAGCAGGCTTCTCAGCCGTTGCCCTGATTTTCTCAGAGAAACTCATCTTTAAGATAATCAGTAGCCCCAGGTACTTCACCGCTGGCTTCAATTCAATTAGTATATCTCCAATACTGATCATCCTTACTCTAGGGATTCTCTTTTTTGTCAAGATGACCAGTTCGGTTTTTTCCTGTGCTAAACTAAACCTACTTGCCATCATCCAGTTCAACGGTGTGTTGGGTGACCAGCGCTGCAACTTCATCCGCATAGTCGACCGAGCGCGACTCATCTCGCATCTACAGTCTCACTAGCCCATCGCAAGGCACGTTCTACATGCTAGACCAAGGATACCTACCTGGGAAACACCCGTTGTAACTTCCATCCTTCGTTGGCCCTGTGTCGTATTGTAAAGCAGCTTTTGGTCCCTCAGGTAGGCCCTCTAAGCCCACATTAGATATTTTGGAACATGAAAAGGGGTTCCTAGCCTATCCAGAATATCCACCCATCTAGCGGAGTTGAAGGCGTTCCTAACGTGAAGTGTCTCCAAAAGGAATACCTGTCGCTTGGTGCGGCTATATGCCTCTGCCTTTTGGACTACGTTCTCCACTTCTACAACTGCATCAATGGTGGACTGTCCTGCTCTAAAGCCATACTGCCGAAGGAATGGGCCCGCAGCAGCACGAATCACGTCAAGGAGTCTTCCCTTGATCAGTTTCTCTAGCACTTTCCCAGTAGTGTCTAGCATACATAACGAGCGGTATGCAGATGGTGATCCAGGATTTTTCTGCCCTTACTGATCAGCACGAGCCTTGCCACCTTCCGTCGTACCGGGCAAACCCCGTCCCTTAGGCAAGCGTTGAATGTGCTGAGCAACAAGTCAGGACAATGATGGCAGACAAGTTGCAACACCTCAGCTGAAACACCATCAGGACCTGGTGCCTTCCTCACTTTCAGTGAAAGGACTGCCTCTTTTAATTCTAGCTGTGTGAAGAGGGGTCACTCGATTGCTGTTTCTCTATGGACAGCGTCAACGCCACGGCAAGATGGGCGGGGATAAGTGCCCGGACTATCTTGTACTTTTTTCAGCATCATGTATGCAAGGTTTTCGTAGAGCACCAAGCTTCTGGATAACTAGCTTGCAGCCAAAGCCCCATAGATCTTTGTTCACATTGTCCACAAGATCTTGACAGCAGCGAGCCTTGCTGTTGATAATCAATTTGCAAAGGCATTTTCTGGTCAACTTACATGCTGCTACTTGGTTGTGTGCCTCATCATAGTTCCACGCCCGTTGAGCCTCACGACAAAGCTTGTGACACTCCCTTTGCTTTCCAGCGATTTTAGTCAACCACGAGTACATTCGGGGCTTGCCGTTCCGGGGTTTCCTACGGGCATAGAAGCGTTGCAAGCAATCGTGATGATGCTCATAATTGAGTTCACTACGTCTTGAGCTGCCAGTTCTTCCGTCCCCTGCAAATCTCCTTGCAGCAGAGCAACTGTCGTGAGCACCTCGACAAACCTCTTGACGTCCAATGTTCCATTGAATAACACAAACTTTGGGAGACAACATCACTGATATCAAGCAGAATACACTGATGATTACTGGCTGAGTACTCCTCTAATATTCTCCAATTGTGTACCCTCCGTACTAAGGACTCCAATGTGAATGTCACGTATGGTATGATTTCTTCATTGCCAATACGACTAAAAATCAGCTTTTTCCGGTGTTGAGTACGACAAGTGCCGTCCTGGCCACACTTTCTAGGATTCGTTCTCCCCGCGGATCTGTTTGAGGTACCCACTATTCGATCGCTTTAGCGTTGAAGTCCCCACTCTTAAATACAATGCACATCAGCGGCATCGATTGTAGGACCAAGCACGGGCACCGCCGCACCACCATGCACTCGTCAATGACCCCCATATACTCTCCAATGATCAGCCGTCGACGCGATTTCTATACATTGCACATTGGCTGCACCCATGCTAGGACCAAGCACAGGTATCGCCAAACTATCATCTATTCGCCCATGGTCTCCAAATACCCACGAATAACCGTCCGTCGTCACCACTTCTATACATTGCATTCATTTTTTTCTTACTATCTGCCACCACCAAACATGAAGACTAGGCAACAACCAACTAACCTAATAGTCTAACTTCCTATTCCGAAGAAGGATTCAGGCGGAATGGTATAATTTATTCGGAAATTTATATCGCAGCATGAGTAAACTCCTACTGAAAACAGATTGTCGAACGAATGTCATTTTACTGTCCGCCCGGATTGTAAACGGTTCTGTTTTTTCATTACATCTGAAATTTTGCCCTCCAGTTTAGAAGTTTCACTTCAAAAATACTGGCAATCCAGGAAATGAACTGGACTGGAGATGATATTCAAGACATATGATAGCACACAATATTCAAAAGTGGGAAGCCTACTGGAAAACGAGACTTCGGATTGGCTCTTATTGTGAATAGGGAGCTAAAATCACAGGTTATTAATTTTAAGGCAGTTAGGAGATGGTTGGGTGTGATCCATATAAAAGTTAAATTTTTCAAAATCTGGCTGATAAATGTACATGCCCGACCGAAGAAAAGGACGAAAAAACGAACAAAATGTTCTGCAATCACTTGGAAAGGGTTTTCAACTAATTGCCTACAAATAACACAAAAGTAATTATTAGTGATTTCAACGCAAAGGTTGGCAATGAAGTATCCCATCGGGGAACGACTGGAAGATGAAGCCCCCACTATGAAACAAATGACAACAGCTAGTGCCTGATTCACTTTGCAAGCAGCAGAAATTTATTTATACTGTTACATGTACAAATAATTCTGCGAGCTACTGTCGCAATTGTTTTCACAACCATTAATGACCTCATGATCAACAAAATGAATGTACCCGAAATCACAAGAAGCATGATCAACATCTGAAAGTGACGTCACTGCTCCATTCATTAAGCTGCTCGAATATTCCAGGTATTTCGCCAATGTACGAGAAATGGATTGAATGACTAGAGACCCTTTATAAAGGGGAGCTGAATGAATGGGGGGTTCATTACAACCGAAATAGTAAAACTGCGATAGTGTGAAGTGCGAATTGGAAAGCGATATTGATTGAGTAATAGTAAAGTCATTTACGTTGATGGATATGACAGTTAAAGTAAAAATTTATAGATGAAGTGAAAAGTAAAATAGGTAAAATAGTGAAATCAATTATTGTGCATTTTTTGTAAATAAACTCTTTTAACTTAATTTAGAAGACAGTGCGAACCATAACACGCGACAATACATTCAATTTGCTTTTCACATCAACGCATACATAAATTGGCCAGGGTATAACCGGATGATGATACACAAAACCAGATTCACCATGCTCTGATCCAACAACGCATACTTGACGTCCGTATATACCAAGGAGTCAATTTTAATTCAGATCATTATTTCATCAAATTAAACTATCGATGTCGTATGTCAAAGGCTTATTTGGCAACTACCCTGCTACAAAAATTCGAAAAGTAAGAGCTCCAAACGGCATCTGGATGCAAAAATTCACGGAGACCCTCGACAACCAGCTGGCTCCCATCTTATCAGACATATCCCTGAAAACAAGCAACGAACTCTGGATAGAAGTGAAAGTGGCAATGAAAACCTTGGCAGAACCGATATCGAGCACGGAACAAGAAGTATGATTGGTTTGAAAATGAGTGCCAGAATGCATTAGATGAAAAGAATCAACAGTACAAAGAATACGTTGCTAGGAAAACCAAGACGAAAAGAGAGCACTATGAAAATCTCGGAAGAGTAGCGAATAAGATAATTAGGATTGAGAAAAGAAAATACTACGACGACCAATTGAGGACCATTAATGCAAGTCTAGCGAGCAACAATACAAGACAAGCATACAAAGTAGTGAAAAGCCTGAAACGACGTTATGAGCCCAAGACCACGCTCAGTCGTGATGACATCGGGAATATCATATAGTAAAATAATATATAAATAGTAAAGCGCCGGGTATCTATGAGATTCCAGCAGAACTTATCAAATATAGTGGCAGTGGCATTCATAAAGCTCTACACAAGGTCGTCCAGTGCATTTGGCAATCAATTATAGTTCATAACCACAAAAATGGTGACAAGTTATATTGCAGGCACCATAGAGGCATATCACTACTTTGTTTGGCGTACAAATTTTTTTTCAAAAATCTTAGAATATGATATCACTAGAATATTATTGGGGAGTATCAAGGTGGCTTTAGAGCAGGTAGATTGAGGATAGACCAATTGTATACTGTCAAGCAGATACTTGAAAAATGCTGGGAGTTCACCATAGACGTCCACGTTTTTGTTGACTTTGAGCAAGCATAGAACACTATTTATGGTAATGTACTGTAACATCTATTGCTTTGCTTTTGTATTCCAGCCAAATAAGTCCGTCTTACTAGAATGACAATCACGTTCATAGCCTCGTAAGTCGGCATCAATAACCAATTCGCCGACGCCTATGACACAAATATCGGACTAAACAGGGAGATGGGCTGGCTCCACTGCTATTCAATTTCGCTCTAGAATATCTTATCAGAAAGCTTCCTGACAAAACATGAGGTACGTTTTTATATACATCGAGCCAAGTGACATCCTATGCGGACGACATCAATATTTTTTCACGGTCGTTAACAACCGCCAAAGAACCTTTCCTGAAACTCCACGGCGAAGCGAAACTAGTAGGGCTACAAATCAATGACGTTAAAACAAAAATCATGACGCATTCGAGGTAGAATACTTCAAATACAAACAAATATCACACTTGGCGAATACTTTACCAAAAATGTTAGCAAATTTGTATATTTGGGTGCCAAAGTAACGAGAAACGGTAACGAAAGAGACGAAATACTCTGAAGAATACAGCTCGCAAATCAAATATTTTATTCAGTTTTCACGATTTTGAAGACCAGTTGCATACACAGGAATAGAAAGCTCGAAGTATAAAAATCTTCCATAAGACCTATGCTAAGCTATGGCTGCAAAACATGGATATTAGCCCAAGTATCCGCAAACATATTGAACGCCTTAGAGCGTCCTGAGGCAAATTATTGGAGCGAAGCTAGATGGGGACAAATGGTAAATTCGATACGGAGGTCTCAACGATTGTAAGACTGTAGAAGCTGCAATTGGTCGGTGACGTGAATCGTATGGACGAACAATTGATACTCAAAAGTTATTCGTTGAAAGAACGGAAAGACGGAGATCAGTGGGGAAACTGAAGAGGCACTGGTCTGAGTCGGTCGACGAAGTTCACTGCTGCTCAGATTTCGAAATCGGATGAGGTGGTCAATGGATCAAGACAGTTGAAGGTGCTTGTTGCTGAAAACAAAGGACCGGGAGGGCTATAGGGCTACGAAGACGAAGAAATAGTATGTAAGCAGAATAGAATTGTAAATTTTAAAGAGCAGTTAGCGAAGTGAGTTATAATAAATTCTTCTGTTGAATAGAAGCTGAAATTGTGGTCATAATGCGAGGTCTAATCGCCAGAATTCGGTGTGGAGATATTTTTTCAATCCAACAGAGATTTGTAAACTTGACTCAGATGCAAGAAAGTAGATTCGGTAAGTTAGCGCTCTTCTTAAATAATAACGATTTCAGTGTCCAGATAGTGCGAATGCTCTAGGTGGAGAAGTACTTATAGTGTAGAAAACAAATTAGTGGAGTTTTCGTTGGCCTTCCCGGGCGAGGAAGAAGTGCTTTTTGGGCTTTGGCGAGTTATAATCTTGCTCAACAACTCATGGGGCTTCATAGAGAGCGAGTGGCATGCCACGCCTATCTTTGACGAGTAAACCAGTACCGAAAAGGCGCCAATCTCATCGGGATGCCCCAATTCTTGTCGTGGGCCACAGCTTCCCTTGTCAAAAATGGGGCAACACTGCAAGCTCTTGATCAAATTTATTAATAAATGGCTGAAGAAGAACGCCTTAAATTGACAAGTACAAAAGTCATGAAGATAAATCCAATAAAAAATAATTGAGAGGTGGAAACTCGATGAATTTTGCTTTAAATAGTAGGATTTTTAATTTAACACTTTCGCTAGTAGAACTGTTTTTGTTTCATTGAATTAAATAAAATTATATACCGAAGGTGTACTATAAAAGGTAGTTTTTTTAGATTTGTGTAAAAAAAATTTTGTACAATACCCTATTAAAATCGGTACCTGTCCGTCCGTCCGTCCATACATACATCCGTCCGTGCGTCACAGCAAGCTTTCTCGAGGACTACAGAAGTAATAGTCATCAAATTTTGCGAACAGCTTAGAGGTTTCTAGCCTCTGTAGTCAAAAAATGTCAAAGGCTTTTAAGGGGGTCGCCCCATATGAGGATGTGAATCCTTAAAAAAATTCTCACCAAAGATATTCGAGTAGGGAATCAAATGAAAGGTCATAATGAGACCATTTAATGTCTTCTTTTTAATATTGCATTTGAGTTGACGGGGTAGGCAGGAGCAGCGGAAGGAAACGAAAAAAATATGTCCGCCCCCTCGTGACTGGACATTTGTGGACCAAAAAAATCATGAAGGTAGTTCTCTAAGATTATAAGAACGACAAATACCTGAGAAGTTGAGATTCAATAAACTTAATTAGTGATAGTATGATTTGTCAATTTTACATTTTCTTACATAAGATTGTATGGGTATCCTTACATTCAGATAGCTACTTATAAGGCTAACCAACGGGAAAAATCTCAAAAGAATCAGATAGTGTTTAACGAAGTCATGGTGGTTTCAATTAGCTGTGTTACAACAAAAACAATACGTGGCTGTTGTGCTATATGCACTTCCAATCGACTCAGACACTGCGGGCTTGTTAGGACTTGCATGAAGATTTCTGGCAGGATGTAATATATATCATGCTCAGAGAATCTATTCAACGAGTGTTATTAGCAATCGTAAAATGAAATGGCGACCGGTTTAGAAGGGAATATTGAGTACATTAAAGTTTTTTTCCCCAACTTGAGCATAGAAAGTACAGGCTATTAACTCTTGATAAAAACAGACATTTTAAAAGTGGCTAAATCATGATGGTATGTTCTTATGAAAACAACAATAATAAGTGCCTTAGAAGTTTCCCAGTTAAGTCATATTGGTACCCTTAAATTTTAATTTAAGTAGTCCATGGAAAGGTTCTTATAGTCTGGAGGTTTAAATAAAGTTAAATCACATTCACGGAAGTAATAGGCATTGAAAAGTTCTCCTGGTACAACAGAACAATGTACGATACTAAACTTTTAATCGGATCTTCTAATTTGCATATAAAATGAATAATACGAGGGCGGTTCAAATATGATGGCGACAAACGCTGTAGGTGGTGCGCATGTATGTTTTGAAGGTCGTGGCTGGAGTATGTGATAGTTGGGTCCCTTACAAACAGTGTGGCATAGCTTTCGCTAGGAGTGCATGTTTCACGCACGTGAATTACATTTGTTGGTTCCACGTTTGGGAAAAAAAAACAAAGTTTTAGCTTATGGTAAATTCTGTATTGTTCACTTCTAAAGTTTAATTACAACTGACTGAGTTAATTAATTTCAAAACGTTCTAGCCGAAACAAATTTACATGGTTAGCATTTCATAATTTTGGAAAAGTTTTAGGTTGCAGACTAGAATCTGATATGTCATCAGCTCGTGGCGGATGTTCCCATGGCTTCGAGGTCAAGCTTACGGTTGATGCAACGTGATAGATGGGTCACGTGTAGGTGAGTTGCTGATCGTAACACCTCCCCCCTGAGATGAGAGCGATGGCCAGATGAACCGAAGTCCTTCAAGTTCGATGGCAGGAGCTTGTAAGGTGGTTGGGATGTCGAATCGCCTTATCCTTGAATACTTGAAGATCGTTGACAAAACCAGGGATAGTGTTATGACTAGTACGATGGTTAATAGGCTCAAGGTAATATAAAATTGTTTAGGTTTGATAATCTGTAGCTCTTCAATTATATGATCCTCCGGGAATTGATATTTTTCCAGGTTCTTGAAGGAGATCTCGGCAGTGTATTTATTTTCTTGGCTTTTCATCGTTGCCGGGTAAATATTTATTTCATCCCAATGTTTGTTTTCCAGGGTTACATATTCCAAATCATTAATTTTGATGTTACAATTTTTAACGTGGATAAGCTTTGTTCCTTTGAGTTTCTGGTTGCTGGGTCCGCAGGATGAGGTGATGTTGACTTCTGTTTCGCTGTTAATCAGGATGTAACCAGGTTCGGGTTGTGCGATTTCGTCAAGTGTGTCGAGTGCTTGGAGTTCGCAGTTAGCGGGTTTATTCCTTAGCAAGTTTCCGATGCATTCATCGAGTTTCGGTTTTCGATGTAGATTCGACTCCTTGCAGTAGTAGGTAGTCTCGATTTTTGGGCACTTTGCGTCGATATACTGAATATTATCTTGGGATATGATTAGGAAGGGAGGAGTATTTATGATTTTTGTTTGATTGATGGGAATAGGAACAATATGGAAAATGGAGTAGTTGAAATTCAACAGTCTTGGTATTTGAACATTAAAAATTACATTAGTGTCATTATAATAGGCTTGTAATTCTAATAGTTCGTAAATGTGTTCGCCTGATATTAAATTTATATTTTGTTTTTCGAAAATAGAATGAATTTCATTGAGCTCTGCCCGGCTTAAAATCTGTTTTGAAATAATATTTAGTTTTGCAAGGATAATAGCTTCTGCAATGTTTGTCAAGTGAGTATTTAGCAAGTCGAGGTTATAATTTATTTGTGTCAGGAACTGTAAAAATTGGATTTGGTTATTGTCAGCTCTTATTTCGTTTCGAATTCGATTTAGAGTGTGGTTCAGGTAGTGCTTAATTGTATCCTGTTGAGAATTTATGTGGTTTGTTATATTATCGAACCGTTGTACCATTTTATTGTTTATAGCAATTTGTTGATTTAGATTTGTTTTAAGATTATTTTCATTGGCCATTATTGTTTCTATTTCCTTGTTCAACTGAAGTGCATCGTTTGCGTCCATGTTTCCGGTTATTCCTTTGATAAGTGTTCCAAGTCCGTTGATAAGTCCTCTTTTCGTCCTGTAATTTGGTATAAGTGAGTCGAGTTTATATTTTAGCTCATTTAATTTTAAGTTCGTTATTTTTATAGAGTCCTTCAGAGTGTCGATTGCGTCGAGAGTGAGTAGAGAGTCTTCAATTTTGTTTATGTTCGTTCGATACTGTTCAAGACGAATTATATGTAGAAGGTTGCTGTATCCCTGAATGGTCCTGGCTTGTCCCAGTTGCAGCGGAAGTATCCCGTTGTTGTTCGTGAGGTCGTGAATCTCCATTTTCTGTCCTGTCGTCATTGCCAGATGTAAAAGTCTGAAATTTACGTTTTCTTTTTACTTTCGATTTATGAAGTTTTCTGTTCTTAGTTGTAATTAGTGTAACGTTTTTATTTTTGCTAACTTTATGTTTACTAAATCTAGGTGTAAGCTTATTTCGTCTGCATTCTTTCCTAAAAATAATTGATCCTTCTTCGTGTTGTTCGGCTTCTTCTCGATTAGCGTTTAATTTATTTATATTCTTATCAGTATTTTGTTCAAGACGTTCTTTTATTAAAGGAAATATTTGTAATTGAAATTCGTTAAGTTTTTTAAGATATTCATGAATATTATTTTGTTGGAGTTCGTTTTGAATTTATAGGTACGTCCGTAAAAGATCTCATAAGGGGTATATTTTGTTGCAGAATGAATAGAATTGTTGTAAGTTATAACAGCTTCATTTAGGATATCGTCATGGTCTTTCTCTTTTTGTTTATTATGAATTATTCTATATATTTCGGTGAGAGTCGAGTGTAGTCTTTCTACTGTAGCATTACTGGTGCTCTGTTGGTATGATGTTATGTGGTGATTAATTCCGTATTGCCTACAAAAATCTTTGAAAATCATGGCGGTAAATTCGGGGCCAGAATCAGATACTAACTGTTTAGGGATGCCGTGTAGGCTGATGTAATGTTTTAAGGATTTAATAATAGTAAGGCTGTTGGTGACTGGGAGAGTATATGCTGCGAGGAATTTAGAAAATTTGTCTGCAATAGTTAGGATTTTTAGATTATTGATTGCATAAATATCTGTGTGCAATATATCAAGTGGTTTATTTGGTGTACTTGGTGCCATGAATTTTACTTTTGGGGGATTACGATCATACTTCAGTGTTTGACAGGTTTCGCAGTTATTTATGAATTTTGTAATTTTTTGTTTCATGAAGGGGAAATAGAATTCTCGCTGAAGGTGTGAAGTCGTTTCATTTATGCCTCTGTGGTTACTGTTCGTATGGTAGTCATTTATGATTTTGTCCTGTTCGTCGTTGTCCGTGATATCCTTGAGAATTCGAGTACACCTGATGAGTTTAAATAATTTTGATTGGGAAAAGAATTTCGAATATATATTTTGAACGGTTCTAAATAGATCATCGTTGCAATAGATTGCATTGAGCCGATTAGGTGCCAGACATTTTTTCAGACTGTCAATAATTTCACTTTCTGAGTTAGTTGCTACTTGGATGGTTCTCCTTTGTTTATTCCTGAAAAGCATTTTAAGTGAAGCTGAGGGAGCTCTATTGCTTTGCTCTAAGATCAGCTGTAAGGAAAATTCGTTTAGGGGTCTTTCGGAGATGTGTATCCCATCGTTTAAATCTTCTTCAGCGGAGTGGATAGTTGCTCTAGTTGAAGATGGAATAGGGTCGTAGTGGGATTGACCAACTTCTTCTGCGGCATTTACTTCTATTTTGTTTGCGTTTTTAAGTTTTATACGGCTTAGAGCATCGGCGTTATTATTCAGAACGCCTTTTTTGTAAATAATTTCATAATCGAACTCCTCCAACTTTAGTCTCCATCTGATTAGTTTAGAATTTGGGTCCTTTAAGCTCATGATCCAGGTTAACGGTTTATGATCCGTGACAATTTTGAATTTCCTTCCAAAAAGATAAGGGCGAAAGTACTTAGTTGCCCAGACAATAGCCAAAAGTTCCTTTTCTATTGTAGAGTAATTAATCTCGCTGTTGGTAAGGGTTCGGCTTGCATAGCATATAGGTTTGTCGCTGCCAATGGGTCCTTGGGACAATACTGCGCCAATGGCGTAGTTGCTTGCGTCCGCTGTAAGTACGAACGGTTTGGAGAAGTCTGGATATTGTAGGATTGGATCATTCGTTAGCAAATCCTTACACATGTTGAATGTTTTAATGTATGTGTCGTCTAGTATTATTTGTTTTCCCTTCTTTAGACATGATGTAAGGGGTTTGGTTAGTTTCGCAAAGTCTTTGATAAACTTGCGATAGTACCCCAAAAGCCCTAGGAATGATTTTATTTCTTTTTGTGATCTGGGAATGGGAAAATTTCTAATAGCTTTTGTTTTTTCTGGATTTGGCTTAACTCCCTCTGTAGTAACTACATGTCCTAAGAATGCGACCTCTTTATGTAAGAACTCTGATTTGTCGAGCTGGACCTTTAAGTTAGCTTCACGTAATTTAGCAAAAACTTTGCGGAGATTCTCTTTGTGCTCTTGGAGCGAAGTTGAGAAGACAATGATGTCATCTAGGTAGACTAGACAGACGGTACCTTGGAGTTCTTTCAGGACGTTGTCCATGACCCTTTGAAAGGTTGCTGGGGCGTTTTTGAGCCCAAAAGGCATACGGATGTATTCATAGTGCCCTCCATCTACGGTGAACGCTGTTTTTTGAATATCTTTTGGATCCATTTCTATTTGGTGGAAGCCATTTGCAAGGTCTAATGTGGAGAAGTACATGCACTTACCTAATTTATCAAGTATTTCATTGATATTCGGAAGTGGGTATTTGTCGCTAATAGTTTTTTCATTCAGCTTCCGGTAATCAATTACCAGTCGCCACTTTTGTTTACCACTAGCGTCAAGTTTCTTGGGAACTATCCAGACTGGAGAGCTCCAAGGGGAGTAACTAGGACGAATTATTCCTTGCTCCAGCATGGTTGTTATCTGTTTCCGTACTTCGTCTTTGTGGATGTAGGGGTAGCGATACGACTTTGTGTAGATGGGTAAGTCGTCTATCGTTTTAATTTGGTGTTTTACCTCGTTGGTAAAAGAAAGCTTGTCTCCTTCCTTAAAAAATATATCTTCATATTCTTTGCAGGTCTGGAGAAGAGTTCTTTTTTCTTCAGAATTTAGATGGTCGACTCGCAGGGATTTTATTACGTTATTAACTTCTATATTTCCTGACTCTGGGCATACAATATTAAAGTTATTGATCTCGGAGAAATTTTCTTTTGTAAAATTTTCAACTTTTAGCGGTTGGTCCAGATAAAGAATTTTTTCGACATTAGAGTTATTAATTATTTCAACCCAACTATACCAATCTTCAGCAAGATATACTCCTTCGGGGATAATAAGTTCTGGTTCAATTTTCGTGGTGGTTATGTAGATATCCCCGCTTTGGATATCGACAGGGAGTTTGGCTATAAATTTGGAACGTGGAGGAATAACGTATTTACCAGAAGTAAAGTTTGGTTTAAAATATAAGGGAATTATTGAGTTCCTTGTAGCAAGTACTTTTTCTACCAGGTCTACTTTAATTCCGATAGACGTCATCGCGTCGAGCCCTAATAGTCCGTCAAAGTAACCGTGAAATTTGAAAGCGAGAAATCGTGTGAACCCTGGTGTTTTAAATTCACTGAAATTAGGGAGGATTACTTCTTTATTGACTGTATATTTATTTAAAATGGTGGTAATGTTGATTGGTTTAATTTCTTTAATATCGTCGGGGTGAATAAATTCTGGATTTAGGAATGATGAAGAAGACCCTGTATCTACGAGGAATTTTAAAGGTCTGCCAAAAGGGGAAGAAATGTTTATGTAAGGAAGGATAAATCCATGTTTGTTAACATCTAGGTATCCGGTTGACTTTTCGAGGCAGACTGTGAAAAATTTTCGTCTATTTCACATTCACCTGTTTGAAAGTTTTCAGGTTCCTCTTGGTAATTATAATAGTTGTCGAGATTCAATATGTGTGGTGGATCTGGATATGAATTGAATGTGGAATCTTCGTGAATATTTTCATAGGGGTTCATTTGGTCATTATTACAACTATTATTTTCGCTTAGATGGAATAATTCTTTACTTACGAAATTTGGTGGACCAGTTGACCTGAAAAAATTGTTAGAATTAGTGCGGATTTGAGAATTTGGTTTTTGATAACCAGATGAGGTATCCATTGGTTCGGGTTTAGACCTGTTCGGCTGTTGACTTGCGTTATTGTATGGAGTCTGCTGAAAATTATTTTTAAATTGGTGATTTCCAAAAGGTACATTATATTGTTGACGCTGAAAACTTAAAGGTCTGAAATTTTGCTGAAAAGGATTTGTCTGAAAATTAAATTGTTGTCGTGGTGGATTGTAAGACATCCCTAAGGGATGCTGTGGGAAATTAAAAGGCCTGTAGAAATTTGGTTGAGTAAGGCTTAAACTATTTCTTTGGGGGTAAGGCAAAAGTTTTGGTGAGTTAAAACCGTTTTGTGGGGGAAAACGTATATTTAAGTTAGTTTGTGGAGGATTCATTTGCTTTCCACTTAACAACTGCGGGAAAGGTTTATTATTTTCATTCTTTGAATAGAATATGTTTTGCTCCTTTATGCAAAATGCGAATGCTTCGGCTAATGATGTAGGTTTCATAGCTCGAATTGTTGAACCTAAAGGTTCTTTGATGCCTGATAGGAAGGTATTCAAGCACATTTCAGAGAATAAAACCTTTTTTGCGTTGACCACAGTGGCATCCTTTTCGTGAATGCTCACATGGTTTGTAAGACTGGCAAATATTTCTACGATTTCACTGTAAAACGTTCCTATTGTTTCAGTCGTCTGTCTCATTTTGTGTAAGTCCCGTATTAGTGAGGTCTCGTTACGTTTGTCCGCATAATGGAGTATAAGATGCTCCTTTATTGTATCCCATTTAAGGGGTGTCCCGTACATATTTAAGACCTCGTTGGCCGGCCCAACGATCTTGTTTCTTATTGCACGTAGCAACAATTGACCGTAACCAGAACCACTCGTAACCGCGATCAATCCTAAAATTTCGTCCACATTGTCAATAAAGTCGTAAAGTAGTCGAGGATTCCCTTCGAATTTCGGGAGATCCTTTATTGCATCCGGAATGCGGAGTGAATTAAAAATGTCTAATGTCGTCATTTCTTTAGTCGCCATTTCTTTTGGACAAGGATTCACTTCGTTAAAAATACTTAAAGGATTTTCCTCGTTTATAGTGTTTAACGCACTTGAACCACTCACTAAACTTTCACTGAACACGAAAAACCGCTCACTTAATTTTCTCCTAAAACTGTTGACTTCGGGGTAAGGTTTTTTGGGAGACTTTTTTATGGGGGGCATCTGATTTGGAAAATTTAAAAGGAAATAATACTCAATATATTTTACCCAAATTGACTTACATGCAAGTTATCACTACTTGGTTCATGGCTGGTGCTTCGTTTTTCGGCTGAAGTTTCCTTTCCACAATTCGCACTTTCGGGAACAATTATTCGCTAATCCGGCGATAAAGCTTCAATTTTCATTAATCCGATGAAATTTAACTACTTTAGATGTTCCTTCGGCACTTTTAGTTCCGCCGCGACAATAAACCGTTGGCGCTTTACGGAATTAACACAACTTTAGCGAAAAACTTTCTCACCCGCCGCCTACAAGACTGCGCCAATTACATTTGTTGGTTCCACGTTTGGGAAAAAAAACAAAGTTTTAGCTTATGGTAAATTCTGTATTGTTCACTTCTAAAGTTTAATTACAACTGACTGAGTTAATTAATTTCAAAACGTTCTAGCCGAAACAAATTTACATGGTTAGCATTTCATAATTTTGGAAAAGTTTTAGGTTGCAGACTAGAATCTGATATGTCATCAGCTCGTGGCGGATGTTCCCATGGCTTCGAGGTCAAGCTTACGGTTGATGCAACGTGATAGATGGGTCACGTGTAGGTGAGTTGCTGATCGTAACACGTGCTACGACAATGAGTTAACGTCAATGCCGACCGCCACGCGCAAAGTATTGTCATTCGTTTTTGAGTGAGGCAAGGCGTTGAAAACATGTTAATTTTTCTGCGTTTGCGAAACTAGTTTGATAGTGAGTGCCTGAGTAGGGCTGCTGCATTTAAATGGGCCAAAGTATTTAAGGATGGCCGCGAAAATGTCGAGAATGAGCCGCATAATCATCAACCACGAACCAGATCACACCAGGCAATATTTGCCACGTAGAATAACCAATTTTGGAGGATCTTAGGATGAATGTTCGAGACATTTTGGCTGAACTCGGCATAAGTAATGGTTGTGTAGAATCTATCAGCCATGAACACCTATAATATCGCAAAATAACGGTGCGATGGGTTCCTAAACTATTTACCTTCGATCAAAAATTCACGCAGTTGAAAGCTTGCAGACACGATACGAGGTGGAGGGGGGCGGTTTTTCACGCGAATCTTCACTACAGACGAGATATGGGTACACTATTACACTCCTGAAAGCAAGGTGTCGTCTAAAGAGTGGAGGAAGAAGAAGGAAGGGGTGCTAGTCAAAGCGAAGGCAACCAGGTCCGTGGTTAAGCTTATGTGTACTGTATTCTGGGACCGTTGGGGCATGCTGTGCGTCGATTTCCTGCACACCCAACGTTCTTTTAATGCTGGTTACTGCTCTAAACTTTTAAAAACGCACGTGAAACCCGCTTATCGCTCGAGCATTCCAGCACGAAGTGCGATTCTTCTCCAGGATAATGCGTGCCTTCATACCGCGCGCCTCACGCTCGATACAATATCGGAATTGGGGTGGGAGGTACTAGAACCAGAAATAAAAAACTTCACTTTTGTTTGGATCTTCTTTAAATTTCTTCTGCTATGATGAATGATAAAAACATATATAAGATTCCAGTTAGTTAATTATTTGAGTAAAATAGTACAATAACAAAATATATCTGTTGTGCATGTTTTAAAGTTTTTCTTACGTTAAATCATTCTATATATCTGCATATCATAGGTTAAGTACAAAACCCTTCTGATATGTGCGTAACTCTGTCTGCCCTAATTGCTGCCAAGTGGAGTAGAAACAAATTTTTTCTAGTAGATTTAGGTGGGATCAATAAGTATACAGCATCTCTTTCCTAATATGTACCAAACTGATGTTTATTTGTTGCGCAATGAAAGGAATTTATTAAACTACGTTGGGGAAAAATCGTACCTGTTGCCTTATGAAGAACAAGCTTAGCTCAGCTCAAAGATTTCGGAGTAAATTTGATTTATTTCGTAGTAGCCGGGCTTTGAGACTGAAAGACTGGAGCGAAAAATCAACTCAAATTCTGTCATCATATCCAGATGCGCCACGAACGTAGTTCATTTGATTTAATTTTCAAAGGGCGTAGTTTAAAAAGGGAACTAAAATTTAGAAAATTTTGAATATGTGAAAGTTAACATGCATAATTAAATGATAATGTTTCTATTTCGGACTTGACTAGTTTGCAAAACTTTAGTTAGATTAAAGGGAACCTCACAGTGAGATTTAGTAGTCACAAAATAAATTTGTTTCTCAGGTAATTACAAAATAAACTACTTCTACAATTATAATTGTTCATTCTTTCATACATTTTTTGCCTCCCTCTTTCTTTCATAACCGGGCTTGGGACCGTTTCCGGCGGTACCAAGGCGCAGTTTTTGGCTCCATAGGCTTTAAACTGCCTTTTAAACCATTGGGCTTAATCTTCGCTATGTGTGAAAGAACTAACATACATGCCTTTCACTACATGTCTTTTATTGGTTGAAATGTTGCCTAGCGAAAATTTGGATATACAATATTTTTTGTTTGCCCATTTGAAGCGAGCGCAAACAAACAATTTGGAGTTCCAACTCTTAAGCAGGCCACGTATAGCTGTCCATGTGAAAAGCACGGCTCCTCCAAATTTAATCCGCATATTTGTAGCGTTTGCCCTTGCGCCTTATTGATAGACATGGCAAATGATAGATGAACTGGGAATTGCAAACGCTTAAATTCAAATGGCATGTCTATTTCAGTGGAATCAGTGGAATACGTGGTATGAGCACAATTTCACCTTTCGCAGTTCTGGTCAATATTGTGGCTGCAATTGAATTCGGCATTAATTTTTTTACTGCCAATCTTGTGCCATTGTACAGTTTTGGTGCATTTAAATTCTGTAGTAAAATAATTGATGAGCCTACCTTTAAATTCACACAATGCGGTGGCATACCAGATGGTACCAATGAATTCAAAAAATTCAATTGGATAGTGCACTGCATCATCTGCATTCATTGCGCTATCAACAGATTTATATGATGTCTTGAATCTGATAATTGATTGCATTGACGTGTACATTTTTTGCTGCCAGTATTGCGCGTTCTCTCAACCAATTGTGGTTCCTGTAATTTTGAACAATATTTGGAAACACACTTTCAATCAACTCTTCGGTTGATTGGAGAATGGTACAAAAATTGTTCGACAATGTAATCAAACCATTCGTATTATTGACTCGAACTTTGCCATTTCCAATATCTAACAATTGCTTCGAGAACCGATCTGCAGATTGGTCGTTGTGCAATTGAACGCGCATATTTATGTTCAATGTCAATTTTGGCACATGTCGCCACAGAAGAGAAGACTTTAAGCATGCATTGATCTCATCCGCTGGGTTTGATTGTGGAACCACAGGCAATATTTGACGAAAATCACCTGACAATAATATCAATGCACCAACAAAAATTTATTGTTTCTGACGTGACAATTATGTAATGAGACTGATTTTATTGCCGCGCTTGCGGTTAACCTGTGACCTTGAAATTCCCTTCTCGTTATTCGGCATTTTTTATCCTCTCATTTGATATATTTACCATTGCTCTAGTTTGTTTAGTTCACCAGGTGTGTCATGTTGAGTAGACGTGTGTTGGTGGTACTCGTCACGAAAATGGAGAAACGAAATCAAGAGAAATGCGTCGCGATAAAATTTTGCGTCAGATTGGGCGAAACAGCTTCGGAAACGTACGCTAAAATTGTAAAAGTGCATGGTGATAGTGCTCTTAGTCGTGCCCAGGTGTTTCGATGGCCCCCGCCCGAAAAAAGCATGCATGAGCAAGTCGAAGGTGAAAACGATGATTATTGCCTTTTTTTGATAGCCGTGGAATCATCCACAAAGAATTTGTTCCATCTGGGTAAATCGTAAATTAAGTCTACTATCGCCAAGTACTCCAAAGATTGTGAAAATGAGTCAACGGGGTGCGCCCAGACATCGCTCGTAACTGGATCCTCCATCACGACAACGCGCAGTTCCACACCGCCCCCAGTGTGTCCCAGTATTTGGCCTCTAAAGGGATCGCAGTGTTGCAACAGCCACCTTATTCACCCGATATGTCAGCCTGTGACTTTTTTTGTTCCCTAGAAAAAAGTCGGTGGTCAAAGGAACCCATTTTGAGTCGATTACGGACATCCAGGAGGCCGGGACGAGGGTACTCGTGGACATCCCAGTCAAAGCGTTGCAGAAATGTTACGAAACATGGAAAACGCGCTGGAATCGTTGTATAGCTGCCCAAGGGGACTAGTTTGAAGGGCATGGCAGAGTTGTAGAACAATTTTTAAAAATACGGTTTTCATGGAATCAGTCTCATTACTTAATCACCACGCCTCGTAGATCTTGCATTATACGGTGTAATGCTTCCAGGGGTTTTTTATGCGCCATTGTACATTCATCCAAAAGAATAATTGTTGCTTGTTGCAAAACTTTTGCCATCGCAAAATTTCTTGAAATATTGCACGTATACTCTTCGCAAATGTTGAAATGAACGTTGTCCAACAATATTTACTAACAACAACCGCAAATAATAATATTCTGCATTATTTGGATGAACTGTGTATAATTTTCCCATGATATCTGAAAAAAAAACACCCGCATGGCCATCAACAGGTGTTCCTTTTCTTTGCAGTCCAAGTGAAATAATGCATTACATCAGAATACAGCAACGTTTTGGCAAATTCGTGCTTTCACGCAATTGAAAGAATACAGTTAATGTTGTTGCTGGAGGCTGTGCTGCCATATCACTGCCTTTATTCACATATTTGCAAATGTATTTAATCGACTTCACAGAATTACAGTACTCAACATTTATGTGAGCCTGAAATACTTTTGACAAAAATGGAGAATAAGGCACAATCCAACGATTATCAACTTCAATGTCTTGATTGCGTATTTTAATTGTTGTTGTATGGCCATTATCATCCGGTGACCGACGTCGTTACAGTGGGTATCCGTCGCCACCTGTAATTGTATCCGAAGTTGACGATCTTGGAAACCGTTTTGTGCATTTTTCATCAATCATGCATGGTGAATTCATATTTATCTAACCGCAAAGGCCATGGATCATAGTTCTCGTGACAACTTCAAATATTCTGGATCACTGATTTCATCCGGAATCCAGCTGATATAATGTTATCAATTTGATCGGGTGTTATTTTACGAACCAGCCATATCAAGATGTGCGCGTTCGGCAGCCCTCTCTTTTGCTATTCAATCGAATACATCCAGCAACGCACCTCTCCGAAGATTCGCAATTTGATAATCAAATCAACCAGTGCTTTACTTTTCTGTCGAAATACACGTGCTGTTATATCATGTTGATCTGTTGGATTCTGGCCATCAAATAAATTATTTTTTTATGTCAGCCCACTGTGGATTGCATGTGAATGTAATGAATAGATCGAGACGACTATATTTGCGAACGTATGACATTACATCTTGCGTATATTCGTGCATTAGCGCGTACTGCCAACATATGTCGATGGTAATATTGTTAAACGTCCGACATCATTAACATTACCATCATTCACTATTGCATCTCCCAAGTGTATGTATTCTTCTGATCGCAATTTGGAATGATTGAATCGAAGGTAATTAAGGCGCTCTGCTTCAATTTTCGTAAACACATTAACAGCGTTTTGGTGGAAAAGTTTGCCACATCGCATAATCAAGTTGTTCTATTGTGGGTGTCCTCGAATCTGTACGAATAATAATTCAACCCATTAATTTTTTTTTACTGCCTCACGACTTATGATGCATTACATTATCAGAAAATTAAAATCATTTCTTCTTGTTTTGAAATAAATATAGGGTTATCCATTTCGTGGTTGAAAAGTATAACGCTGCCATTCGACATCTGTCAGAATTAAATGTCATCCAAAGCGTATTTTTTTAGCTGAAGGTTTGCCATTTAGAAATAAAGATCGTTTAGCAGTCGAAGAACGCTTTAAAATTATTAAATTTTATTATAAAAATGGTGATTGTGCTTTATCAACATTTAAGGCTTTACGAGCCGATTACGGTCGACATAATCAAACAATTTCGAACACAGTGAGAAAATTTTAAGAGACTGGATCGGTTATTGATATTGCAGGGCCTGTGCATCATCGCAACATTCATTCCGCTGAAAATATCGCTGTCGTTGCTCAAAGTGTGGAGGAAGACCCGAATTCGTCGATTCTTCGATGCGCTCAACATTTGGGCTTGTCTTACGGCTCATTGTGGCGGATTTTGCATTTGGATTTGCATCTCCATCTGCACAAAATCCAGCTCACTCAAGAACTTAAGCCTCAAGACCATACACAACGCAGAATGTATGCGAATTGGGTGATTGAACAACAAGCCATTGATAACGATTTTTCGAACAAAATTTTCTTTAGTGATGAGGCTCATTTTTCGCTCAGTGGTTACATAAATAAACAGAATTGTCGCAGTAAGGCCTTTGCCTCCGGAAAAAGTGACCGTTTGGCGCGCATTATGGTCTAGTGGTGTTATTGGCCCGTATTTTCTTGAAAACGATCAAGGAAGAGAACATGTGTTTCCAACAGAACGGAGCCACAAGCCACACAATACAGGCTAATCGAGCACTTTTGCAAGAGAAATTTCCAGGACGCGTAATTTCGAGATTGAGTAATGTCAATTGGCCCACAAGATCCTGCAACCTAACACCTTTGAATTTCTTTTTTTGGGACTACGCGAAAAATCGTGTTTACGCGAACAATCCTCAAAATCTTGAGCAATTGCATACCAATATTCGTGAAGTTATGGCCGAGATATTACCGGAAATGTGCCGAAAAGTAATTGAAAATTACCTCAAAGGATTGAGACCTGTAAGAGGTCCCGTGGAGGACATTTGAATAATGTTGTATTTCATGTATAATGGCAAGGTTTAATCTTTATTGAATTTTGTTTTCATCTGAATATTTTATGTATTTTCTTCTGCTTTACTTTCTCAAGCGTAAAATGGATAACCCTATACAAATTAAATTGAATTCATATATATTTTACCGGTTCGTGGATCTGTCATTCGTATATTGATGTGATGGCCATCGTCACCTTTCCAGTGCAATAATGGATATTGTAATGCATCATAGCTGCGGTGAAGCTCTGAAACACGCCGTAATTCTTCATTTCTTCGATGTCGTACAATATCGCGAGAGTGAAACTTGTCTCCGAAAATTACAATGGCCACTTCATCAATTGTTGGTGCATTAAATTGTCTCGCATGCTCTCCAAAGGGTGGATTGTCAGCCCTGATAACGAGTCTGTGATCATCAGATGGCATACGATCGAGAGCGGTTTTGAACAATCGAATAAATACATTTCGCTGATGTAAAATATTTGAAGTTCAGAAACAATTTGTCGGCGTGCAACAATTGTACAACGCTGATCCAATTCACGATTTGCATCTCCGATAAAATAGATTTGCAAAAATTGATGATCAGCACCAGGATATGGCAATAAGGAACCAGTTCGATGACAAATCTGTCCTTGGATCTGTAATATTTGTAAAATGTAATTAGATGCTGGGTCAGAATTCTTGAACAAATCAAAAAAATTGCTGTCAGATCGCATTTTCCATATGATACTCCACATGAAGTAATCACCTTAAACGTCGGCATGAAATTGTCCCTTACAATTTTGGTCGCACCAAAAGAAGTCATTTGAAATGCCGCATTGTATTCTTGAATGTGTGTGTGTCATTGTTGTACTGGATTTTGTTGTGAGTTTTCTTCTACACTTTCCGCTCTCCTTTGATTAAATCTATAGGTAGAATTACGTATACGTCGACCTATAGTTGATCGTCTTGTTAGTAGCATTTATTCTAAATCAATGAAATTAATTTAATATGAACTAAGGATTGTTTATTTAAGAATAATTCAAAAAAGTATTTTTTTTCGCTCACACGCACAGTTTTCGATTTATTTGCAATTCTTCGATTTTACGTGTATTTGTTGGTTTACAAAGAGCGAGTTCATTTCATGAAAAAAATCATGACTCAAGAATGGCTGGTTCGATTTTGGATTTCAAAACCAACTAACCACCATCACACCTCCCGGCACCCTTCTTAAACATTTTATGGCGATCGGTTGAGCCGTTCTCGAGTTATGGAGTGACAATCAAAATGTACACTTTTTTTTGTATATATACGAGGGTCATTCAACAAGTACTTAGCCTCACCGCCCGATGGTGCTTCTATTACAAAAGAGTTTCGCCATTGTGCAGTACATTCTTTTAGTAGCATACTGTCAGTCAATTCCCTTCATTAGTTTTGTTTTTATAGCGTGTCGGTCGGTTGTACAAAAATGGAAAAAGAACAATATCGCTCAGTGGTTAGATTCTGGCTTTTGGAAAGGAAACGCGCAGCGAAATTAAAGATTGCTTGGATGCTGTGTACGGTAACTCTTCTTCTTCGATGGTGACCGTCAAGAATTGGTTCAACGAGTTTGTTCGTGGCCGCACGTCGGTTATTGATGAGCCACGCCCAGGTGCCCCGAATACGACTGCTACGGAGGAAAACGTTAAAAAAATCCACGATCTCGTGTTGGCAGACCGTCGATTGAAGGTTCGCGAAATAGCTGAGACTATGGGCATCTCAGAAGGAATGGTGCATCATATTCTACACGAAGAACTGGGCATGAGAAAGCTGTCGGCGCGATGGGTGCCGCGTTTGCTCACACCGGAAAACAAGCGTGACCGTGAGAGCACATCGGCGACGTGTTTGCCGCTGTTCAGCGCAATCTGGCGGAGTTCTTGCGTCGTTTTGTGACCGTCGACGAAACATGGATTCATTGGTACACATTAGAGACCAAGGAACAGTTGAAACAGTGGACTTCACCCGGCAAACGTGCTCCGAAGAAGGTGAAGACTGTTCGATCGGCCGGAAAGGTGAAGGCCACCGTTTTCTGGGATTCACAAGGTGTGATCCAAATCGATTACCTTAAGAAGGGTAAAATAATCACGGGGCGCTACTATGCAGACTTATTGGGCCAATTTGACGTCGAATTGAAGAAAAGGTGGCCCCGCTTGGTGAAGAAAAAAGTGCTGTTCCACCACGACAACGCGCTGTCTCACACCTCCACCATCGCCATGGCCAAATTGGTCGAATTGGGCTACGAATTGCTGCCCCATCCACCGTACTCTCCAGATTTGGCCCCCTGTGACTACTTTTTGTTTCGGAACCTGAAAAAATCAGTCGCCGGTAAAAGATTTGTTTTGAATGAGGAGGTCATCGCCACCACGGAGGCCCATTCTGCAGCCCTCGAGAAAATGTAATTTTTGGACGGGTTGAAGAAGGTAGAGTATCGTTGGGCCAAGTTTTGCCACCTTTCCAAAATTTTCGTTTTCCTTCTGTAGGCCAAGTACTTGTTGAATGACCCTCGTAGATATGTTCTTCTCAGTAGCCTGATGAAATAACTTCGCCATTTTCTTTTATAAAATGTGTACATGATAGTGGAACCAAGAAAACCTCGCATTTCTATCTTACTCATGTGGCCTATTTCTCAAACTGTCGACTATTGTAGGACCAGTTCTCACGCCAAAAAATAACGATATGATTCGGACAATTCAATTCTTTGATGCTTTTATCAACATTGAGTCTAAGGTTTTTCATTACCATCCCATAAAGGCTTCGCTCCTCGTGTCCACATGGTCACTGAATGCTTTGCTTATGACAATTGAATGGCTGGCTGGAAGAACGCGGTAAGTCAAATATTTTAAAACAATTTTTCATTCATGGAATAACAAGGTATATGCCTTGTGAATTGTAATGAATCATTCGACGCCGCTGGCGACCACTACCAATACACCTTGCTGCCATGTGGCGTTCCATCTCATGTTTGTTGTGACGGCTTCCCATCCCACCTCAGTTTTATCGTGGGATGTCAAAGTCAAGTGACAGCCACACGGTGGGTGTGTGGGATTAGTGAGTGCCGTCGAGAAGAACCACCGCGAGATGTTGCGATTGTCAGGTGTCGTGATCGTTGCCATCTGAGTTGCGTGCTGTCAATTTGTGGTGTAGTGAAGGTTATACGAGTAAAAATTGCATTAAAAACGCAAAAAGGTGCGCAATGCTAACATCGGACGACACTTCAGCCCGAATTATTGTAGTTTCATGAGGAAACATATTCAAAAGTGAGTAAAGTATGTTAAACGATCCATGCTCGACAGTCATCAATGTAGAGCAATTCCAAGTAGATAAAATAACGGAAACAAAAATTTTCGTACCTACTAGGCAATAGCAAGAGTAAATTTTACCGTATCTCTTATAGGGAACTAAATCCAATGCATTAAAAGCCTGTCTATGAGAAGTGGTAGCCCTGCAAAAACATGCTTTATCGTCAATAGCAACCACAGCACGCTTTATCTCACAACCAGTATCAGCCGTCGAATGGAACCCTGTCGATGTTTGACAAATAAAGGAACACAAAATTGGTTTCAATGAAACCACGCTGTTCATGTCTTATAAAGTCATTAACGAGACACAACAGCAAACCATCGCTAAGCTAAAGGACGTCTTCTACGCTCGAGTCTAAAATAAAAAAACTGACGGCACAGCCAAGATTCAGATTCTCAGATCTCCACCATTCGGTTTCACTTACACGAAGCACCAGCAACGCGGCAAATTTATGAAAACGACCATTCCATCGGTGCCACCAGTAAACGGCAGCCTCTAGGATCTAGTCCTATAACAGGTAATATTTCAACTAGTACCTCCCAAGCCGGATCTAGCAGCAGTAATAAACCCAATCCTGCTAACTCAGGCAGTGTAAACGAAGCTGCAAATAAGCATGCTAGAGAAATAAATCCAGTCTCATCATCTATGAGTCTTCCGACCGGCCCCATTAAAGTCCCTACAACCGATGCTAACAGTAGTAATACCCCCGCCACACCAGCAGCTTCTGCGGGAGGAGCTAGTGTTGTTGTTGCTGCACCACAAACAGTGAAAAGTCAGAAGATGCAGCTAGTGTAAATGCATGCTATGCAAGCGATGATGAAGGGCGGGATATGAAATATTCACGCTAGAAATAGTAGTGGCATCAATCAAATTTGACCCAAATGAGACACATTTGTCTTTCTAATAGTGTAATAAAAGCAGACATTGTTAACGTGCAAGAAAGCAGTTCATTTAGTTGTCAATCTGATACGCGACGCCTACGAAGGGTCCTTGTAGGTCAACTTAAAGATCAACTGTTGTCTTGCTTTAACTTTATTCGATGTTCGAAAATGTCTTGCGGTCAAAAGTTCATTTCTAGCGTTCTCCTGCTTAATTTAAAATAAGTTTTTCAATCCAATTATTATTGAGATTTATTATTCTACTACTAAATCTTGAAATGAAAATAATGATGTGATAAATTCGGACTTCGATACAAACTCAATTATCACATTTAAAGATGATGAGCATGTTTTTTTTTTCTGTTTAGATAAGCATTGTATGCTTTCTATTTCGTATTGTGTTTTCTCATAGTTGGATATTATATTATCTCATATTACCTTTTTGTGTATATATACGGGAAATTGAAAACATATATGTTTTGAAATAAATTCACATTGAGAGTTATAAAAAAAAATTAAGTAGAAACACAATGAAGAGAAAATTTAGTACAAATTGTGATTAGTACAAACATATAAATATAGATACACACACACGCATACGCACAGAATCATTGAAAATCAAGAAATCGTAATGTTCGAATAGTAATAGTTGTATATTTTCTAGAAGAAAGAGTTTTAAAAAAAACTAACGAATATCGATATAAGTGTAAAGAAACTACAACTACAATTTTTATGTGGTTAATAATATGAATTGAAGAAAATTTATGAATAACGAGAATTGCTAAAATAACAACAGACTTTCCTTTCCAGTAGTCCTTCTTTTCCAGAGGCAGTGAGAGTGCGTTGTAAGTATGCCGGGGAGAGGGTAGGGTTTGAGAAAATCCGCTGAGGTCGGTTTAGCGTCGCGTGCGGTACGCGGTACCTTTGTTGGCTTTGTTTTTTTATTAGCGTAGCTTTTGTCGGGTTCAAGTTAACGTAGTGTATTTTTCGGTACCGCGTCGGTAAAATTCGGGAACGCGAAATGGAAATGAGATTTTTGTACCTGACTGGATTAATGAAGAAATACGGAGTAACGTAAAGAAGGTTTCTTCTCCGTATGATTGTGTTTTCGACGCGTTTGAAACGGGCGTTTAATGGTGACTGAAAAACGTAATTGAGCGTAATTCATTCTAAGACCCGTGACCGAAATCCTCTCCGATCTAGGTGGCCGACAAGCAGCCACCGCAAAAATGGATTACGGTGCACGGACTGGTTGACCGGTTGGTACGATTCGTTGGCACGACTCAGACTTCACGTCTAGAACCGATGGGAGGTCGGTTCCTACTTCGTTCGTGAGTTTAGACGGAAAATCATTACAGAATGATTTCTCCAAAACAATATTGTTTTAAAAATAGCGTTTAGAGTGCAGGAGGATCGGAAGTGTCATGAAATTATCTGTTCATTTGTGGAAAAACGCGGTATGTTATTGTTAAAATGTGGCAAGTTATCAAAGTGTCATTCCTTCTTGTGTTTGTGATTAGTGTTTACTATTTACCTGTTTGCTCTCCGATTTTTTGTTGAAATAAATCGATGAAGTTACACAATGAATGACCAAGAGAGTTTTAACAAACGCAAAAAAAACCGTTCATGTAAGCGAGTGGAAAGATAAGAGAGGAAAACTGTGTAGAGACCATGGGGAAGCTTTAGTTAGTCGGGCAGGGAAGCGGGTTCTCCCGTAAAATCCCTCCAGTTTTAGTAAGTATAATATAGTAGATACATAAAATTTTCCTTGTATAACAGATAAATAGACTCATGTATATATTTTTACATACTCTACTCATTTGAATCGCTTTTAGTTCTAACATGGTTTTTATTCACACTCATTTTTCGATGATTTTTATGATAGTACTACGTTTTCCTTTACAGCCAAGAGCCTACAACGAATCATGCAAGAAGAGCTGCAGCGACTTGAAACTAGAGAAAGTTCGTGAGCTGTTCACAAAGTTTTACCAGGTATCGTATGATGAACAGTCTCTGGTACTTTTGAGATATACATATGTCGTTTTGTGAACCGATCAAAAGAAGACTGGGAATAACAGATGCAGCTTCTTGGAGACTAGCTACATTTAACTATAAAATTGACAATGTAGATGTTTGCAAGAAAACGTTTTGAAATGTTTTCCAAATCAGTCTACACCGGGTTGATACTATTCAAACTATTATATAAAAGATAGAAGAAGCTGTCATACGAACAGACCTCATACGATGGATTATAATATTCGTAATATAATAAAAGTATATATTGAGATTTTTCCATCGGAACCCAGCCATTACAGCAGGAATATTAGTATGAAAAACAACTGCTTGGGTGCAGACAACCCTTGCAAAAATGTATAGACTTTCCAAGAGTCCAGATATTTCTGTTAGCGTCACTGTCTACAAAAAAATATTTGATCACGATTTCAAATTAAGGTTTGGAGTACCGAGGTCTGATTCGTTAAGTTAAAGACAGCTTCAAATAAAGACGAACGAAGGAGAGTTGAAGTGGAGGGTAAATTACACCACATTATGGCAGACCAGGCTTACAAAGCGCTAGACACTGATTCTGATAGACAAGATGCAATAATATTATGTGTAGATTTACAGCAAGTCTTGCATTGTCCGACGTTTACACATTCAAGTATGTATTATCAGAGGCAATTTTTTACCTACAATTTTGCCATTCATAACATGAATACTGGGCATGCGTCTATATACCTATAGCATGAAGCTATTGCAAAGAGAGGCTCCAAAGAAATCGCTTCTTGTACGAGTATACTTAAGCACATCATATCGAGCTATGCAAAGTTAGATCTTGGAGAGGAAAGAAAATTAATTGTATGGTCGGATGGATGTACTAGACAAAACAACAACTGGTGTGTTATATCTATGTATATATTGATACGATGTGGATACTTTACTCAAATAGAACAATAAACCTTTTAGGGTTTTTTAGGGTTTTGTACTAAAATACAAAACCCTATTGCAATCACGACCTGTGTCCGTCTGTCCGTCCGTCTATATGTCACAGCACTTTTTCTCCGAAACTATAGAGGCTACAGCCATGAAACTTTGTGGAAAGGTCAGAAGTGGCGACAAAAAATTGTTCAAAGGGGTTTAAGGGGGGTCTCCCCATATAGGGAGATGACCCCTCAAAAAAAAATTTTCACCATTGGTAGTCGAGTAGGGTGTCATTGGAAAGGTCTCAAAGAGATCTTTTCAAAACAAGTCTCTAAATTGCCTTACAAGTGCCGTGGGGGAAGGGGAAATGTACGAACTTTGCGCGTACCCCCCTCGCGATTGGACACCTTCCATCCGAAAAATCTGAAAAAAATCATGCATGTAGGCCTTAAGGGGTTAGGTGGGCTTGAATTGATTTTTTTGTCTTATTAAATAGTCCAATATGTTTAGAATATTCTCCTAAAATTTCAAATCGATCCGAGTAAAATTCTAGGAGATATACCCTTCGGAAGTTCCGCCCATCAGGCCACGTCAGCGCAGCGCTTCGCAGGTATACAGAAGCAGCTGCTTAGCTATTGTTATGCTGCCCTTTCCTACTTTCTTTTATAATTCAAAGGCAACTCAAACAAGTTTTGAATATTTTGTTAGTTTATTGTTGCTTCTTGAGCCAATAGGTTGATTTGAGGTTATAAGTGTTTTTAAATTTTTAATATTAATAAAATATGAGTAAGGTTACAAGATCTGTTAGACAAACTACTGGTCTAAGAAAAGATAGACCAAAGAAAAGAAATCAATATTTTAATCCGAAAACTACGGAGATAGATGACGAATCTTTTACCAGCACGTTGGCGAAAAAACTTAAAAGTCAACATGATAAAGACGTGCCAGAGGACGGTACTCTGCAGTATGCAATCATCGACTTTTTTTAGTGTTTTCAACACTATCTACTTTCATGAAGTGTTCTAATATAATAAATGAAAACGGAGTGGAAAAAATATGTAATGGCAAAGTGGATTTTAAACAGTCTGTGAAATTTGGCCTTGGTTTCAAAATTATCGTAGAGTGTGAAAAATGTCTGCCTAGATCCATTTTATCGTCTCAAAAAATCGGTAAATCTTATGAAATAAATCGTAGGTTTATATTTGTGATGCGAATATTAGGCTTAGGACTTGCCGGATGTATAAAATTCTGTGGTTTGATGGATATGACTAGTCGTTTTTTGAATAAGTCAACATATGATTTTTATATTCAGAAAGTTCATCAATCTGTTCTGGTGGTTGCTGAAACGCTTCTTTCATCGGCTGCAAAGGAAGAAAAAAAATTAACGCGTAATAAAACTGGTATTGATAACACGATAGATGTAACTGTATCAGGTGATGGTACTTGGAAAAAGCGCGGTTTTTCATCATTATACGGTGTGTCTTCGTTAATTGGTTATTAGAGCGGAAAAGTATTGTATATTTTTGTAAAGTCTTCATATTGTAAATTATGCGAAGTGTGGAAAACAAAACGGAACACAGTAGAATTTGATGAGTGGAAGGAAGATCATTTTGCCAAAAATGAATGTAGTGCCAATCACCAAGGACCAGCTGGTAACATGGAAGTTTCATCAATCGTTGCGATGTTTCAACGCTCTTCTGAAAAATTTGGCCTACGGTACTCAAACTATATTGGTGATGGGGACTCCAAAACATATTCCGAAGTTCTTAATGCCAAACCTTATGGCGATGATTTTATTATAAATAAAAAAGAATGCGTAGGACTTATGCAGAAGAGAATGGGCAAGCGATTACGTGATTTGGTCAATAAAACTGTAGAAGAATCTAAGACTAAGACAGGTAAAGTAAGGAGAAAAAAAATTCTGTCTGGCAAAGGCAAACTTTCAGGCAAATTAATTGATAAGTTGACAGTTTATTATGGCCTAGCTATAAGAAGAAACTGTTTTTCGGTGCAAAATATGAGAGATGCTTTATGGGCAACTTATTACCACTATATCTCCACAGAGAAAAACTCACAGCACGAAAATTTTCCAAAAGATCCTAACTCATGGTGCACTTGGCAGTGTGCTTCAGCAATGAACACTCTGTCATCATATCAACATGACTACGAACCATTACCAAGTGACGTTTCATTAGCTATCAAGCCTATTTATGAAGAACTCAGCAAAGAAGAGCTCTTGGAGAGGTGTGCTGGTGGTTTTACACAAAACAATAATGAAAGTTTGAACCAGTTAATTTGGAAAATTACTCCAAAAATACTTCCTGCTGGTTCAAAAATAGTAGAAATTGCTGCATGTGTCGCTGCTGGAACTTTCAACGAAGGAATTTCCGCTTTATTGCTTTTTATGCATGGCATGGACTTGAAGCTTGGCCGAAACAGCCATGACTATGCCCGAAATGAAGATGCGAACCGCATACTCATTGCCGAAATGCAAGCTGACGCTACGACTCGTGAAGCAAGAATTCGTCACAGGCAAGAACAAAAGGATGCCCTGCATATTGCCACAGCAGCAGGTACTTTGCTTTATCGTGCAGGAATCGATGATTCGATGTAAGTTGAAAAAAAAATTTTTTTTCGCATGTTATTTTAACTCAAAACTTTAAACGCGTTTATCTCAGAACTCTATTTTTTAAGTCGGTGGACGCGATTTCTCGAAAAGTTATGAACCGATTTGTCTCAAATTTTGCACACATCTTTGGAATAACATTATCTACTTAATGATATATATATAATATAAAAAATATTTTTTTCAAGCCAAAATATGGCGAAGATTTAACCGAAAAATGTGTTATTTTTTTCTAAGTCTGTCAAAAATTCAAATTTCACTATTATTTTTTTTCCTTCGTTCAATAACGAGGTTTATACATATACTAACGAAATATTTTTGGTTTTTTGATTTTAGATAATCCAATTATGAATTATGATGTCCACGGCAAGATCACTTTTTTTGAGACGTCACGGGACATGAGTTATCAACGGCTGAGTTTTCGGAATTTTTAACATGAAAATTTCACAAAATAGTCTTTAAATATGTACCTTCGATATGCTGAATTGTTTGAATGAAATATATGATTGTATATATTTAAAAAAAATGATGAAGATACGCTTATTTTTACCCTCTGAAACCCACTTAACCCCTTAATGAGTATAACAACAACAAATACACGAGAAGTCGAAATTCACTCAACTTTGTTAGTAATAGTATGATTTATCGATTTTATGTTTTCTTGAATAAAATCTAAATTAAATTCAATAAAATTTAGCAAACAGATGACTTTTTATAAGATTGATCTTTACTGAAAGTTTCATATAGATCGAATAGTATTTGACGAAGTTATAGCGATTTGAATTTTCCTGTATTACTATGGAACAATATGCCCTGTATTACTATGGGAACATATGGCTATGGAGCCATTTGCGCTTTTTACCGACTTAGACACTACAGCTTTGCTAGTATTTGCATGAAAATTTCAGGAATGATTGGTATCATGAAGATGAGTACATACAATAGAAACAAGTCGAAGAGGCAGGAGAAAGCTCCTAGCAAAAGGGCTTTGCAACCATTCTAAGATTCGAAAAAACAGGCCATGAATCGATGATTACAGTACAGAGGAGTGGCCCCTGAAAAAAGATTTCATGAAAGGTAACCGATGTGAGTATCAACTGAAAGTTCTCCATGAGAGCTTTTCAAAACAGGTCTTAAACTGACAGTTTTTGCTTCAGTGGGAGCACAGGGGGGGGGGGGAATACATGAAAAATGTGTTCCCTCCCTCGCAAATGGACACACGTGATCAAAAAAATCTGAAAAAATTATCAAGGGAGATACTGATGGGTATAACTATAACAAATACCTCTGAAGTCAAAATTCTTTCAACTTTGCTAATAATAGTATGATCCTCGAACATGACATGTTTCTTGATATTATTCGTTACTGGTTACTGCATTTTGTAAGTAGAGTACAAAACCCTTCTGACATGAGCATAGGTCTGTCTACCCAACTTGTTGGTAATTGAAATCAACCAAAACGATTTCAAAAATTTCGATGATTTGACAGTAAAATTAAAGAAGGGCAAGTTAAAGATCCCCGAGTTTACTTGGTTCAAAATGACAAATGATGATTCTATTAATTTGTATGCAAGAACTTCTCACAACATTTTGCGGCCATGGCAAGCACATCTAGCATTTCCCACTTGTATGACGAAATGATTCCAAACACGAAAGAAAATAAAGATCTTATGGATATGATTCAATTTATGGATAAAGAAGAGCATCCTCAGTTTTATAGCGGGCTTCCATAAACTTAATCAATAAAATTTCATTATTCTTTTGAATTTTTCTTATTTATTATAATGTAAGAACAAAAATTAAAATGAATTTTATGTATTAATAAATCAATACGGATTATTAAAAAGACCTTTTTAGGTAAATTTCTCGAGAGAAATTTACCTATTGCGGAGAGCATCATATATATATATATATATATATATATATATATATATATATATATATATATATATATATATATATATATATATATATATATATATATATATATATATATATATATATATATATATATATATATATATATATATATATATATATATATATATATATATATATATATATATGGGATATAACGAAATTTGTGACCACGCTAGAGGTTGCAATTTTGCTCCGATTTTCACCAAATTTTCAGGAAAGGTGTATTGGGTAATTATCTCGGTTAAATTTGTGAACCAGCTATATCGGCCGGGCGGAAACAAAATGGCGGCCATTTTAGACGAAAAATCGTGATTTCTGTTCTGACCAAAGTATAGCTCCGGTTTGGATGAAATTTGGTACAAAGGTTCATTGATGTATGTGATGAATTTCAGAATAAAAAATTCAAAGTCAGTACAGCAGAAAAAAAATGGCGGCCGCTCAAAGGTCGGAAAACATACAAAATTTTGTTGTTGTAATAGTGGTCAAAGCTTTCAACAGATTTGCAAGAAATTCGGCAGTTGGATAGAAATCATAAGTATCTAAAGAATTGCGTGAAAAAACTGGAGGTCAGGTCACAAAAAACAAAATGGCGGCCAGTTAAAACTCAAAACTTCAAAGGCTGCTAAAAGTCGCAATTTTGATTCGACGTATATGAAACTTGGTTCTACAGACTTAGATATTTTGGTGATCATATATGTGCAAATTTCAAAATGGCGGCAGTTTAAATATGCGTTTTTTCAGGTTCTTGTAGCGCTCTAGCGGTCACATTTTCCAGTGGATTTTGATGAAACTTGAGACTATGGATCTCTGTAATATATTCTTGTATTGTGCAAAAAATTATTAAAATTGAATGAAAAATAAAAAAGTCAAAAATTTAAAACCCAATATTTTTAGCTGCCATTTTCACTAAAAATTGAATTATTTTTCCCTGTCTAGCGTAAAACTCCGATTTTAACGAGATTTGGCACATTGATTGATGAGGTCCTAGCCCACAAAAATTTAAAATTGTCCAAAATCAAATGCATGCATTCAAAATGGCGGCCCCCAAAGGTCAGAAACAAGCGCAATTCGCTATTTAAGTAGCAACTGAAATAATGAATTTTTTTCATGGAAACGTTTTAAATGACACCTTGAACGTATTTATAAATCAGAATATTTTTTAGATATTGTAAAATATTTTTAAAAATGCCCTTAAAATTATAAAGTTGCAACTTGTTTGTCTGTCCGTCCGTTTGTTCGTGCGTCACAACATGTTTTCTAGGAAACCACATAAGCTAGAATGAGGAAATTTTCTACGTAGGTCAAAAGTGGTGCCTCTTGAAATTTGCAGCGTAAGAACATATTTTAAAGTGTTTAAGGGGGGCCTCCCCATACAGGGGGGCGACTTAAATTCTTTTTTATTTCTGTAGCCCTCTAGCAGCCAAGTTTCTCAACAGATTCCGACAAAACTTGAAATTATAAGTTATCAAGGCAAGCTAATTTAATTTAACTATGCAAAGCGGACGACAAATAAAAAATTCGTAAATTTACAGCTTAATACTTTTAGCAGCCGTTTTCAATAAAAATTCAAAATAACGGCCTCTGGTAGTTCAGAAAAGAATCGAAAATGTATATATTAATGGCAATGCAAGTGCTGATTAAACTTTCATGGAAATCTTTTGAAATTAGCTATTTGAGCTATTTAAGCCGACAAGTTATCACCTTTGTGTGGTAGCCACTGTGAAATGTATAAACAGCAAATGTGAGAAGTACGAATATGTTTATAACAATTTATTACCCGCCGATTTTCAACATGTGATCCATACGTTTGTAACTCAATTTAATTAGCAAAATATTTGCGCCCCTATGAAGTGTCTCCAAATACGAACGGCGGCAGTTCCTTTTTGTTAATGAAAACCCATGTAGTGCTACCGAAATCGCAGTAAGAAGTTGAGTAGTAGGCAAGCCGAATTCTTTTCCGAAACCTTACGCTACATACGAGAAATTTACCTTTCCGGCTGGTGCTGCCAATGGGGATTTTTCACTTGAAGGGGTCAAAAGAAAAGGAAGGAAAAAATCTGATGGAAAAACGAGGTATGTAGGTCATCATTCATAGGAAACTAATAGGTAAACTACTTTGTTTAAAAACAAGCTTCCTGAAAACTTAGCAAAATTGACGTACCGCGTTCTTCCAGTCCGTTATTCAATTGTCGTTGTAAGTGTACTCAAAGGTCTCGCAAAACAATTTAATTTCATAAGGCTAGTGAGTTCTACTAAAATACAATTAACTCATATATAATTTTATTCAAATTTCATTTTCTTAGTTCCATTTCCAACATTTTCTGCACAATTTTTAGTCGGAAAATTTAAAAATTTCTTCCTAAACTTAAACTACGCGCACATTAATTCGAAAAATCCCATCTCATATTCTTCGTAATATGATCGCATTACTATTTAAATATTTTAGCAATTATCTTTCTTGAGCTGAAAAAAATTAATAATCTCAACGGTGTTCTCAAAAGATTTGATCCGTTGTAAGTAGAAGTACTTAACAAAAGATTATATCTGGGGGCTACGATACTTACAAGATAAGCTCCGATTATCCACTTATCACACATTTCTTTCTTATGCTATTCATCCGACAAGACTGAAATCTTTTGTTGTCTAAATCCCCGAAACTTACATGGAACAGCGAAAATTGACCTGATTTCTGAATTTTTGCGCCGTTCAAAGGAAGAACGACTTTTGGAGCTTTTATGTTGCGTTGAGTGTTTTCAATAGTCGGCGGGTACATGTGAGGCGGACAAAAATAATACGAAATTTGCCATTGATTCTTGGTATGAAATCTGTACGACTCGAATCATTGTAACATTTTAAGTTATATTTTTCTTAGTTTACGCTGTGGTTTCAGTATGGGCTCAAATAAATCATTGCAATACTTTATAGTTATGGCTCTGCATAGTGGAAACTAAATTCAAACTATTCTAGTTGGGACTGATTTAGTTCTTCGATGGCAATCAATCTTTTCTGAAGAAGATAAAATAATGTATGATATAGTGGAGAGTGTTGCCAATAAATGAATAAATCAATAGGAGATAGTTTTAGCATTCATATTTGCATCTTAGGCCAAGGTTAGAGGAAAATTGAAATTCCTTATTGTTTCATACTTTTCTTTTTACTTTAAGGGAAAAGACACAAACATATATTTTTTTAACATTTAAGTAAGTGACATTTACAGGATGGATCCTTCCTTCAAGGTGAGGCTTTTGGGTCCCAGAAAGCCCAATGAAGACAGTCCCTGGCGCTACTCGCTTGCCCGATCGCATGCTGCCGAACGAGACTACGAACCCCTGAAATGAAAAAGAAAGAAAAACAACCCGAATCCCGCAACTACGTTTTACACTTCAACCAACCACACTGACGCAAAATCCATCTAAGCGACAAAACCACCCTTCAACCAATGCGCCCAACAAACCAATCTTCACACTAGATTAATGAAATAAAGTTATAATTCCGTTATGGACCACAAATATTGATTTAGAATAAAAATCAAGAGTTTGATGGTAAATACGATTTTTTATTCTACAACACGCACGGATGCATTTTGGTGGGTATTGCGATCCGTATACAAATGAAATTTTTCAAAATCTGGCTAAGTAACGTACCGAAGAGAAGAATAAAGAAACGAAGGAACTGTCTAATAATCATCTAGAAAACCTAGTCGACTCATTGCCTCCAAATGACACAAAAATAATTCTGGGTGATTTCAACGATAGGGTTGGTAATGAGTTATCTCATCGAGGAACGAATGGAAGGCCAGCGGCTGATCGGCTTTGCATGTAGCAGAAATCAAGTCATTTTTTTTTTTTGTAGTAGGGAGGTGAATGCTATTTATGCACAGAGTGTGGGACTCCCATGCGCGACTGGACTACCCACTAAACACCTCCCCTGTCAACCTGAGAACCCAGCCTGGAACCGTTTGACACATGACTTCGGGCCAGGTCTCGTTTTGTTACGCCGTGGTGTGCCTTCAAGCTGGGGAGTCCCTTTCCTAGCGGGAGGGGAGAGGGGAAGAGGAATTGCCAGAAGAGCGATCCCCCAGCCCCAGCGCCCCCAGCTGCTGTGAGTCCCTTTTATATTTTAGGACTGCCCGAGCATAATGTGCCACCTGGTTCCATTTGTCAACCGATTCGAGCATCACCGCAATTATATCATCCGGGGTGAGCTCCCCCGTCTCCCTGTAGAGTTCCCTTCGCAGCCTGGTCCATTTTGTACACGCAAAAAATGTGTGACAGGCATTGTCCTCCTCTCCTGGGCAAAACCGACAATCGGGGGACCATGACTTACCGATATTGTGCAGGTAAGACTGAAAACACCCGTGTACGCTCAAAAGCTGGGTCAGATAGAAGTCAGTCTCACCATGCCTTCGATTTAGCCACGGTCTCACATCCGGGATGAGGCGCGCAGTCCATCTTCCCTTCGTGCAATTCACCCAAGACTGCTGCCAATCGTTGAGTGAAAGCTGTCTCTCTTCGCGGACAACTATCTCCCTCGCATCCTCGTTTCGGCGCAGGTAAATAGCGCGGCGCTCTCTAGCAAGGAGGGCGATAGGTATCACGCCTGCAATCACTCTCACAGACGAGAGAAGAGTCCCCGCACTATCGCGTCCATCTTTTCCACGTCATGTATACAAGGCTTCCGTAGGGCACCAAGTTTCCCCATGACCAGCTTGTAGCCAAAGCCCCACGGATCCTTGTCCACATTGTCCACTAGATCTTGCCAGCAGCGAGCCTTGCTACTGTTGATCAGCTTGCGAAGGCATTTCCTGGCCGACTTATATGCGGCCACCTGCTCGCATGCCTCATCAGGGTTCCGCACCCGTTGAGCCTCACGTCGAAGCTTGTAACACTCCCTTTGCTTTTAAGCGATTTCAGTTGACCACCAGTACACTGGGGGCTTGCCGTGCCGGGGTCTTCGACGGGGCATAGAAGCGCAGTAAGCAGTCGTAATGATGCTCATAGTAGAGTTCACCACGTCATCAGTTGCCCGTTCTTCCGTCCCCTCCGAAGCTCCCTGCAGCAGCTTACCTGCTGTGAGAGCCTTGACGAACCTCTCGACGTCCATCCTTCCGATGTTCCATTCAGTTGTAGAAGGCCGAGAGCATGGACGTCGGGAGACAGCATCACTTATCTCAAGCAGAATGCACTGATGATCACTGGCTGAGAAGTCCTCTAATACTTTCCAGTTGTGTATCCTTCGTACTAGGGACTCCGAGGCGAATGCCACGTCCAGTATGGTTCCCTCACAGCCAATACGGCGGAAAGTCGGCGTATTTCCGGAGTTAAGTACGACAAGGGCCATCCTGGCCGCCGTTTTCAGGATTCGTTTTCCCCGCGGATCCATCTGAGGCATGCCCCATTCGATTGCTTTAGCATTGAAGTCGCCCCCAACGAGCACTTTGCCCTCTGCGTTTGAGACAGCGCCCTCCAAAGCATTAAGTTTGGCTTGGAAAGATGATATCGACTCGTTCGGCGTTAGGTACACACTAAAGAAGGTGACCCCTGAGCACCGAACCCACACGAAACCATCCCCCGGTCCACACCTCTCCGCTTGAAAGTCACTGTTCCGAACCCAGATGGCGGCAGTGCCAGTTTCATCAGAATACCATAATGCAGGACTTTCACCATGGTGTTGCTCACTCGGCAGCAAGAAGTCGGCTTTCATGTCCCTCGCAAACTGCTCAAGCAGATTTTGGGCGGTTGAACTGTGGTGTAGGTTTAGCTGCAGGATGCGGGTCATCGAAGCTCTGATTTGGCCTTGGCTAGGGCTTCCTGGAACACCCGGCATTTTCCTGACGTGTCCAAAATCAAGTTTTGGATCACCATCCTTGCAAAGGATACAGTGTGCCTCCTTCGTACACTCTTTTCTTTTATGACCCATTTCACCGCATTTGTAACATAGGGAACTCCTATCGGTTCGTTTGCATACTTGTGTGGTGTGACCATAACCAAGGCATTTGAAACATTGAAGAGGCGTTGCTGTTCGCCGTATCCTACAGACAACCCACCCTATTCGTACTTTGCCCTTGTTCAGGAATTGTTCGGCGTCCTTTTCGGTCAAGTTAACTATGGCCATGCGTTGTCCCCTGTTGTTTTCTGGTGTCAGTCTCGCTTTGATCGTTCTCACGCTAGGGAACTCCCTTTCGATGGCCTCTTCTACCTCGGCCAGATCCGTCACGCAGTCAATGTCCCGTATTTCGATCATTGCCATTGGCTCGAGCGTCACAGAATGCTTCTTTATTGCCGGCCTCTGCTCCGAATTCGACCAGTATGTGGCCCGACCGCGTTGGTCGTACTACTTTTATGGTAGTATTGGTGTCTTTGGGCCTTACGTTTCCTCTGATGTCCCGCAGCACCTCCACGTAGCATCGGCCATCTTGGGGCTTTACAAGCAGTGCCTGCTGCCGGGGTCTTCGTCGGGGCTTCTGCCTCTCCTGTTTTGCATCAGGTCCTTTTTCTAATTGAGCGTCCGTGCGAATTTTATCTTCTGGCTTTTTTTGAAGGAATTGCTTTGCGGCTTTTTTCGCTCCTTTTGTAAGCACTGTTTAGAACCCCTGATCTGGTGCTCCACGCCCGTCAAGTGCCTCTTCGTTCCTTCTTTCATCCCGATCTCCTTCGATTGGGCTAGACGCCATTCTTTAATTGACGTTTAATGGTGGAGCTATATGCATGTCACCTTTAGATTTTGCCCCAAGCGCCTCTTTAGACTTCTGTTCATCTTCGGCCCTTAACCAGCTCCTCCAATAGTGCCGTATGCGACCTAGGAGCTCCTCTAGTTCAAGGAGCCCTGCCTTTGCTACTTTGCTAATTTTTGGGGATTCGCATGCAGCTTGTATTCTTTTCAGAACATCTCCCGCTTTTCGAAGTAGTCTTTCTTCTTCGTATCGCTGGGCCGCAATTGTACCTTGCAATCATCCTTGGGAGAGGTTTTCACGTTCCGTTTCCGAGTGCAGTACTTCCGCCACATTTTCAACGTTGGCGGTACAATCGCGCGGTGTCTGGTCACTCTTTGCTTTTAGTGCCGTAATCTCCTCGTTTGCTTCTGGATATTTCGTTGCAATGTCGGGATTTGTGACCCTTGCATCGGTCGCTTTAGTAGCAATCGCAGCGGTGACAATCGAATTTTCGGTGCTCTTTATGTTATCTTCCACTGCTCGAACACCTGAAGCGTCCTGCCGAGTCTCCCGCTTCTCCTTAATAGGACGCTCGGGCGTTCGCATGATTTTTTTGCTGCGCCCAAACGCCGCAAAAATCTCAGTCGGCACCAGATTGTCTGCTGTTCTCCGTTTTTCGTCTACCGTCACTGTCGTCGTGTTAGTCTTCGTTTTTTTCGTGGTAAGTACAGCTCTCGATGTACTGTTGACATCGTGGCTGCAACTGCTGGTTGCATCGTCATTGCTATTATTTTTTATTTCCCTTTTTGGATTTTTTTTGGTCTTTTGATTGCTCCAGTTTTGTTGGGTCCAACCTCGGAGCCGCTATCTCCGTTCGTGTATGTAGTCGCCTTTTTGGTCCCATGGTTATCTTTACAGAGCAGGGATGCCATGCGAGGGTTGGCACTAGCCCTTATGGGGACAAGTGCTCAGAGCCAGACAAGCGCTAATCGGGAGTCCGTCTCAACCGAACCTACACCACCAACCCAATGGTGCAAGCTTCGAACATACTCCGAGGCCTGCCAAGGTTTTACCGGGACGGAGACTGTATGATAGTTGAATTGGAGCCGTTCATACACGAGTTTCACCTCGGCGCTACTGTGCAAAGCAACAGGGTCCAAACCATCACATCCGCCAGCCCGAAGCGTCAATTCCAGTTCGTTGTCCAAAGCGTAGTCCAGATACAATCAGAGTCGTTACCTGTCATCCCAGGAGGGAACCTCACGGCACCCCCCATATCCTTGGGTCCGTGTGGGCGGCACTCCCCAAAGAATGCTAGCCTCCAAAAATTTTCTTGTCGACCGGCTTTCTCCCTGCGGGAATTTCCTCGGGTACGTGAGGGGGAACTCCCCAAAGAATGCTAGCCTCCAAGAGTGGTCTTGTCGACCGGCATTCTAGTCATACGTGCGACTTGCTACTTCCATTGACACATACATAAAATGACCTGGGTATCACTAGATGGCAACACATAAAACCAGATCGACTATGTTCTGGTCCAACAACATTGAGCTACGAGCTTACTTGATGTCCGTTCATAGGGAGGAGCCAATTGCAATTCAGCTCATTACTTATTCAAACTAGCCTATCGATGTCATATTTCAAAGGCGTATTCGCTGAAGACTAGCCCGCTACAATAATTTGCCATCAAAAGGCTGGGGAAACTGAGGAAACGCTGGTCTGACTCGGTCGACGAAGACAGCCCATCACCACTTGGATTTCGAAATTAGAGGGTGCAGTCAATGAGCCAAGACATTTGTTGCAGGAAGGGAAGGTCCGAGAGGGGCTGTAGTGCTAAAACTTGGGTAGAAGAGCAGCACAATGTAAATTATCGACAAGGTAAACCTGCCGTCAAAATGTTCGGTGGAGAAGATAACAGGTGTCATGTTCACACATTTTCTAATAAGTTCGAGGTGGTAATGTCATCTATGCAAGCAAACGAAATTGGTAAAATGTAGTGACTTTGGCGTTTGTTTTTGGGTGCTGCTAAACTGGTTTTTGATGCAGGTGCAGTCAAATAGGTGGTGCTCAAAGAGCATCTGATTTGCGAGTTTGATTAAGCTCACAAACGAACATAAACACACCCAAACGCGCGTAGCATTCGTAAATTGAGAGCTAGTTTAGACAGATAAGAACAACAGCAAGCCAGACCACCAATAGCTGCACCACGTTATGATAACGTAGCTAAGCAAAAGCCCATTGCCAAGCCAAATAGCAGCCAGCTACCGTACAATGCTACATCTGTTCTGGAATGGAGCATTACAAATGTCACTGTCCTTTTGAGCCGAGGAACCCAAAGATATGTTTCAAATCTAGGAAGATTGGCCATAATTACCGCAACTGCAGGAATTCAAAGAAGGTGCTGGTGCCTCGATGAACCATTGCTGCTCCCAATATTGATACTGCTACCCTTAATGACGTGGAAATCGTGAATTAGCGTTATGAATTTGGTAAGTGTTGCTTTTTGCTATGGAAAAGTGGAGGAATCCAAATTTATATACGTTCTTTCTTTATTCAACACAGTCCAAGTAAGATCCGCGAGCCCCACTAAAATTGACGTTACTGCAGTCCAAACAAATTATACAGGGCTTGGCGGTAGTAATTGGTGTGCCTCGGAATCGTTCGCTGCCATATCTCGTAGTTAGCTAACAGTCTTACTTTTATGTTCTTGACTCCACTGACGTAGATAAATTAGATTAATAGAACCGATGTAACTAATAATAAAACAACCGAATCGCGTGATGATGTCGATGGACTCTGTTGTCTAGAAAAAACCCTTAATGGAATACTAGTCGTAGGGAGAACCGATGAACAAACTGGGATGAGCCTGGATCCCTTCTTGATTGAATCTTGTGCAGCAACGTTGCAGAAAATAGTTGCTGAAGAATATCTTAAACTTAAAGATATTGAATCGAAACCATAGCAGTATGAAATGATGATGCTAGCTGTCGTGCCAGGAGAAAGTCGAATTACAGAAAACTCACCAATGACCTGTTTGCAAAGAATATCATCAGACCAAGCGATTCTCCGTATGCATTCACCATTTTGCTGGTAAGAAAACAGAATGGGGAACTGCGTAAGTGTGTAGATTACTGACCATTAAACAAGGTGACTATTAGAGATAATTACCCTTGCCACTAATTAAGGATTTTTTTGTGGTATGGAAGTGAACACCCATTTGCGTACAGAGTATGGGACTCTCTTGCTCGCAAAAAAGTGACTGGAATACCCACTAAACACCTCCCCTGTCAACCCAAGAACCTAGCCTGGGACCGTTTGACACATTATTTCGGGCCATGTATCGTTTTGTTACGCCGTGAGGTGCCTTCAAGCTGGGGAATTCCTCTTCTAGTGGGAGGAAAGAGGGGAAGAGGAAGTGCCAGACAAGTGATCCCCCAGCGCCCACGCCCGCGCTTGCTACGATTCCCTTGTACCTTTTAGGACCGCTCGAACATAATGCGCCACCTGGTTTCATTGCCAACCGATTCTTACATCACCACGACTATACCATCCGGGGTGAGCTCTCCCGTCGTCTTGTAGGGATCCTTTTGCAGCCTTTCCCATTTTATGCACGCAAAAAATGTGTGGCAGGCATTGTCTTCCTCTCCTGGGCAAAACCAACAATCGGGGGACCATGACCTACCAAACTTGTGCAGGTAGGACTGAAAACACTCATGCCAGCTCGAAAGCTGGGCCACATAGAAGTCAGTCTCACCATGCCTCCAATTTAGCCACGGTTTCACATCGTGGATAAGGCCCGCAGTCCACCAACACTTCGTGCAATTTACTCAAGACTGCTGCCAGTCGTTGAGTGAGTGCTGTCTCTCCTCGTGGGCAACCGTCTGCCTCACGTCCCCACTTCGATTCAGTTGAATAGCATGGCGCTCTCTAGCAAGGAAGGCAACATGTATCACGCCTGCAATAACTCTCACCGCCAAAAATAAAAATGTCGGGAATGAGATGCAATCCCCAGTGCTCCTCTTCTCTGTACCTGTACCAAGCATTGTCGGTATACCTCCTTACTGAGAGCGTCGCCTCGCACTGAGCCTACAGCACGCATCAAGAGGCGTCTTCTTGAGGAGCTGGGTTCCCCTACATTGGCCATACGGCGACTCAGAATCAATACTCCCAAAACAGATTTCTCAGCTGTTGCCCTGCTGTGCTCAGAGAAACTCATCTTTGAGTCTATTAGTAGCCCCAGTTACTTCACCGCTGGCTTCGATTCGATTAATATGTTTCCAATACTGATCATCCTTATTCTAGAGATTCTCTTTTGACCACTTCAGCTTTCTCCAGTGCTAAACTGAACCCTCAAGCAGTCATCCACTCTCTCACTAGCCTAAGTTGCACCTATTCAATGGCGCATCCAGTGACTAGAGCCACATCATCATCCACATAGCCAATCAAGCATGACTCATCTGGCATCTTCAGTCTCAGTAGCCCATGTGGTGTGTTGGAGACTAAGCTTCGGTCCTTCAGGTAGTCCTCAAAAGCCACATTAGATATCCTGGAGCTTTAAAAGGGTTTTCCAGCGCATCCAGAATGTCCACTCATCTAGCGGAGTTGAAGGCGTTTCTGACGTTGATTGTCACCTACAGGACGATTCGTCACGGGGCGCAACTACATGGCTCTGCCTTTAAGACCAGGCTGACCACCTCTGCAATCGCATCAATGGTGAAGCGTCCTGCTCTAAATCCGTACTACCGAGGGGATAGGTCCCCAGTGGCACAAATCGCGTCAGTGAGTCTTCGATCGATGAATTTCCTTAACATCTTTCCAGCAGAGTCTAGCATGCATAACAAGCGGTATGCAGACAGCGATCTGGGATTTCTCTTCCCTTTGCTGATCAGCACGAGCCTCGCCACCTTCCATCATATCAGAAAAACCCCTTCCCGTAGGCAAGTGTTGAATGTGCTGAGGAGCAAGTCAAGACACTGGTGATATACAAGCTGCAGCACCTCAGCACGAACACCATCTAGACCTGGAGCCTTCCTCGCTTTCAGTGAGTAGCTGTGTGAGTAGTGGACACTTGACTGCTGTTTCACCATGGATAGCGTCAATATGGACGGGATGGGTAGGGAAAAGTGCCCGCACTATCTCGTTCATCTTTTCCGCATCATATATGCAAGGATTCGGTAAGGCACCAAGCTTCCGTATAACCAGCTTGTAGCCAAGGCCTATCGGATCCCAGCTCACATTGTCCACTAGATCTTGCCACCAGCGAGCCTTGCTGTTGTTAATCGATTTGCGAAGGCATTTCCTGGTCAACTTATATGCTGCCATCCGGTTGCATTCCTCGTCACGGTTTTGTGCTCTTTCTGCCTCACGCCAAAGCTTGTGGCACTCCCTTAGTTTTTCAGCGATTTCATTTGACCACCAGTACACTGCGGGCTTACCTTGCCGGGATTTTCGACGGGGCATAGAAGCGTTGCACGCAGTCATAATGTTGCTCATAGTTGAGTTCACCATGTCTTGAGCTGCTAGTTCTTCCATCCCCTGTGAATCACCTTGCAGCAGACACTTGCTGGGAGCACCTCGACGAACCTCGCAACGTCCATCCTTCCGATGTTCCATTCAATTGTAGAAAGCCGAGACAACGGACGTCGGGAGACAACGTCGCTTATCTCAAGCAGAATGTACTGATGATCACTAGCTGAGTGGTTCTCTAATACTCTCCAATTGCGTATCCTCCCCACTAAAGGCTCCGAGGCGAATGTCACGTCCGGTATAGTTCCTTTACAGCCAATGCGGCGGAAAGTTGGCGCATTTCCTATGTTGAGTATGTCGAGCGTCTTCCTGGCCGCCATTTCTAAGACTCGTTTTCCCCACGGATCCGTTTGAGGCATGCACCATTCGATTGCTTTAGGGTTGAAGTCTCCCCCTACGAGCACGTTCCCGTCTGCGTTCGGGACAGTGCCCTCCAAAGCATTAAGCTTAGCTTGAAAAGATAATATCGATTCGTTCGGCGTTAGGTACAGCCTGAAGAATATGGTCCCTGAGTACCGAACCCACACAAAACCATCCCCCCGTCCACAGCTCTCTTCTTGGAAATCAATATTTCAAATCCAGATGATAGCAGTACCAGTTTCATTAGGATATCATGATGCCGAACTTTTATCATGATGTTGCTAACTCAGCACTAATCGAGGATTGTATTAAATATTATGGTGGAAAGAAGTAATTCTCTACGGTTCATCTAAAAAAACGGGGTTTTCCATGTGAAAACGGCACCTAACTCCATCAAGTATGCTTCGTTCGTCATGGCGTATGGCCGATTTAAGTATATCCGTATGCGATTCGGCATACGGATGGTGGAAGATGGTCTGGATAACCAACCAAACAAGTGCAAATTCGGATGCGCTAGGATAGACCACCTGGAATACTAAGTAGATACGCACGGTACGAGGCCAACTGATGCCCCCATTGAGGCGTTCGAGACGTATCTGCTACTAAACGATCAAAGAGTACGAAAAACTGCACAGAATTATTCGCGTATTTCAGAAAATTTATTGCAAATTTAGTACTGATTGCTCGACCGCTAAATCAGAGGGTCCATGAAAGTGTCAGATTTAAGCAAATTGACGAATGGGTTCAGGAGTTTTATGAAATGAGGGAAAGGTTGTCGTCCTCTCCTGTTTCAGTGATCCACGATTCGAAGAGACTGACTGAGCTGCATTGTGATGCCAGTACTTCCAGCTTTGGTGCCGTACTGCTCCAACGAAAGATGGACTTTAGGCTTCATCCAGTCATGTACTTCTCGAAAAGCGATACCACAGTTTAAAGCTGAAAACGCTATCAATAATCTACACACTACGCTGATTTAGAGCCTGTTTGGAAGGAATACTATTTAAAATAGTGGCTGGTTGCAACTGCCTGACACTCTCTCTCTGAACAAAAACAGTTGAACGCTAGGATTGCCAGATAGTCATTAGAACTGAAGAGCTTTGACTATTTGATCCACCGCCAAAGTGGAGTTAATATGGGTCATGCTGAGGCACCTAGCTACTGGCGTACTACTGACATTGCTAACCCAGATAATTTCCATGTCACCACCATCGAGAGGCAACCAAAGCCCAGCAGAAAAAAATCGATACGGAATTAAAAAAAAAAGTTAGATTTCCATATTCAGATGAGGCTGAACTGCGAGATGGATATCAAACTGATACGTGATAGGCTGGAGAAGGAAAAGGTACCAAGTTTTGACTGGATTAACGGTCTCATTTTTAGACGCAGCAAAGTTGGCGGTTCCGAGTGAGATTGAGCTGAATATGATCAGACTGGTCCATGAGAAGATCGCTTACTTGGGTGTCGAGAAGACCTGTGACCAGCTGAAAAAAATGATAGCTTTCCGAAAATGCAGAAGCATTTCATTAGAAACTGCATCAAATGTTTTATGTCAAACATCACATCACCCAAGATACCGATTCCTTTCGATACAGAACATATTGACCACTTGGGCCCACTTCACTGTCACACTACCGGTATACCCTATGTATACTGGCATGAACTGGGAACTTGATTTGATGTATATACAGGGTTTTCCAATAAGAGGTGTTATTTTGATATTGAAAGAAATATGCAATTTTTAATACAAATGATCAAATGTTTATTAAAATATAAAGAAGAAGGTTAATAGTAAAAAATAACAACAGGCAAATGACTACCACGGCATGCTTAAAGGACCAATTTGCCATAACCAAATCGCAAAGTGGCTGCCCTTTGTCCTCGATAGTCTCACGTATTCCATCTTTGAGGTCTTGAATTGACGCTGGGCTGTTGGCGTAGACCTCCTCTTTCACGTGTTTCCAAAAGAAGAAGACGCAAGATGTTAAATCACAAGATCTCGGTGGCCAATTGTGATCACCTCTTCAAGAGATAACACGGTCCGGAAACTTTTCCCGTAAAAGATCAATGATTTCGTTGCCTGTGTGGCACGTAGCACCATCTTGTAGAAAGTAAACATTGTCCAAATTAATAGCATCCAGTTCCGGCCATAAAAAATCATTAATCATCTCTCGATAGCGCAATCCATTCACCGTAACTATTGCTCCAGCCTCATTTTCGAAAAAGTAAGGTCCAATGACTCCGCCGGACCATAAACCACACCGGACAGTCACACGTTGAGAATAGAGAGGCTTTTCAACAATAACTCTTGGGTTTTCCGAGCCTCGGATGCGTCAATTTTGCTTGTTGACGAAGCCACCGAGGTGGAAATGGGCCTCATCACTCAAGATGATTTTTCGATGGAATTCCGGATCATTTTCGTGTATTTCAAGGACCCAATCAGCAAAGACACGACGTTTTTGATGATTGGCTGGCTTCAGTTCTTGTGTTAACTGAACTTTATAAGCCATAAGAACCAAATCTTTATACAAAATACGGTGTAATGACGTTTGTGGAATGCCTTATTCCAAAGAACGACGAGGAATGGACAAACCTGGGTTTTCTTGAACACTTTCGGCTACGACAGCAATATTCTTGGCTGTTCTTGAGTGACGTACACGGGTTTTATTCTTCGCATCACTAAGTTATCCCAACGGCTCGAATTTTTCCACCAATTTCTGTATTGCGGTCCAACGAGGTGCTACACGTCGACCCAAAAACGCTCGAGTTTTACGAACCGTCTCTGCCAAATTTTCACCATTTTCATAGTGATTTTTAATAATTTCAGTGCATAGTTGAAGGATGTACCGTTCCATTTTGATTAATGGTGTAGTTTTTAATTGTCAAATGTCAAAAAATGACAGCTTCAAAAGTGACATCTACCGAAATAGCGGTCTATTCAAAATAACACCTCTTATTGGAAGACCCTTTACTATATATATATATATATATATATATATATATATATATATATATATATATATATATATATATATATATATATATATATATATATATATATATATATATATATATATATATATATATATATATATATATATATATCAAGGTTCCCCGGGGAGAAAGATATATGTTCCTGTTTGAAGCTTACCTACTACTACAAACACGAGGTTCAAGGCTTAAGCCAACACCTCACCATTCAAAGTAAGGGGTGCGCCCTGTTTGCGCACTGAAGGAACATTACTGTGTACTGTGATAACTTGGTGCGTATACACAATTCTGGAATACTACTGATCGAGCTATTGGATTGTGATGGCCAATAGGTGTCGAATTCCAAAATATGGGAATAAGTTCACGGCTTCAGCCAACACCTCATACCTCATCATTTGTTTAAAAAAGCATCGATGACAATCTATTTAGTAGTAGAGTTGAATTTCTACTGATCTGTAAGTACTCAACCAAGTGCTTATATCTGGTTACGCAGTGAACTTTTAATCCAATTTTTGCCAAAAACTGTTAAAGAGGCTAGCGCGTAAGCTCTCATTGCACAAAAGCTCTTCTTCCCCGTTTCGTCCCATTTGCACGTAAACAAAGAGAGCCAAAAACGAGATTCTCTTAGCGCAATTAGGGAAATAGAATTTGCGGAAGAGTGACGAGAGATTGTCAGAAGATTGTTATATACAGCATTCTCCACTCTGCAGCTTTTGACTGGCTCACTTACGCTGCTGCTTCTTCCACGCTTTCTGCGTTCGTTGATGCTTTCCACTGGCTGACTTGTACTTGATGATAACACTAATCAGGCGAATGAGCGCAAAGTGAAAGGCGGTCTGGCTGCCGGTTCAAACCTTCTAGCATCGATGGTATTGGCTGGCTTAAGGCATGAGGTGGCGTGTTTGCTCGTTCATAACATCACCTTTTTGGTCCCATGGTTATCTTATCAGAGCAGGTAATCCATACCACGGTTGCCACAAGCCCATATGGGGGCAAGTCCTCAGAGCCAGACTAGCGCTTATTGGGAGTCCGTCCCAACCGAACCTAACCACCAGCCCAATGGTAGAAACTTCAAACGTTCTCTGGGGCATGCACAGAAATTCCCGGGACGGAGATGGTATGATAGTTGAATTGAAGCCATTTGGGCACGCGTATCACCTCGGCGCTACCGTGCAAAACAACTAAGTTCAAACCATCATATACCTACATTAGCACAGACCATCAAATCAATTTCTTTGTCCAAAGTGTAGTCAGTCAGGGTCGTTACCTGCCATTGCAGGAGAAACCTCACAACGACCTGCATATCTTCGGGTACATATAAGTGGCACTCCCCAAAAGACGCTGATCTCCAAGAGTATACCTGTAGACTGGCACTCCCCCCAAACTCACCGTTGACTAGAACATTGGGAATATCATTATTTTTGAAGATATAGGGGTCAATTATGCCACTGGTTGATGAAGTGCACTAAACGATGACTTTTTCTGTATGTAATAGAGCTTTGACAGCTGCTTGTGGATTATCATCGCTCCAAATGCAGCAATTCTGTTTTGTTGACGTAGCCATTTAAACAAAAGTGTTCTTTATCACTGAACCAAATATTCAAATTAAATTGTGGATCAACGGAAATCTTTCCTTTAGCCCATCTACCAAACGTTGCATGATGGGTTGCTAAACAGTACTTACTTCAAAACAACCGCGTACTTCGAGATCAGCTATCAGCAGAAGCAGTGTTAGCATTTTTTAGCTTCCCGCCTCTAAGAAAACACCATTTAGCTTTAGTTATACATTTGGCAATAGTTTGCCAAAATAAAATGTAAAGATCAACCATATAATGGAATTAACTTCGCATTAATTGGCAGGTAGTCACTGAAAGTAGAATCTAGTTATTAAATTTGTGATTGGGCTATGCAGCACTTACAGAGACTGATTTTGAAGAATAATAAATCAATAATCACATAAAACTTTCAAAGAATGATAAAATCTGCCAGCTAACTTATAATTCAGGGATTATAGTTGCACCATCTTTTTTTGATTCAATCAGAGATGATGCGAGACAAAACTCTGTAGGTAAGCCGATGCTGATTTTAAAATATTTTTTTTTAAGCACACATTAACATTGTAGTGACGAAATTTTTCAATCAAATCGGCAACCCCTACAAAAATCCGAACTTCATATTCGACAATTCATACAATTGCCGAACGAACCTAAGATAATAATTGATCATAAGCACTTCTGACTCTTATCTTATTTTTGTTCGAACTATCAAAGTATCTTCAATCTTTCCAATCTGTTCCATCGATTTTCGGCGCTCAGGTACTTGCTAAATTGCTACGGTAAGAATCTATTGGGCGCAACTATTCATCTAAGAACTTGAGCATCTTGACCCGAGAGGAGGCATACGTATAAATACGCCAGTGTACATTTTCTGCCACATCAGTTGTGTTAAGTAGTGATGCTGTAGTTGACTACTTCGGTCAATTACTTTTTCGCGGACATGCCTGTTTAGTGCAGAAGAAAAAGTACACACGAGAACAAACAAATCATGAAGTACTTGTGCTTCATCTTATTGTTGATAGGCTGCTCATTAGCTGAGACTGACCAAGGTACCTATTATGCGCAGGTAAAATTTATACAATTTTCAATGTAATAATTTATGTTTATAGACGCTTATTCAGAACATGATCCTGTACTCTACAATTACCCTGTGAGGGGAGGCGCACTTAGAGGTTTTGGGCAATCCCCTGTTGCTCCAACCACAGCAGCACCTCAGGCAAGTTACGAACCAAGTGTGAAGGAGAACGAAGCTAATTTCTCAGATGGAAGAGTTTATCTCACAAAGAAATTACTCCTTCTAAAGAAATTCTTCGCTGGAGGAACTCCGAAGGTCATAACCATCGACAAGCCTGTTCCCATTCCAATCCCAGTTCCACACTCAGAATCCTCTGCAGTTGTCTCTAACAATGGAGGAGCGGCGGCAACTGGCACTGTTACCGCAACTGCTGCAGAAACTGGTACCAATGCAAATACAGGTGATGGTGGTACAGGAGCAGAGGAGGATGAGACCGAGCACAATGCACCTATTTTAGCTGGAAGGAGAAGGACTCCCGTGAGATACGCGTATAGAAATGTTTATGAGGAAGATGAGGAGGACGAAGAACTTGATGACGATGAACTTGGACGCGAACAGGACGACGACTCAGATAATGAACTGGAAGATGATGAAGATGATAGTGAAGAGGATGATGAAGATTACGATGACGAGGCCCTCATAATTGAAGAGAAACCAGTAGGTCGGGGGGATTCTGCACATAGAATTCTTATTGCGCGACAAAATAGACCCATAAGGCCTATTCGGCGACGCCGTCCAGATCCAAACGATCCAGATCGATTTGATGTGGATAAGCGAAGAGCAACATTGCCTCCCCTGCCACCTCTAGAATACGAAGATGATTTTCCGAACCCTCCTCCACGCAAAAATAAACGACGTCGTCCACAGAATCGGCCAGTCCAAAATATACAACCACAACAACCAGCTGCTCAAGAAGAAGCTGAAGAGGAGCCGGAGGCACAAGGTGGAGTTATACATGGTATAAGTCAAGCACTGGGGTTAGGAAACCTAGCAAATGGTCTTGTCGGAGGTAATTCGGCAAACAGTAATAATAACAAAGGCGATACAAACAAAGTGGGGGTGAACCGAGTCGGTGCAAATAACGGTGGAGGCAACAGAAGAGGTGGAAACAGACGGGGAGGCAATAGAAGGGGACAGGTAGGATTCGGACAAGGTCAAGGCGGCTTTGTTCAAGGTGGTGGTGGTGGTGGTCAGGGTGGGTTTGCCCAAGGTGGTGGAGGTGGTCGGCCACAACGGCAGAGAAAGCCTCAACGCAAAAGGCAACAAGGAAACCGACGGCGATTTGTTGGAACTAATAATGGTAATTTAAGATTTAAGGGTAATAACAAGAACAGACGAAGAAAGTTTCAAACGGGAATTGGGGCGAACGGTCAACCGCTAGATACAGTTGGACCTCTTGAATAGACCTGGTGATTTAGATTTTATTTATTACTTAGGAAATTAGATACAAATTCATCAAATTTAATAGTCTTATGATTCATCAAATATTTTGAATAAATGATTTTAAAATGGGCTGTTGTTTTACTTTACATTTGATTGGCAATCATATGGCTTTCACCAAATTTGATTCGAGTTGAAACTGATCATTTTTATTTTGTTTGAAGATTATCAAGTTCCGTAAAATTTTAGACTCTTTTCTCGAGTACTCCAAAGGATTTCCTTTGACTAAATTCTGGGAATTGTTGACGCGGCTATTTTAACAACGGACACTTATGAATACTTAGTCGTTTCAAGCATTTTAATTTGTTATTCTTGTTCATACGCCACTTAACAGAATATTCCTAGTCTTTATGACCTACTTTCAAATGACGCTGTCATCATATTCCTCTTTTGTTAACGAATATGCGAGGTAAGCATTTCAGAGCCCAACGTTCATACACAGTTATGAAAAATTTGATACAGTGTTCAAATCTTCTACATAACAGTAGGACTTAACGCTTTGAGTTTCAATTAAAGGTATCACTTAAGTAATGCCTAAATAAGTACTAGCGTCAGTCTACTGCAGAAACCGTCCAAAATATCAAGTCCGGGCCTAATGAGGGCGTAATGTGCAAAACTTAGCGATATCGGGTAAGGAATGCCTAACCTAAGTTGAATTCAAACTTTGTCTGAAGTCTGGGTTGAGTGTGTGTGTGTGTGTGTGATCACGAATAAGAACTTTTGCTTGTCTTTCTGAGATACAATTTTGATGACCTTGTAATGGATTCAGATCGCTTGTCTTCGACTACTTCCCCAAGGAAGTTTGGATCGTGCTCTCAGCAATTCATCCCGAAACCCCCAATTAAATGGTAGTAAATGCTCTCGGGGTCGCACATTGGGTTTACTGGTTCTCCAACAATGGAACATTATATGCCGAGATATGCAAACAACTGTAAATACTCGTACATCTACAGCTCTACTACTAAATCCTACTTACACCTCCTTTGAGCAGATGTTAGAGGGCGAAGGTGCACCTGATAACGGAATCGAAGTGATAATCATGCCACCGGAATGGAAGTTGGGCGATGGGCTAACTCCCTTTACCTGGGAAACCCTAAAATGTTTCGAAACCTGCAGACAGGCCTCGGAATGAATTGGACTCACAGCAACGACCTCGCAATCGAACTATGAAACTGGATCCTAGAATGCCAGATCACTCAATTACTCTGGCGGCGTTTACGGCATCTTATAACAGGCCTGTCAATATCAATTAAAAATACTGGCAATCCAGGAAACGAATTGGACTGGAAATGATATTCAAGACATGAGATTGCACTTAATATTCAAAAGTGGGAAGGCCACCGGAAAACGAAAATTCGAAGTGGCCTTCATGCGGATAGAGAGTTCAAATCACACATTATTGATTTTAAGGCAGTCAATGAACGGTTGTGTGCGATCCGTATAAAAGCGAAATTCTTCAGAATCTGGCTGGTAAATGTTCATGCCCCGACTGAAAAAAATACGAAAAAACGGAGAAAACATTCTACAATCATCTAGAAAGACTAGTTGACTCATTGCCTACAAGCAACACCAAAATAATTCTGGGTGATTTCAACGCTAAGGTGGGCTATGAGCTATCCTATCGGGGAATGACTGGAGGATATAGCCTCCACGAGGAAACAAATAACCACCGCCAGCTCCTGATTGAATTTGCATGTAGCGGAATCTGGTTATACGTTCGACACATTCATAAAATGACCTAGATACCACCAGATAGCAACACACAAAACCAGATGGACCATGTTCTGATCCAACAACCTTGGGCCTCGAGCATAATTGACGTTCGTACATACCGAGGAGCCAATTGTAACTGGAATCATTACTTGATCAAATTAACTTAAAGATATCGTATATCAAAGGGGTATTCTGTGAAGACCAGCCTTCTACAGAAATTTGACATCAAAAGGCTCCAAACAGACCCTCAATAACCAGCTGGCTCCCATCTTATCAAGCGCATCGTTAAAGGCAAGCAACGAGCTCTAGATGGAAGTGAAAGTGGCTATTACGACAATGGCAGAACAGACAATCAGACATCAAGCCCGACGCAAGAAAAAGATTTGTTCGATGATGAGTGCCCGAATGCGTTAGACAGAAAGAATCAGGCGTACAAAGATTACGTAGGTATAAAGACCAGGACGAAGAAATAGCACTATGAAAATCTCACAAGAGTAGCGAATAAGATGATTAGAATTAAGAAAAGAAAATATTTTGACGACCAATTTAGAATTTTAGATGTGTAAAAGCAGTGAAAAGTCGGAAACGTCGTGATCAGCCCAAAACTACGCTCTGTCTTGGTGACATCTGCAATATCATCGCTGAAGAAACCGATTAAGGAAAGTTGGGCACCGCATTTCAAGAACCTTCTTAATTCTTAACTCTCTACACAGCTTCAGAGCATTGGAGCCTATAGTTGTCTGCGAAGACCTTGCATTGGCACCACCAACTCAGGAAGAAGAAATTATAGAGGCACATCACTACTTTGTACGGCGCACAAAATATTTTCAAAATCTTAGAACATCAAATCGGATCATACGTCCACAGTATCATTGGAGAGTATCAAGATGGTTTTAAAGCAAGTAGATCAACAAAAGACCAATCGTTCACTGTCAAGCAGGTGCTTGAAATGCTAGGAGTTCAAAAATGACGTACAGAAAATTTTCGCTGGCTTTAAGCAAGCATACAACAGCATTGATCGTAACGCACTGTACGAAATAATGCTTTGCTTTGGCATACCAGACCAATAAGTCCATCTTACCAAAATGACAATGACGTCAACGACCTTCCAAGTCTGCATCAATAACGAACTCACCGATACCTTTGACACAAACATCGGATTAAATCAGTGAGATGGGCTGTCAATTTGACTCTGGAGTATGTCGCAAGGAAGCTACCTTCTGATACACGAGGTACATTACTATACAAGTCAAGCCAAGCAGTAGCAGAAGAAAGGATCGCCGAAAATATTCATTAAAAAATCCAACCGAAAGCAATGTTGATCCCATATCACCATTGATCGAAATCGGCAAATAAACTTGGGCTTCATTTTTCAAAACGCCGCTTACATTATAAGTTGTTGAGACTATAGCTTCGGCTACATATGTATATTGATCTGACAAAATTATAGAAATTTGCATTATTTAATGTATCTGAATTTGAATGAACAAAATTAACTTTTTTCTCAGACCTTTCTAACCTACAAACGGAAGAAATTTGTAAACGATTTCTTAGTTGTCACAGTGCTGTCTTTTTTCCAGCTTTCCCTAATAAAACTAACCACATTTGAATTGGCTAATAGCTTCGATTCAATTATAAGAGCCCTCTGGAAGACATCAGATAATATTAACTTTTCATCTTCTTCACATAAACGCTTAAATATCTTTACCGATTTCCCACATTAAAACTTTCTGCCGAGGAAATAAGTCCCCAGCAGCACGAATTGCGTCAGTGAGTCTTCCCTGATGAGTTTCTCTAACACGTTCCCAGTCGTGTCTAGCATGCATAACGGGCGGTATGCAGACGGTGATTCGGGATTTCCCTTCCCCTTGCTAATCAGCATGAGCCTCACCACTTTCCATCGTACCGGGAAACCCCATCTGATAGGCAAGCGTTGAATGTGCTGAGCAGCAAGTCAGGACAATGGTGATAGACAAGCCGCAACATCTCAGCCAGCACACCATCTGAACCCGGAGCCTTCCTCCCTTTCAATGAAAGGACTGCCTCCTACAGTTCCGGCTGCGTGAAGAGTGGACACTCGACTGCTGTTTCATCATGGACGGCGTTAACACGAACGGGATGGATGGAGTAGAGACTCCGCACTATCTCATCCATTTTTCCGCATCATGTATGCAAGGTTTCCGTAGGGCGCCAAGCTCCCGCATAAATAGCTTGTAGCCAAGGCCCCACGGTCCTTGTTCACATTGTCCACTAGGTCTTGCCAGCAGCGAGACTTGCTATTGTTAATCGATTTGTGAAGGCATTACCTAGCTGACTTATATGCTGCCACCCGGTTGAATGCCTCATCACGGTTCTGCGCCCGTTGAGCCTCACGTCGGACCTTGTGACACTCCTTTCGTTTTTCAGCGATTTCAGCTGACCATCAGTACACATGGGGCTTGCCGTGCCGGGGTCTTCGACGGAGCATAGAAGCTTTGCAAGCAGTCGTAATGATGCTCATAGTTGAGTTCACCACGTCTTGAGCTGCCAATTCTTTGGTCCCCTCCGAAGCAGCGGGGCATCTGCTGTAACCATCTCGACGTCCATTCTTCCGATATTCCATCCAGCTGTAAAAAAGCCAAGAACACGGACGTCGGGAGACAACATCACTTATCTTAAGCAGAATGCATTGATAAACACTGGCTGAGTAGCCCTCTAATACTTTCCATATGTGTATCCGAATGTCACGTCTGGTGTGGTTCCCTCGCAGCTAATATAGCGGAAAGTCGGTGTAACGAATCCTTGAAATGGTGGCCCGGACAGCGCTCGACGTACTAAACACCGTAAGGTTAGGTATTAAGTAAAAAACAGGAAGCAGATATTCTTCACCACCGAGCTTCAACTCCGCTCTCACGACGACGATTGGCAGGAAAGTTTGGAGCCAGTGAAGCGCAACCTCTCAAAAAAACGAATCTAGGTGCACAAGCTACTCAACGCCAAGATACTATATCCTTTTTAATCATCCGACGATAACAAATACGATGCTAACGTATTGCGGTGTATTACTATTAAACGTATGACCACTGATACTGGCTGATAACTCCATGCTGATGGTGATCCCCAGAATGAGTCCAATAACAATAAACAATGATTTAGATATGGCTGTTATCGCTAATGCAGGACTGTGCGCGAAAGAAAGAAGGCCACCAAGATAAACTGGGTTTGCCTCCGAAATAAACGCTGTAAGGTTGAGTAGCCGTGGTGAATGTTGTGGTCTTGAACTTGGGGTTTTCAACTCAAGTCAAAGAGCTGTTGCGACAAGGTGATAAAAGAGCCACCAACGGTGGAAACGGTCTCTTTTACGGATAATTGGACAGCGAAGAAGGACAAACGTGCGGAATAGGGGGATCACAACGAGCCAACAGGTGCGAATACTAGAAGGAAGGAGCGTCAAAGAATCTAATCAGATAACGAGCGAAAATTTGCTCCAGACAACAAGGAAATAAATTGATTTAGGCAACGAGTGAGTTGAATTGCGAGGATTTTGACCATCGACGGGGCCTTCAACATACTTGAGATTATCTTTGAATTATCATTTAATTTGTGGACGAAATTTTCTTGTTTGTGTGTATTTTCTGGTTTGTGTGAATTCGCGCGTGGAGCACGTAGTGTTTGTGGAAGGCGTTGATTACGGTTATTTTAGTGACCAAACCATTCCGGGGAGCCTCAAGCTCACCAATTGGCTCCTGGGGGCAATACTAGGGCTGGCGAGTGGCGCCTTTGTACCCCGTCTATACGGGCTAGCCGGGACGCTAAGGCCCCCAACTGGAATTGCTCGGTATAACGTAACAGTACACTTATTCATCTGTTCTAATTAGATGTACAAGAAAATTGTACTTATTCGTATGTTTTAACTATTCATACAACACAATTGGGGTCTTACTATGTAACAGTTTCAAAAAATCGATTTTTTTTAAACATTTTTTTCATCTAAATAGTGTTAGAAATACGTTGGTTAAGGGATTTAACTGTGGACGGGCCAGTTTGGCCGTGACAGAGCATTTTTCACGGTCACGCGCGGTCGTTTTTCGTGTTTCTGCTGTAGTCCCGCGTGGGACCGTTTTTCGAGGTGCGTAACTGATTTTATGAAGAGTTCTGAAAACCATTTTTCCATTAGTTAGTGTTTGAGATGCTCTTTTGAAAAAATTCTTTATTTCTAACTTTTCATTCAGTCTGAAAGTAACGTTGGCACCTTGAACATCTCGCTTATTTCGAAAGTGTTTCGGTCGGAGTTTTTATTCAGTTTTTTGGCTTTTTTTTCTTTTTTCGTGGAAAATGGATAAAAAAGGATCGCAAACAATGCATTGTAGTCGTGTTGGCGGTCATATGAAGAAAAAAAAACCCCGAGTCCGCATGTTGCGGAGAAGGAAACAGCGTATGCAAGCACGTCGGCGAAAAAAAACTCAAGACCAGGCAATCCTTGGAAGTGAAAGCTACTCCTGGTTTTTTGTATTGCATTTTGAATTTCATTTCCGCCATCGCGGAAAATGCAATCTGCAAGGTGTGCAAGGAAAAACTGAAATTTTCCCAGAGTTCGAAACGTGGCGCGGGATTCATAATTATTATGGAGTGCAAGTTCAGTGAAAAATCTTTTCCTTATGTCCATACATAAACAATGCGTATGAAATTAACCGCAGATTAGTTTTTGTATTTCGTTTGCTGGGAATCGGTTGAGAAGGCATTGACAAATTTTGTGGTTTAATGGACATTTGTAGTGGAATTTCGGTCTGTGCTCATTACGCGTGTCTGAAAAACATTGAAACCGCGGCGTCGGCTGTATACAAATCTGTTTTTAAAAAAGCTGTTGACGAAGAAAAATAACTAAATGTGTTGCGTGGAAACGATGAGAATAATTTGACTGTTTCCGGGAATGGAACGTGGAAGAAGAGAGGTTTTTCTTCTTTGTTCGGTGTCTCAACACTCATTGGAATCTACAGTGAAAAAGTAACAGACGCGATAGTGAAATCTAGTTTTAACCAAGCCTGCACATCCCAGAAAAGGGTTACAAACGGGAGCTTAGATGATTTCGAAGAATGGTATAAAAGCTATGAACAAGATTGTCACGCAAACCACGAAGGAAGCTTTGGAAAAATGGAAGTTGACGGAGTAACGGAGATGTTCAAACGATCTACAGAGAAGTATGGCGTGAATTACGTTACGTATGTAGGTGATGGTGACAGCAAAACTTACAACGGAATCGTTTCATCAAAACCATACGGAGACAGTATTCTCGTTAAAAAAAAAAAAAGAATGCGTCGGCCATGTGGAAAAGCGAATGGGCACGAGGCTTAGGAACATGAAAAAATCCAAGAAAGCTCTCGGAGAGAAAGGAAAGGGAAAGCTGACAGACAAAATCATCGGGGAACTTACGAAATTTTACGGTTTGGCGATAAGAAGCAATCCCGATTCCGTTCAAAAAATGAGGGAGGCTATTTGGGCTACGTTAGATCACTGCAGCTCAAGTGATGATAATCCTAAGCACTCAAAGTGCTCACCAGGCAAGGAGAGTTGGTGCAAGTGGCGGCAGGCCGAAGCAACCGGAACTTTGGCAACTTTTGAACATACACGTGTTCCTCTGAGTCCTCAAGTCATAGAAGCTATCGAGCTGATTTATCGAGACTTGTCCTCGACCGATTTACTACAACGGTGCATCAGACCTTTCACGCAGAACAGCAACGAATCCTTGAAAAGTTGCATTTGGCTGATGGCACCCAAATATTTGCACTCAGGTAAGCAGTTGGTCGACATTGCCACCTGTTTGGCAGTAATGGTATTCAATGAAGGATACCGAACGATCTTCAAAACTATGAATACTATGGGAATCACATTGGGGCATAAAGCAGAGGTGTGCGCCGCGCGACTTGACGAGCAACGCATCGACTGCTCGGAGCGTAGGGTGACTGATGCAGCGAAAAGGGCCAGGATCGAGCAAAGAAAAGAGCATGTGACTCAACGCGAATCCCTCCTCGAACAAGAAGGTAAATTCTAGAGACCTGGGATCGCAGATTGATCGTAAGAATTTTTAACGATATTTTATTGCGTTGTCAATCTTTAAACGTGTTTTTCCGAAAGTCGTCTTTTTAGAGGTGGGGTGAACGTTTTCGAAAAATCTACCTGACCGATTTTGTCATACTAAACATTTTGATTATCAAAAAACATGTCGCAACAGATAAACACGAGATTTTTTTGAAATTCTAGTCCAAAAATTTTTAACAGCCTTGAATAGCAGAAAAAAAAATTGCCGAAAAAAAATGTTCTTTCAAAATTCTATTATTATAAGATTTTTTTGAATTTTTGAAAAAGCTCGTGTCTATCCATAGCCAAGGGGATGAGAAAAATAAATTTTAAAAGTTTTTCGTTTTCAGATCATCTGATCGGTTAAAAACATTCACCCCGTGCGCCCTGGACACTTTTGAGGAGGACGCAGTGAAGGACGTGTAGCGGTCACATACGTCATTTTTATGTAAAACCAAAAAAAAGAAGTACAGTTCAATAATGAATGATAACATTACAAAAAACTGCTTCCCGAAATCATTTGTAGTTTTCTAGTAATCAATTTTTGAATATAGCGCTCGGAAATGAGGTATTACATAGTAAGACCCCCTATTGAATAAAAGAACATAATAAGCATAGCCTTTTCTTTTCTCTGTTGAAATTTAACTGAGAAGTCTCCTCGGTGCCAATGTGGTATATTGATAGACCGAAGTTTCGATGAGAAAAAGGCGAGATGCTTCATTGACAGAAGAATTAATACATATGTTTGTCATTTTGTACAAGAGTTAAGTTGGTCATTTACAAGACTAAATTAGTGTTGCCAAATATAGTACACACACTTAACAATATCAGTTCTATCTCCCAGCTTAGATATCTTCGTTTAGTTGGTATCGTTGACTAACTTTTTCAGCATTTTCTCCAATGAAAGAGTCCTCAGCCTTTGGTTTTCATTTTCTTTTACTCCTTCTTTCTTCTCTGTAGCCGCGAAGTCCCTTTCGGGCCTTCGCTTAGAGATAGTTAGAGTATCTCATTGTCATGATCGAATGTATCTGCACTCCACAAGGTGATATGATCATTATCACGCTTTGGCCGTGTGTCCGTCCACTCAGCTGCGATGCGTTCTGATTTTAAACAAACACGTATTATAAGTGAACAGGCTTATAGTCCGTCCGAAGAACCACTCGAACTAAATCTCGTCGACGCCAACGAGACTTGAACCAGCCACCTTGGGCTTACGGGTTTAGTACTCTAACCACTAAGTCACGCGGACTACATTCTTTCTTTTACTTCTTTCTCCATATCTTCGCTGTTTTTCGTTATTTGGAATTTTACTTCTTCGCCAGTTGCAGCCTCTTCTACTTCTTATTTTAATGAATTTTTCATTTGAAAAATTCATCAGATGCTTGCCCACAAGTTGGAAAGTCGTCGGGTGGCTTCATGCCGCTGTTTCTGCGATACCTTTGAATTTCTTTTCTTTGCGGTTTCTGAAATTCAATCTCGCTGTATCGAAATCCAGTGATGATATTCACCGATGAATTTCAATGGTGTAGTTACAGGCAATAAACTATTGCCAATAAAATTAGTAAATCCAATTAACGTTTAAAAAATGTTATAGTTAATTTTTAAATTATTGACAGGAGTTTCTTAAAAAATGTTTGTACCCAACAATTTTTAGACGCAAAATTTTAAATTTCATGTCAAACTTTATCTCAGACACGTTTCAAAAGACCAAAGTAACAACATTGCATGCAGAAAGACAAACACATTGAATTAAATAATTCAAATCGTACAGGTCCCTTCTTTTTCCCTACAAATTAAACTTTAAATTGCTCTAAATATATTAATTTTCCTGAAATGAAACATGTTTCAATCGGAAGCATTCTACCCGTAGACTCTAATCTAGACCAGGCATTTCTGCATACCTGATCCAATAAACAGATAAGTCATTATGCTGGTGAATAGGCAAAGCAATTTCTTATCTAATTCCGGAACGTATTAGTGCACACCAATTATACCGAGTATGTTCAACCAACCATGCATACCCATCAGCCTACGTGTGTACAATCTCGTCCAACCAAACATTAATTACGATAAAGGCATCAGAAGCATTCACTCCAAAATCAGGTGCGGCACAGATCACTTCTCCACTTTGAATCCCGAATCCTCCTGAATGATGTCTTAAGTAATCATATCATCATCATCAATATGCTTAGACATCACAGTCTCTCTCTCGAGGTAAACCAAATCTCCTTACATTCCCATCAAGCGGGCAAGTCACATCAAATGAAACCACTTCCTATCTCGAATTGCGGTAAAACTCCTCTTATCTTAATGGCCAGCCAAACATATTAGAGTGTAAACATACTCAAATACATTCTAAGGATTTGTTCTTGTGCGGTTTATCCCTTTTACCATAATTCCTCATAATCATTGTCCAATGCTTGGCGTTTGGGTCCTAGTTGTCTTGTCTCTATACTATTCAGTTTCTTGGAAAATTGCATAATTTGTTTAAGTTGGGTCAGGATGAAAATTCATTTTTTGTTATTTTGGGGAAAGAAAGATATAAATTATTAATCAGCTCAAAATTAATATTTTTTCCTGGATAATGATTTTTCCGGAAATTCACAACCATTTTTTGAACTATTACTTTGAATAGTCATATGCAAAGATTTTGGATTTTTTCGTTTAGTTGTGGTATTTGCTTATACTCAATATACTCGTACAAATCACTCTGTAGTCTAGTTTATTTTGGCAATTTCAAGACTATAATTACCATCATCAGTTCAACAGCATACAGGGTTTGCCAATAAGTGGTGTTATTTTGATATTAAAAGAAAAAAGCCATTTTTAAATGGGTCTATAACTTAATTCGTGCGGTTTTTTTATCAAAATTTTAACGTTTATTTAAGAAAAAAATTGTACAATGTATTATTCAAAGTATTGCCCCATCTAAAGCTATGACCTTTTCCCATCTTTCTGGCAATTTGTGGATCCCATCCCAAAAGAACTGCGCCGGATTGGCTGCCAAGAATGAATCAAGCAAATTTTTGATATCCTGCTCTGATGTGAACCGTATTCCAGTGAGGGCGTTCTGCATAGACCGGAACAAATTGTAGTCAAAAGGTGCAAGGTCTGGACTATAAGGCGGGTGGGGTAAAACTTCCCATCCACTGTTTTCTAAATAGTTTATAACCGGAAAACCAACCTGGGGCCGAGTGGTGTCATGATGGAAAATTATTGCCTCGTGCCTGGTCCTTATTCCGGGCGTTTTTCGGCTACTGCTCTCTTCAAATGGATTAATTGTGTTCGGTAACGTGCTCCATTGATGGTTTCACCCAGTTTTAGCAGTTCATAATACAGTACACCCTTCTGATCCCACCAAATACAGAGTATTACCTTCGCGCCATGGATATTCGGCTTTGCTGTTGATTTAGCTGATTGGCCGGATTTCACATATGATTTTTCGCGCTTGGGGTTGTCGTAATGGATCCATTTTGCATCACCAGTAACAATTCGTCGCAAAAATGACTTCCTTTTGTTGCGTTCCAGCAGCATTTCGGACATGCAAAACCGCCTTTCGACGTCTCTCGGCTTGAGCTTTTGAATATACCCAGCTGCTTTGAAATGGCTGCTTGAGTGACACTCAAAGATTCTGCGAGCTTTTCTTGTGTTTGGCAACAATCTCCATCGAGTAATGCTTCCAGTTGTTCATCTTCAAACTTTTTTGGCTGCCCAGGACGTCCATCGTCTTCCAAGCTAAAATCACCACTTTTAAATCGTGCAAACCACTTTTGGCAGGTTCGCTCAGCTAGAGCATGTTCACCATAAACTTCAACCAAAATACGATGACTTTTGGCAACAGTTTTCTTCATATTAAAGTGATGAAGTAGAATTCCCTGCAAAAACATTTTTTCAGAAACAAAGTTTGAGTGAAAAAAATTATTGTTGTTAACGCTTCAAATGAATGGCATACACTGAAAGACGTAGCTTTCCAACGCAGGTTCGAAATATTGGAACGATATAATATTATACAAGTTGCGCCATCTCTTAGCAAACCGCACGAATTAAGCTATAGACCCAATAATATAAATGACCGGATGTTTATTTCAGTATAAAGAGAAGGGGATGTTGTTAATAGTGAAAAATAACATCAGGCAAGTGACCACCCCGACTACGCTGACAGGACCATATCCTTTTTATGAAATTTTCCACTACCAAATCGCAAAGTGGCTGCCCTATGTCCTCGATAGCCTCACGAATTCCATCTTTGACATCTTGAATCGACGCTGGGCTGTTGGCGTAGACCTTCTCTTTCACGTGGTCACAAAGGAAGAAGTCGCAAGGTGTTAAATCACAAGATCTCGGTGGCCAATTGTGATCACCTCTTGGAGAGATAACACGGTCCAGAAACTTTTCCCGTAAAATATCAAAGGTTTCGTTGTTTGTGTGGCACGTAGCGACGTCCTGTTGAAAGTAAACGTTGCCAAATCAATACCATCCGATTCCGGCTATAAAAAAACATTCATCATCTCTCGATAGCGCAATTCATTCACCGTGACCGTTGCTCCAGCCGCATGTTCGAAAAAGGAAGGTCCACTGACTCCGCCGGACCATAAACCGCACTGACCAGTTACACGTTGAGGATAGAGTGGCTTCTCAACAATAACTCTTGGGTTTTCTAAGCCCCAGATGCGACAATTTTGCTTGTTGACGAGGCAACCGAGGTGGAAATGGGCCTCATCACTCAAGATGATTTTCGATGGAATTCCGGATCATTTTTATGCATTTCAAGGACCCAATCAGCAAAGATACGACGTCGTTGGTGATCCACTGACTTGAGTTCTTTGTTAACTGAACTTCGCAAGCCTTAAGACCCATATCTTTATGCAAAATACGGTGTAATGACGTTTGTGGAATGCCTAATTCCAAGGAACGGCGAGGAATGGACAAACCTGGGTTTTCTTCAACACTTTCGGCTACAGCAGCAATATTCTCGGCTGTTCTTGAGTGAGGTGCACGGATTTTATTCTTCACATCACTAAATTATCCCAACAGCTTAAATTTTTCCACCAATTTCTGTATTGCGGTCCGACAAGGTGCTTCACGGCGACCCAAAAATGTTCGAGTTTTACGAACCGTCTCTGCCAAATTTTCACCAATTTTATAGTGAATTTTAATAATTTCACTGCGCTGTTGAAGCCTGTATCGTTCCATTTTTATTAATGACGTTGTTTCTACTTGTCAAATATCAAAAAATGACAGTTTCAAAAGTGACATCTACTGAAATAGCGGGCTATTCAAAATAACACCTCTTATTGGAGAACCGTTTACTTTCAAAAAATAAAATGTGTAAGTCTAAAAAGTATTGAGCCTTTTGTTGTAATTTTTTGATTGAATATTTTTTTTTATGTAAAATGGATTTAATTTAAGTACATATTGTCCATTATTATCTATGACCTTTTGCATTTTTTGGGTGGAGCCATTATTCCATCTTTGTCGAAATTATGTGATTCACGGGTAAAAAACTTGGCCAAGTGAATTTCACAGTCCCTTTTTGAAGTGAAGTTTTGCAGAGACTGAAATAAATGGTAGTCTGATGGTGCAAAGTCTGGACTATGCGGCGGATGCATCAAAACTTCCTAGCCAAGCTCTGTCAATTTTTGCCGTGGTCTCTTTTGTGTAGTTTCGAATTGCTTGTTGCAATCTGGTTAACTACTGCAGAACCGAATTGAGTATTTGGCCAGGTTCTAGAACCTCATGATAAACAATTCCCTTCAAATCCCACCATACACACAGCATAACCTGATTTGGTGTCAATCCTGGCTTTGAAGTCGTTTGAGATGATTCACCTTTTTTTGACCTGGATCTTTTCCAAGCGACACTCTCATATCTTACCCATTTTTCATCGCCCGTAATGATTTGCTTCAAAAATGGCTCGACTTCACTGCGTTTTATTAGAATTTTGCAGATGAAAATTCGGTCGGTCAATTTTTTTGTGTTAATTCATGCGGGACCCAAACGTCGAGCTTCTTTGTGTATCTAGCCTTACGCAAACGATTCAAAACTGTTTCGTGATTCATATTCAGTTCCTTAGAAATGTCACGGCTGCTTATTTGTCGGTTTTCTTCAATTTTATGTAAGGTTTCATCGACTTTTTCAGTGATTGGTCGTCCTGAACGAGGTGCATCTTTGAGATCAAAATTTCCAGAACGAAAGCGAGGGAATCATCTCTTGGCTGTGGCTTTTGACAAAGTATCTTGACCGTAGACACCACACATTTTTTCATGAGCCTGCGATGCATTCTCACCTTGATCTTAGTGATATCCTGAAATATAACGAATTTTTTCAGAAATTTCACTCATTTTTAAATGAATAGAACTTTTGACAAGAAAGACGAAAAACAAAAATGTCCATATTAAAATTTTAAACTAGAATGCCACTTTTCTAACGCATGTCAGTTTGACTCAATTAATATTGCCCGATATATGACAACGAACACCATCTAGTGACAAAAATCACTATGTTTTAGATTATTCAATACGCAAATCTAGGCTTGGCAAGCACCGAAATTTTATTTCCATAGCAACTAAGTGTCGCATATATATTCTTCGAGTATTTAGAATAAAGTTCGCAATATTTTTGCGGAATCCAAAAAGTATTCATTCCAACTTCTATGACACCAATATTTATAAGACATGACAAAATTTCCGACAGAGGCAAAAATATCCCCTCATTTTATGCAGAATATCTTTATGCCTTGCAAAGTTTTTGCGAAGAATCTTTGTGTGGTTGTTAAGAGCCGATTCCAATTTTTATTTCAATTTGTTTTTTTTTTTTTGCGGTTGGGAGGCGAACACTATTTACTCACTGCCTGTGGGATTGTCCATACTTATAAGCAACTGAACTATCTACTAATCACCTCTCCTGTTAACCCGAGAATCCAGCCTGAAATCATTTGACACATTACTTCGGTGCAGGTCTCGTTCTGTTACTCATCTAGCGGGGGAAATGTCTCCTCTAGTCGTGGCGTTGAGAGGAGACAAGGAATTGCAAGACAAATGATCCCCCAGCCCTGACGTCTCCAGCTGCTTTGAGTCCCTTTTATCTCTTAAGACTGCCGGAACATAATGTGCCACCTGGTTCCATTTGGAAACTGATCCAAGCATCATTGCGACTATACTATCCGGGTCGAGCTCTCTTGTCTCAGTTGCAGCAATCGAGCAGATGCCTAATCAAACTGCCTGAAAGCCGGCAAAACATGGATCCAAATTTTAAGTGCAGTTTTGAAAAATCTAATTATTCCAATTTGTAGTCTTAAAATTATAATTTTTTTTTTAATTTTTATTGTAAATATAAATTTTATATTATCTCTTTTCCCGATATTAAATTTAAATTTTTTTTCTAATTATATTCCTTATGATATTTATCTTTTTCTATTATTATTTAAATTTTTCTATATTATTATTAGTATTTTTATTAATTTAATAATTCAAATCTCCGATTAAAATTCGGACATGGCAACAATTTTTCCCGCTGCACATGCATGTGTTGCATTGACGAAGGCAAGTTGTGCAGCGGAATGGACGGTTGCTCGTTGAGTCCTGATGCGACAGAGAGGCAGCAAGGGGCGACTGAGAACAAAACAGGAGTCGAGCTCAAGAATTGAAGCCGAACGGAACGTTTTCGCGGTTTCCCCGCTTCGTTCTTGACATTAATTTTTGTTGAATAATTCAGTTTCCGTTTGGGATAAATTTTCACGAAATATTCAGACGGTGCGAATATTTTCAAGTACTTAATCATCTTTAAGACTTACGAGGGCAGATTTCATTACAAAGCAGTCTAGTCTAAACTCATGTAAATATTTCAACGGTTTCAATTCGCGGCTCGTAGTTTATCATGCAGGGTTTCGTGAATTAGGAAAACGCGGTGGAAAATTGCTTCTGTTCATATTGTGAATTTATCGCTTAGTGCGTGCAAGTTTTTCGCGCCCAAATCTATGTGCTGGAAATTTTTGAAAAAAAAAAAATTGTAACATAGCACTCAAATCGTAAATATAGTCAAGTACGTAATAATATCTAAATGCAGGAAGTGAATTGACATCAAAATATTGTCTAGTGTAGTTAAAAACCAATTAATTGCATTCAACACTTGGATCGAGCAGAAAATTTGCAACTGTTTCAAGAGATTTCCTTCATCTGGAAAATTTGTCTGGATTACACAAGCCACATAGAAGAGGCGCCAAAGGGTTGAATTCTATCGCGGAGGAATATTTTGTACGTGTTTGACGTGTCAACGCGGTTGAAATTGGAAACAAAGTGGCTCACGAAAACGTCGGCGGATGTTTGTGTTAATCGCAAACGTTTTTAGGTCTATGTAAAAAATTTTTTTAACAAAGACCTACTAGTTTCGCCACTTGTCTGTCCGTCTGTCCGTCCGTCCGTCGTCCGTCTGTCCGTGCGTCACAGCTAATTTCCTCAGAAACTATAGAAGCTAAAATGCTCAAACTTTGTGAAAAGGTTAGAAGTGATGGTCTCTCAAAAGTTGAGACTTTAACAAAAATTTAAAAATTTTATGAGGGGGGTCCCTCCTATTAACGAATGAACCCTTAAAAAATTTTTTTTAACCAAAGGTAGTCGAGTGGGATATCAAATGAAAGGTCTTGATTAGAACTTTTAGAATCAGAAATAAAAAAATCATTTTATGAATTAGGGGGTTCAGGGGAAGGCAAAATGTACCGAAAATTTGTGTCCCCCCTCGCGATTGGACACCTTTTAACCGAAAAATCGGAAAATTATCACGAATGTGCGCCTTTATGAGTACAAGGGCAACAAATACCTCAGAAATCGAAATTCACTCAACTTTGTTGAAAATAGTATGATTTGTAGATTTTACATTTTCACCCATAAAATCAAAACGGTACATTTAAACTTCATATAGACTGATATAAGATATATACGCTCACAAAATTTAATAGAGATCGAATCATAATCAAGTGAGTTATAGCCATTTCAATTGTATGGAATTACAACAACAATAACACGTGCATATGGTTGATACATATTTCAAATTGACAAAGGAACTTTTATTTTCTTTCAATTTTCATGAAAATTTAAGGAATGGTGATGAACTTGAATATGTTCGATTGGCCGAACATTCAAAACAATCATTTAAGCTAGATCAAAATGGCAGCTACACTGTGCTTATGAAAGAAACTGTGCATTTTTAGCATAAATTTGAACGATTTCATATCCAAGTATTAGATAAATAATTCAAGTCATCGATTCACGCTTTTAGAAAACTTGTTTCTAACCCTAGGATGTTTACAAAGACCTCCTGCCTTCCGGTAGGAGCACTCTCCTGCTTACTCAACTTGTTATATTCTCAAATAGTACAATTTAAGAGCAAAGTTGCCACTGACAACAAATTAACATATGGATAAAGGAGATAATGTTAAGGATGTACATGAAAAACAATTTCGAAATGTGTTATCGTTTAACTCAACACTAATTAAATTATTATACTTTGGATTTTCTAATTTCGGAGCTGGAAGATAGTCACATTTCATAAAAAGAGTCGGTTTATTGATGAAACAATGTATCCATTACACTTATGACTGCTACTTGTTATTTCCGGAACGGAATTTAAACAATATTGGGCAAGCACTCGTAACTTACTTTAAAAAAAAAGAAATTTGAGCTTTCAGACATCACCACATCACCAGCGGGCGCCCAGCAAGGATGTTGGTGAGTACCATTTTGGTTTCTCTTATTTTTGCATATCATAAATTATAATCGAATTTTTTTTGCACATCATTAATCAGAAATTTTGTTCTTTGCTTACACATTATTCCGTACTATTTTAGTTCTTTTCTTTTGCACATGATTAAGTACAACTTTAGTTCCACTCGTTTTTATGCACATCACTACATGTAACTTTTGATGTTTCTGATATTTTGTATGTATAACAATAAGAACAACAGAATGAATAGATGCATTATTAACTGAACCTTCGGTTTTTCCATTTCATTTGAACCTGACCGGGTATGGGACCCACCACGTTGGCTGGAACCTCCACTATGATGAGCTAGCTATCGGGTGAGCTCGCCTCTTTTTATGCGTTTCAGGTGCTCTTGCCCGGATAAGGTGGCCTTCCGCTCGCGTGCTTATTTACGGCATAGTGTTGCGTGATTTCCTCACATGATACTATGAGATAAATTTGCCAGGTATATATTTTTCATTCAAAGGAAAAATTTATTCAAATTATCTTTGTATGAGTCTTTCACTTGACGGGAAAATATGGCCACGTGTACATTTGGATCTTGATCTGGTTGGGAGGGTGCGAGGGGGCACCGCTTCCACCTAGATGCTATAAGTATCGTCGGTGACGATGAAGTCCTTTTGCGTACGTCCAGTTTTTCCTGGCCCGGTTTGTCCTTTGAGTCAGCAATTTTTTTTTGAGCCTGAGTGGGTTAACCCATTCCCGACTTCGGTCGATATTTCTTTGAACCGTGATATTCAAGGATGCGAAATTTCTTTTTTAGTAGGTCTTGTACTGGGGAAAAGAACCCGTTCCAAGACACCGTAATGTTAGCCTACCAGCACATTCACGTGCCCTCAGACGAGGCCAATCTCGGCGGATCACACCATCCTCTTTCGCTGAGGCAGCAGACCATTTCTGCAGTCCTTTACGGACATTTGATGTACACCTATTTCACTACACTAGCGGTCGCGTCACAGTTTGTTAGATTTTTTTCACGCAAAAAATATGTAGTAGGCATCGTCTTCTTTTCCTGGGCAAACCCGAGAATCGTGACTTACCAATCTTGTGTAGGTAAGACTGAAACCACGCATGCCCGCTCGAAAGCTGGGTTAGATAGAAGTCAGTCATACCATGCACTTGATTTAGTCACGCGGTCTCACATCCCTTCTGAGGCAAGCAGTCCACCTTCTCTTCGTGCAATCCACCCAAGACTGCTGCCAATCGTTGAGTGAGCACCGTCGCTCTTTGCGGGCAACCATCTCCCTCGCATCCTCACTTTGACGCAGGTGTATAGCACGGCACTCTCTAGCAAGGAGGGCAACAGGCACCAAGGCTGCAATAACTTTCACCACCGAAACAGAAATGGTCGGTAATGAAGATGCAATCCTGGGTGCTTCTCTTCTCTGTACCTGTGCCAAGAGTTTTCGGTGCACCTCCTTACTGAGAACTTCGCCCCATATTTATGTTCCGTCAGTATCACTCATCAAGAGGTACCTTCTTGATAGGTTAGGTCCCCCTAAGTTGGCCATAAGACGACTCAGAGCTGATAGGCCTTCTTTATCGTTGCCCTGATTTGCTCAGAGAAACTCCTCATCTTCGAGTCGATCAGTAGCCACAGGTACTTCATCGCTGGATTCAATTTGATTAGTACGCCTCCAATACTGATCATCCTTACTCTAGGGACTCTATTTTTTGTCGAGATGACCACTCCAGATTTTTCCTGTGCTGGACTCAACCCGCAAACAGTCAGCAGAGATTTCCTTAGGAATTCGTGCTGCGTTGATAAATACCTACTTCAAATTTCCTCAAGGTTGATTGAGAAAATTTGAAGAATCAGGAAAGAATCATGTCACGGAACTCCTCCATGCAGTCGATACCGCGCAAGCCAAGGTTATAAATGCTTAAATAAAAATATTAAGTAAAAACTAAAAAAATCAAATGAATACATTAAACAAAAAAGACACTTAAATAAAATTCAGTAATAAATTAGGGAAATAAGTTAAGAGTAGGACCTGAATGGTTAGATTTGAATTCAAAGTCAAATGAAAATGGATAGGCGCAACGGAAGCGAATCTAGGAAAGGACAATCGAAAGCTTTGAACGAATGCGTACAAGTTGCGATACAATGCCGCCCAATTAGCGGGAAACGTAAAGATATTGACGGTGCCGCGCAAGTTTTCGCCATATATCCGCGGCGCGGTGTGGTCGAAATACAGAATCCAAATGAAGCAAACAAGGGAAATCTAAAAACGTTTATCTACGATGCAGTCTATGATCACACATCAATACAGAAAAGCATTTACGACGTCCATTTGTTTCCAATGTTCTGGAAGGATTCAATTGTTGCGTGTTCGCCTATGGCCAATCCAACTACAAAACGTTAGTGTTGAGAGAACACAAAAAGACTGAAGTTTATGTACCTAACTTGCACTCGGTCACTATAAAAGTGCCGAGAATATGACTGCGGTAATGAATCAAGGCAATAAAAATCAAACAATCAATTTCATAAACATGAATGAGCATCGTTCACGATCACATGCAATTTTTATGATTAAAATTGAAATGAGTGAATCCAATTTGAATACAGTCAAGGTGGGTAAATTGTATCTCATCGATTTAGCGGGTAGCAAACGGCAATCGAAAAGCGGAGCGACAGCTGAACGTCTCAAAGAAGCGAGCAAAATAAATTTGGCCCTATCGTCATTGGGTAATGTGATATCTGCACATGCTGAAAATTCTTCGCACATTCCGTATTGTGATTCGAAACTGACTCGATTACTTCAGGACTCACTCGGTGGCAACTCAAAAACAACAATGATAGCAAATATCGGTCCATCCAATATTAATTATGACGAAAATGTAACAACTCTACGCTAAGCCAGTCGAGCTAGAACCAAAACTGACGATAGAAACAAGCCATATGGTAGCAATTTGCATATGTATTAGTCGGCCTACTATGGACAAGCTTCCGGTAGCTGTCACCCAACTGCGGCATTAGCAAATGCTTATATTTCGTCATATATACTATTTTCCGAATAAAAAAAGTGCCGAACGCATTCCGTGCATGCTATAAATTCACCTTGTATAGCCCATTGTGCTCCTAAACTTTCCAAGACGAGCAAATGAAGCACACGTTTTGCACCTTCGACTGATAGCTCAGCGTTGAGATGTAAACAAACTCCTATAAATTCACTTTGAAAGGCGATAAAAACTAAACGGATATAAGAACTGAAATAATTTTCACTTCACTAGGAGCGCTATTGTGTTCTCCGCGGATCATCTGGATTTCACTGTAGAAATCTGTCTCTAAACCGTACAAAACCTCGAATTTTTGTTGGCACCTCCACAATTCTTCATATAACGCCATGTAAGTTAGCCAGCAAAGTCGGCCTACTAATGGTCATGTGTGTGGTAGTAAGCGCTGCTGCCATATGGCTTGTATCTATCGTCAGTTTTGGCTAGAACCATTTAGAATAAGCCTATTAAGGATGGGAATCCACAGGATGCTCAGTTGAGACAGTGTCAAGAAGAGATTGCCAGATTGAAGAAATTAATGGCAGAAAGGTTGCAGGCAGAGTGCGTATGAACGCAAAAATAAAACAAAATCTGCTTTGAAAAGGTCTTTAAATCGCCAGAAGAGCCAGCCTCGGATGAAAATGAAGAGATTGATAATAATGAAATGAGTGCAGTGATTGCAAATGATGCTGAATCTAAAGCCACGTTAGGGATGGTGTAGACTACGATTATATAGTCACACTACTGTCGCAAGTTACGCATGGATAAATGGAAGCGTGCATACTGCGATTTGTGACAATTTTGGCCATCTCAGCGGTCACAGGAATTCGCTTTTTTTTGCTAAACCAGTTTAGTAGGGAGTTTTTGTGATACCTGCGTAGGCGCACATCATTCGGAAATTCGACGCTGGCACAAATGTATAGTGCACAAATGAGTTAGCGCATGTCTTCTTGGCAAAGACATACCTTCAAATGAGCATATTAGCTCTGCGCATGCCTGAACTTCCTTTGCAAATCGTGTCGCGGTGTGTTCATATTTGAGTCTAAAAATCGTTCATTACGAAAGTAAAATCGCAAAGTGAGCGAACCTTTAGAGTGGGAAGGATCTGAAAACAAGAAAACTTTTAAGATGCGACAATAAATACAACAAGAACTAGTCGATACCAAAAATGAACTTGTTTTGATTGCGCGAATTGACATTTGCGGATGTCAACCCATCGGAAAACCAACGATGGCGAAAACCAATGGAGCAAATATGGGACGTGGGTGTGTACCCGATGAATGCCAGTTGGGGGGTCACTGATGCAAGCCACACCGCAATTGAAGGTTGAATTGCCTCGAAAAAAAATCAACAGCTCGCCGGGTGAAACCCAGCTGATGAGGAACCTGCGGACAAACAACAGATCCCTTTTGATCGACGAGAATCAACGGCTGAAGATTGACAGCGCGACGAGATAACAAGGAAGATTATCCAGCAGCTCAACGAAGGAAGAGATAATTATGGAGTGGAATTTACATCCGCGACAAGGAATTGGATTTTACATCAGCGACAGCGAATATTGGCATTGGAAGTTGATCGAGTAGCGCACTTGAAAGATTACTTCACGAGTTAGTTCGGAGGCCTTGAAACAGGAGAATTAAGCGTAAGACCAGGTAGTGTAAATATATTGTGCTTTTGGTGGTTGACTAAATTATAATTCATATTTTACGATTGGTTTAATTCTTTTTAGATCTTGGAATTTATTCAAACGTTATTCTGGAGTGGGTTGTACACACAACTTGTGTGTGTTTCGGTTCGGGCTTTTAGTACGTGTTACGTCAGGTGAACTCATACCGGCTACAGAGTGCAAAGAGTGCGCCGGCATTGAATAATTCTTTCTTTCTAGTTAGAAATAATAGATCTTGTTTCTAGCTAAGTGAGGGGTGTTCGGTGGCCACGTCTCTCGCTTGGCGGCTACTTGGGATCAAAGGACAAGCAAGTGGCACCTCCTACGAGTGTCTTCGATGGGCAAACCGGGTCCGAAGTCCCAAGCCGGAGGATCCTTAACCTAGAGGGTAAAAATCACTTTGCAATTCTTTTCCAAAATGTATGGTATATTCTTAATATCATAACGTAGCATTCACAGTATTTTCAAGATTTTCTCATTTTTCTCTGCAATCTCACAAATAAGGAGTATTCTTTGCTTAGCGTTGGATTTATATTTCAAAATATATAAATCATCCGCTCCGATTATAGGGAATGTCAAAAATGCAGAAAAGTATCTTAAATGCACTAACGTGCACTTCGGCGAATTTATTTATAACAACATTTGATACTTTAAAGGAAATCTTAGCCCTAAATGACTGAAAACGTATAATTAATGTTAAAAATTTCTTTTTTTAATCCTAATAACTATCTGTAATCTCCTTCTTCGTAGCTCTACAGCCCCCTCTTGGGCATTTGCTTCCTGCAAAAAGTACCATCAATGGTCTCGGTCCATCAAAACCCGAGCAGCGATGAACTGTCTTCGTCAACCGAGTCAGACCAGCGTTTCCTCGGTTTCTCCACTAGTCTCCACCCTTCAATTCAGCCAACAAATACTTTTCAGGGTATTCATTGTTCATCTTGTCAAAAATTTCATGCAGCTCATGGTTGTATCGAATTTAACATTGGTTCCTATCTAGCTTTGCTCCGATTATTCACCTCAGGATCCGTCTCTCGAAGGCGGTCTATACGTTGATTGGCTAGGGTCCATTTTTCACACGCAAAGCATGACATAGGTCACATCATAAATTTGCATACTTGGAGCTTTTTTTTCTTGTGTATGGAGCTAGTCTTCAAAATCATCAAAACGTAATAAAAATTTCAAATGGAGAAACCTTTTGCGCAAACAGGTCTCGACTACGCAGATCCAATCTTAATCAAATGGAATGGTGGACGCGAAGCTAAGACGACAAAAGCCGATATGTGGTTTTCTACGAAAGCTCTCCATCTAGAAGCTGTAAGTGAACTATGCACACCAGCGTGCATAGTGGCAATTTGGTGATTTGTCGCTCGAAGGTGAAAATGTCATATCATTTATAGCGACTATGATACAAACTTGGTGGGCAGTGAACGACACTTAAGGAAAATATTTTCCAAAGCTACAAAGATTCGATGGAAATTTATTGCTCCTGGAAGTCCCCAAGTCAGTGAAGCGCAATTTGATTTTAAACTTTGAAGAAATTTACACTCTTTTAGCCCAAATCAAGGCATTTTTAAACTAAAGGCATATGAATGAAGTGAGCAAGGATCCAAACGATCATTCAGCCGTCACTCTAGGACACTTCATGACAGGAAGTAATATGTTTGAAGTATCATTAATTCCCGACAAGAAGTCCATTGGTAAAAAGTGAAAAGCAGTGCAACAGGTTAAGAAACATTTTTAGAATTGCTGGAAGCTGAAATACCTCAGAAAACTGCAGCAATGACCAAAGTGGATGACGATTCGACACAATTTATAAATTGACGACATTGTAGTCGTTAAAACTGAAACTTTCCCAGAAATTTGTTGGCCACCTGCAAAAGTGCTAGAAACACATGCAGGCCCTGATTAAAATTACACGGTAGAGTCACTAGATGCCCTGTGACCAAGATCTACCTTATACCCTTTGAAAATACCAATCCGAAACCTGAACCTTCAAAAAAGCTCCTACTCAAACAACTCCAACAAGAATTCCTGTGGTAACACCCACGTTACGTCGCAAAATGCCCCTATTGGTGATATCTGGACTGAGTACTTTTCAGAATATAACTTAGTAAAATAGCAACGAAGGGTATCTACAAAACCTATGCTAAAATCGAACACCACCTCTAATAAAGTTATAAAGCTCCTATACCCTTGTTTGGTGCTCTGCTCAATGTTTCGCAGACAAACCCAGACGTTAACATTGCACAGCTAACAAACGGTTTTTATATTAATCAACACAGAACACATTAAGACTTTTCCATGGAATGAAACAGCGTGGAGCACTTGGATCTCTACTAATAACTGTATTTGGGGTTAACGACGAGGTGTTAAAAGACAACCAAAAGAAAATTATTCGCTCCGTGAACAACCAGAACAAACTTATGCACAAAGAAAAGACCTGCAACCAAAACAATTTCACACTCAATTACACAGGAAATAAGCTCAGATCACAATAAAATCAACATCATCACTCTATCTACCTATCAACAAGCATAAAACTACTTGCGAAAAGTTTACCACAAATATTGTAGCATACTATCCAGTCTCTCTTTACGAACAACAATCTAGGATTACATCCAAATAAGCAATGCCCAAGAAGACATCTATAGAACCCAATCGCTATTACCAGTACAAATTATATACCGAACCCTCGAGCCTATTCAATTTTCATTAGACAACAACAGCTTGAGCTAAATGGAACCTTACTATTGGCTACTCTACTGCACCATACGAAAGGGTCGCTCTGCTTACGTAATTTCGACGTGTATGCTTGGTGCGACTCGACTTTTACCTTGGGATAGCTAAAAAAGAAGCCAATTTCACTGGAAACATACATTGCCAATAGGGTTTCGAAGATTCAGAAGTTCAATCGCAGAGCCTGGAAATCGCAGCATATCAGCTCCAAGGATAATCCAAACGATTGCGCTTCTAGAGGCATCAGTCCAAAGCAACTTCTCAAGCATCATTTGTGGTAGAATGGTCCAAGTTGGTTAACACATCCTTGCACCGATATCAAAGTTGTTTCGACAGTAACAACAGCGGAGGGAAAAGCAACATTTTTGAATGATACTCCAATTTTAATAGTTACTGCAACATGTCTCAGGTTTCATTGCAACTGTACGACACAAAAATCAAACCACAAAGCCGGACGGTTAGAAGAAGAGGAACTTGAAATAGCTCATAAAAAATCATTATAATGATTAAGAAAATAGAGTTTTTAAAAGATATTGCTGAGCTAAGGAGTTGAAGAAAAGCATCAAGACTCTAAATTCTTTCCTAGATCCCCATGGTATTCTGCCAGTTGGCGCTAGGCTCCAAAATGCAAGTATTACTGAAGAAACAAAGCATCCGATTTTCCTAACCCAGTGCCATCATGTGACATATCTAATTGTGAGGCAAGCTTACATGAAAATAATGCACGAAGGTGCACAACTGGTGTGAAACTACTTGAGAATGCAATCCTGGATCATAAATGATCAGAAAGTAGTTCAGTACGAAAAACGTGTGAATACTCGACCGCTAAAAATCATTAATTAATGAGCGATTTGCCTGCCGTACGCGTAATACCAGAAAAAGCTTTCATTTATTGTGAAGTAGACTACACAAGCCCTTTCACCATACAAATGTCCAAGAGATGAGCAGCAGTGGTCGTAAAGAGCTACAATGCCTTATTTGTATGCATGGTAACAAAAGCCATACATCTCGAACTTTTGAGCAACATGTCAAGAGAAATATTCTTAGCAGCATTCAAACGGTTCACAAGCCCAAGAGAACTTTGCCAGGAGATCTTTAGCGACCATGGCACTAACTTTGTTGGGGCGAGTAATTGACTAGACAAGGATCTAGAAGAAGCGATAAAGAGATGAAACAGTGAGTTAGCACGGATAACTGGAAAAGATGGAATCACGTCGAAGCTCAAACCAGTGTCCTCACCTCATTTCAGTGGACTTTGGGAAGCTTGTGTGAAGTCGGTCAAGAATCTTATGAAGTGTATTTTCGACAAGCAAAATAGCGTCCCAACATTTGAGGTATTTCAACGGTACTGTGCCACATTGAAGCATGCTTAAATTCCAGGCCAATAACTCCTATGTCAAGCGACCCAAATGATCTTGAAGACGTATCTACAGGGCACTTCCCCATTGGTTGTCCTCTCCTGGCTATTCCAGAATCTGATATCTCGTGTAGAACACTACACCAGCGCTGGAAAATATAAATTTACATGCATCAAGCATTCCGGAAAAGATGGACGACAGAGTACCTGCAACTTCAAAAACGTATGAAGTGAACAAACGTAAGCGAAAATCCCAAAATCAGTCAGCTTATTCTCATTAAGGGATGCATCAGACTACGACTATTTAGCCGCACTTCTGTCGCAAGTTACACATGGTTAAATGGAAGCCCGCACACTGCGATTTTTGACAATTTTGTCCAGGTCGGCAGTCGCAGGAATTTGCGATTTTTCCTAAAACCAGTTTAGCAGGTATTTTCTATGATACTCGCGCAGGCGCACATCATTTGGACATTTGACGCTGATGTGCATGGAAGTTTCTTGCATAGCGCAGAAATGAGTTAGCGTATGTGTTCCTGGCAAAGACATACCTTCAAATGAGCATTTTAGTTCTGCGCATGCCTGAAGTTCCTTCGGAGATCTTGTCGCAGTGTGTTCGTATTTGCGTCTAAAAATCGCTGGTTACGACAGTAAAATCGCAATGTGACCGAACCCTAAGAAAAGGGAACTGTTACCGTCAGGCACCATCGGACAATTCTGAACCAAGTAGTGATCATCACTTTGTGTAAACTACCGATAGGAATACCCAAGAGCTCTACAAGCAATCTAACAGCAATAACACCAGTAGAGAAAACCAACGCAAATATCGAATTAACAACACCAAAATCATCTCCTGATAAATGCGAAGAACGCTCAACACCTGAAACCTTTATATCTAACTGTATGGAACAGAAAATTACAGCAATACGAAAACGGATTATACCTACAGACAAACATAACAAAGCAAAAAGGCCAAGAATTGCACCATGTCTGTGGGCGAGGGCTCTGCTAAATACAACAATACTCCTGTCTGTCATGATACCATCAGAAGCTTTGAACGCTAAAAACAGCTCCAACCAGCACAATTATGACATCTTAAGGCCAAAATCAGGTTTTTATATAAAAACAAGTTGAGCAAGCAGGAGAGTGCTCCTGCCAGAAGGTCTTTGTAAACATCCTAGGGTTAGAAACGTGTTTTCTAATAGCGTGAATCGATAACTTGAATTATTCATCCAATACTTGGATATGAAATCGTTCAAATTTATGCAAAAGATGTGCAGTTTCCTTCATACGAACAGTGCAGCCGCCATTTTGATTTGCTTAAATGATTTTTCTGAATGCTCGGCCGGTTGAACATGTTCAAGTTAAACCCTATTCCTTAAATTTTCATGAAAATTGAAAGAAAATAAAAGTGCATAGGTCAGTTTGAAATATGTATCAACCATAAACACGTGTTATTGTTGTTGTAATTCCATACAATTGAAATGGCTATAACTCACTTGATTATGATTCGATCTCGATTAAATTTTGTGAACGTATGTATCTAATATTAATCTTTATGACTACAAAACTTTAATAAGTTTAAAGGTACCGTTCTGCTTTTATGGGCGAAAATGTAAAATCTACAAATCATACGATTTTCAACAAAGTTGAGTGAACTTCGATTTCTGAGGTATTTGTTGCCCTTGTACTCATAAAGGCCCACATTCGTGATAATTTTCCGATTTTTCGGCTCAGAGGTGTCTAATCGCGAGGAGGGGGACACAAATTTTTGGTACGTTTTGCCTTCCCCTGGACCCCTTAATTCATAAAATTATTTTTTTTATTTCAGTTTCTAAAAGTTTTAATCAAGACCTTTCATTTGATACCCCATTTGACTACCTTTTATGAAAAAAAATCCTTAAGGGCCAATTCGTTATTAGGGGGGGACCGCCCTAAAAATAAATTTAAATTTTGGTAAGACCTTAACATTTGAGAGACTACCACTTCTGACCTTTTTACAAAGCTTGAGCATTCTAGCTTCTATAGTTTCTGAGGAAATTAGCTGTGACGCACGGACAGACGGATAGATGGACAGACGGACTGATGGACAGACGGACAGACGGGCAGACGCACAGACGGACAGACGGACAGACGGACAGACGGACGGACGGACGGACGGACGGACGGACAGACAGGTCGCGCAACTAGTAGGTCTTTGTAAAAAAATTTTTTACAAAGACCTAAAAACTGGGCAGAGTACACAACATTCGTGGCAAACTAAGACTTGAGGCAAGTCTAACGATTGCAGAAGTGATTCAGGATGAGAAAAATATTCTATTCTATCCAGATATGTGTTAACGCACAAAAGAATTTACCAACCATACCCACAGCAATGGCCTTCTGAACGTTCTACAGATTAAAGAAAAAGAGCTCCTACACAAACAGAAAAAATACAAACGATAACAGGCTCCAGAAAAAGAGAGGCTTAGGTGGAGACCTTCTTGCCACAGTTTTTGGTGTTAATGATAAGGTCCTCACTGATATTGACAACCGCGATAAAAAACAACCGACAATATTACAAGTGTTAAATCAACAAAGCGTAGAATAGAACGCACGTATAACAAGCGCCAACCATCACACTGATGCCCAGCTTGCACAATTTGCAATGAAATTAAATCAAGTGGTGGATTCAATCAACGAAATGCAAAAATAGTTCGCAACAATTGATAACAACTAAATTGGCTTACAAGTAATATCCACTTACCTCATGGTGAACAAATATTTTGAGGAACTCAAGTTCAAGTACCAACAACTACTAAACACTATCCATAGATTCGAGAGCTTTCCACAGTTTGTTTGAATTGAAACAATGACAAACATAATGGAAAAGGTATCATCAAAGATTGGCCCTTTTGAGATTCTGCATACTCCAGTGAAAGCAATGACTATCGCACGAACCGATGAAAATATCATCATATATGGCTGCTTCCATAGAATCGAAAAGGATATATTTGAGCTTATTCATGTCACTGTGATTCCTTTCGAATAAGGCGTGCATCAATATCTGGTCTCTATCGTTAAAATTCCAACCTTGGTGGTTAACTTCGATCAACTAACGTATTTCGAATTGGATGATGCACAGCTGAAGTGATGCATAATTAAAGACGAACGATACCTATGTACTCCCAGCATGATCAATAATATGGATGCAAACCCGAACTGTATCATCAACGAACTATACAGTAGACACAAGAAGCAACCGTGCCCCAGCGTTAAGGTAACATCTTCCCAAACAACATGGAAGGAACTTATGATGAAAAACGCATGGCCACACACAGCCTTTGTTATCTGCAAAGATGATAGAGAGGAAATTTTACTAGAGAACATTGGAATCATCCGCACCAAAGAGAATAGTGCTGTCCAAACCGAGCTATTCATACTACGATCCGAAATGACCCAACAAAAGGGAGTACTAACAAGTTTCGCGAAAGAAGTGTCTCCAGCTAAGCTCGGAGACTAGGAGAACCACTCAAAATCTATGGATCCAATAGCAAGAGTAGAGGAGCAAATTTTCTATGGCAATTCTTTCAAGCCAGAACCGATTGCAATTACAACTACCTTACTACAGTTACGCAAGCACGCGGCACCGCTGACATCAACAATGCTGATAATCATCCCAATCTACTTGTAAATAGCCAGCGTCTACATCAAAAGCATACTGAAGAAGAATAGGATGCCGAAGAAATTGCAGAAGTCCATATCAACTGCATGTGAAGAAAACGTGCCGCTTTAGGAAAGATTCAACATTGTTCTTGCCGGTGGTGCCCCAACATGTTCAAAAATTGAACAGATTTCTCAATAGTAGTCAATGTCAATTCATCCGTTCATACCTTTTATCAATATTAAAATATAATTGACCACCAATTTGCCTACCTGAGCTTGTAAGCAAAAAAATGTTCACACTCTGAATGGACATTGACTACAAGTACCTCTCGCCCCGATTCCGATATTGTATCGACCGTGAGATGCCTGGAATGACGGCATGCGTTATCCTGGAGAAGAATCGCACTTCGTGTTGGAATGCTTCTCCCTTTCGAGCGATAAGCAGGTTCCACGTGTGTTTTCAGAAGGTTAGAGTAGTATGCAGCATTGGTCGAACGTTGGGTGTGCAGAAAATCGAAAAACAGCACGCCCCGCTGGTCCCAGAACACAGTATACATAGCCTAACTCGCGGACCTGGTTGTCTTCTCCTCCACTTTTTAGAGGACACTTTGCTTACGTGGAGTGTAATAGTGTACCCATGTCTCAGAAAAGTTGTTTGAAATCCTTAGGATTACAAAGCCCTTCTGGTAGGAGTAATCGCCTGCCTACTCAACTTATTTTCTTTGCTATAGTGCTATGCAGAATTATGAGAAAACACTTTTAAAGGAAGCTCCGTATTAAACCGATTAACTAAATCTATACAAGTATACACAGTAACCTACAGATTGAATGCGAGCGACGCAACACTCGGCAGTTCTAAATATACTTGAATAAAAACACTTCCACTAGTACATTTAAGTGCTCGCTACATAAGCCAAAGGTCCCTGGTTCGAGTGCCGTTGATGACAATGTGATTTTTTTCAAGTGGTTCTTCGGAAGGAATGTAAGCTCGTTCAGTTGTAATATGTACTACTTTAAAATCAGAACGTTTCGTAACTGAGCGGTCGGATACATGGCCAAAGTGTGGTACTAGCCATATCACCTTCTCGAGTATCGAAACATTCGATCAAGATAACTTTCTCCAAGAGAAAGCACGAAAGAAGCTGTTGTGCTAGAGCAAAAAAGTACATTTAAGAGCTCGTAATCAGTGTAATTTGTAATTACTATATAGTCTGAAAACTAATAAATATAAATTATATCTAAACTCAACTCCGGTCATTCAAGCGAGTGGACGTGTAAACTTGTAGCTCCGTTTGAATTCGCTGTTATTTGAATTAAGTTAAATTTAATTGTTTGTTGTTAAGTTTTAAATGTTAATGTGTTTTAGTTTACTTTGTGTATATTTGTTTAAATACGTGCTCTATTTATCTGTGCTAAAATATCTTTCTTACTCTTCATGATTTAGTGACCTTATTATCAATCAACTTCGTAAGCAGTACTTATTTCCCAGTGAGTGTAAAAATAAAATCAATTAGAATTCGTTTATCGAACTAAAGTGTTAATACAGCAACTTTCATTAATCAACTTCATAAACAGTAGTAATTATCCAGTGATTGTAAAAAGAAAAATAATAGAATTGTTTATCGAACTAAAGTGTGGAAAGTGAACTAAAGTGTAAATACAGCAACTTTCTTCAACTGTGCTGCTTCGATTTTGTTTATTAACTGACCTAGCCCATCAACCCAATTACGCGCAAACTTGAGTGAAAGTGCACATGTAATATATTCTTTGTGTGACAGTCTGAGTCATTTTCATTCGACCTTGATATTAAAATTTATTTTACATCATTAACAATAACAAAATAATTGACGAAAAAAAATGAGTTTTAAGTGCAGCCTCCCAAACTGTGTTGCTTTCGACAACACATTTAAATACGTTACCTCTAAAAGATTCTGCTCACGTAAATTACATGGGGCCTGTATGGATGCGCCAAGAGATTGGTATAATCTCTATATGGAAGCCCATTTTATTTGCTCTGATTGTCAAGGCTATGAACAAAAGCTTAGTGAGATGTATGATCGCATAATAGCGCAAATTGAAGTGATGATGGGCGACAAAGAGCAACTTATTGCACGGCAACATTCAAAATTTAGAGCAAATGACGAAAGTTTTAATGAAATGGCCAGTTGCTTTGATGAACTTTCTACATCACTATTCAGTAGCAATCAAAAAATATGCAAAGCTCTAAATATGGTCGACACCCAACTGATATCAATGGAGGAGTTATTATCTTCTAGTCAACCTACAGTAAGCGATACTTTCAGTAGCAGTAACATCAGTGAAAGGCTTTCAAAAATGGCCACCAAACTATCTAAACAAGAAGCTGGACACATCGTACAAAACTCACATATGAATGCGAAACTAGAAAGTATGGAAAGACAAATTGCTCGTTTAGAAAGCAAACTTGAGGAACGAAATACAGTACACACAGTAGTCAAATATGTGGACTATTTCAAGCAAATGGAACCTGGTAATGTGTTTCCCCTATGAAGGAGAATCTAAACGCCTCAGCTCAATTTCCAGTTATCAACAAAAGTATATTCAAGCTTGGTGTGAATTGGTCTGAAGAAGACTGGAATAATAGAATATCCAAGCTGGAAGCTACAAACTCAAGGTATGCTCTTGACGTGTCATCAACCGGGACTGATTCATACGCCGTCTTCTACTTAAAGAAAGTTCCGCACAATATGGGGGTAGATGGAGTCCGCCGGAAACTCGACTCAGATTTTTTAATCCAAGGCTGCAGAGTAGAAGAAATGGCACATTTTGGCGAACGTAGACGCACATTCAAAGTTTTCATCCCACAAAAATATGCTTGGCTTTTCACAAACGTAAAATCTAACAATAAAACCTACACCTGGGAAAGTATGATTTTTAAAAAGTGGAAATCAGCAACTAAATTGCCAAGGCTACAGATGGGCAATAGTACTACAACAACGATGACGAAATCAGCAAAAGGTTTAAAAAAATCTTCAGCTAGCATTAGTTCTACTCTAACAGGTAACCAAATTTATAATTCTGTTGTAACTCCACTTTCCAGGCAAAATCCTAATTCCAGAGTTGTCCCAGGTAATATAACTCCAGATAATTCTTCATTAACTGCACATAGCCAAATTATCAATACTGTAGACAAAATTTCCACTTCTTCTACACACAAGACTGATAATGCAATCGATCCACATTCAACAACGTACTACAGACCTTCGCAAGGGATCGAGGCTTCCTTTTCCACCACCAGTATTACGGAAAATACGAAAAAATCTTCGCAGGTATATACGCCTTCTAATAAATACCCGAATTTTGTACATGGAGGTTTTCAAACATCTTCATCCCCACCTTTGATTCAGATGCCAGCACCAACGGATAATCTATCAATTACCAGCAATTCCTTTATAGACCCCTCACACCTCCAGTTGTTAAAGCATCTATAAATTCGAGCGCTGATCTTGAATGCCGATATCTCTTATCTAGACTAAGAGATCATAAAATCTATAAATATGTCAGATTGTACCTAGCATATATGTACAAAGCTCCCGATACTACGTGTGTTGATAGCAAGACGAAGACCAACTCGAAAGTTATGATCCAGCGGGAAGGTCTTCCTATAGAAATCGAGGCTCTCCGTGCACTATATTTAAGATTTCACACAGAACTAGGCGTGACATCTGACTAAGCAAAAAAAGACTTGGACACGTATGCTTCACATGTTAGCTCAAATTACATTTCATCGCTTCAGAGATCAAGAGAGCAACATCATAAATTTTTTAGTCCCCAATGATACGCTCACTTCTAAACGCCTTAGACTTTTTTACCACAACTGCGGAGGTATGAGAGGAAAGGTCAATAGACTTTTTTTTAGACACCAAATTATGCCACTTCAATGTTCTTTCCTTGACCGAAACTTGGTTGAATGACTCTTTTTTAAACGAAGAGATTCTTGATGGCAGCTGGACTATTTATAGGGAAGATAGGGATTTCCGCAGTACTGGGCAAACTAGAGGAGGAGGAGGGGTTTTGATTGCAGTTCATAACCCTTTTTCTAGCGAGCTCGTCACTACAGTCCCTAACAAACCCTTCCAGCATAAAATTGTCTGCATCAAAATGCCGAAATCAAACATGTATATTGGAGTTTTTTATATCCCTTCTGCATCCAATGAAGTATTGCACAACGATGTATGTGATATAATTTCTTCATTCGCTGCTTCCATCAACGTAGAAGATAAGACTATTATCTCCGGTGACTTTAACCGACCTGATTTGATATTGATGACTGATGAATGTGATAAAGGTCTTCTTCCAGTTGATCTCCAGGATCATATGGACTTCAACCTGATGAGCACTTTCTATGGCAATGATTTGCAGCAATTTAACATGTCCCCGAACCATTATGGCAACTGGCTAGACCTTATTTTTACAAATGCGTACGACGAAGTAGTGGTCAATCCAACTAGTGAAGCGGACCATTTGTTTTCAAATAGCCTCCACCATTCCGCACTGTCTATTGAATTGTCCACTGCTGAAGAAACAAACCATCTATCTTACAATAATTCAATTGTATATGATTTCTATAATGCCGTTTTCGAAAGCATTAATAATCATCTCAGCGCAATCGACTGGACTGGTACGCTTACAACGTTAGATGTAAACGATGCAGTAGATCATTTCTACAAGTGTTCTATGGACGCCGTTGAAAGATACGTACCTAAGATTAAAAAGAAAAATAAACTTTCAGAGCCTTGGCTTGATAACGATCTCCGATATTTGCGAAACCAAAGAAATAAGCTCAACAAAATTATCCAAACGAAAACCAATGTGAGTCTTGAATTGAAAAGTAAATATGATGAGCTGGCAAAAGAATTCCAATTGAGATCTAGGGAAGCATATAAGTCATATGTTAACTCAATTGGTGAGAACATCATCAAAAATCCAAAAAAGTTCTTTGAATTCATAAATATCAAACGCAAGTCTCAAGGTTTTCCCAAGTCCATGTCCTACCAGGAATCGACCTCATGTAACCCTGAAGATATATGTGAGTTTTTCGCTAAACACTTTCAATCTGTATATTGTGCGACCAGCTGTTTACCGTATACACCTTCCTCTGACATATATTCCGCACCTCTAATTGAGAACATCTATATTTCCACAGAAGAAATATCTAAAGCGATTGAGGAGCTTGATTTCAATAAAGGACCCGGCCCTGATTTAATCCCTCCGCGCCTTTTGTGCCAGTGCAGAGGGCAATTAATTTTACCACTTCACATTATTTTTAATAAATCCCTTTCTTCTGGAATTTTCCCGTCTCTCTGGAAGTCATCTCATTTGACCCCTATTCATAAAAACAAGGACAAAAGATCTGTTGAAAATTACAGAGGTATTGTAATTCTATCGGCTATCCCTATACTATTTGAGAAAATAGTTTGTACGAAGATGTCTCCTATAGTAGAACCTCAACTCAATGACGAACAGCATGGCTTCCGTAAGGATCGCTCTACGACAACAAATCTTACAGTAATGGTCTCTAGCATTCTCTGTGAGATGGAAATGGGGTACCAGATCGACGCGATTTACACTGATTTCAGCAAAGCTTTCGATCGTGTCAACCACAAAATTATGACTCATAAGCTGAAAAAGTTTGGGATTAGTGGTTCTTTGCTGGACTCGATTGACTCATATCTCCAGAATCGGACTCAGTTTGTTAAATTTCAAGGATTTGTGTCCAAGAAAATCGATGTTTGCTCAGGTTTACCTCAGGGCAGCCATTTGGGTCCTCTTGTATTTAACATCTTCATTTCGGATATTTCTGCAGTTCTGTCTGATATTCCTCACCTATTTTATGCCGATGATCTTAAACTGTACCACGTGATAACTTCCCAAAAGGACTCACTATTCTTACAAAACAAAATAAGTTCCCTACTAGAATGGTCAAAAATAAACCAACTGTCTTTAAACTTTGATAAATGTCAGGTAATTAGTTTTTCTCGTAAAAACTCTGTCATCGCTTCTGACTATCATCTAAACTACCAAAAACTTAGCAGAGTGGACAGTATAGTAGAACTCGGCGTCATTTTGGATAGTAAATTGCGCTTCAATTTACATTACGATGAGTCTCTCTGTAAAGCCTATAAGCTCCTTGGCTTCATTAAGTGACGGTCTAAGGAATTTCAGAACGTATCACTGAGAGAAAAACGTTGGTAAAATCAACTATTTTCATGAGTTAATTTTGCGTCTACTACAAAAATTGTGCAAATGACAACGCGAAAGTTGTTATTTGCTATTTTAAACTATGTGCCGTTGTAGTTTTACGACGGAACTGGTAAGAAAAAGTAACCAACCATTAAGAATGGTCTACGAACAATGTACATAGTTAATGTACCAGATAATCGCTGCTTAACAACGACATTAGGCTGCTGACAATCAAGTTGGTTACTCAACCTCTGCGCATGGTTGTCCTATCATAGTCGTTGTATGCTCATCTTTTTCGAAGTTGCAACGACAATTCTCGTTAAGTCTCTGTACTCCTATGCCATCCAAAGCTGTTCAAGAATATTTCTTAATAAGCAGGAAATAGCTCTGTTCTAAAGGTCTACTTATGGGATTTACCTTTCTGTAGGGGTAAAATTATATGATTTTAATAAAACCAAAATAAGAATAAAAATAACAAATTAATCGGTTCCAAGTTTTATTATAATTGCTTATATCCGTGATCAAATATAGCTAAATGATTTATTTTCCTTTTAAACATAATACAAAAATCTATCATATAGATAAAACCAAATATTTTCAAAAAAATTTAATTTGATAGTAACAAAGATTTTTAGAGCTAACGAAAATATCTACTGGTAGTCCATCAAATATCTCAATATTTAAGAGGAAATATAAATTAGTAGGTAATTTTTTTATTTCAAATGACTTAAAATGCTCTTTAAAAGTAGAAACCACAACTTTTTCACAAATGCATTCAATATTTTCTTTTTCAACAATAAATCCCTCTAGACGATACACATCAACACTTTTTTCATTACTTATGCTCACATATTGATTTTTCTTATATAATATGTTCTTAAATTTTATATTATCATAGCAACATTTTCCAGTATACCTAGCTTGAGTATTTGAATCAAGGTTCACAAAGTTAATGCTGGTAACGCAGCTTGAACTTTTTGTTAAGCAAGTTATTTTCGAAGGAATATTTTTGTTTTTAAGTAGGAGATGAGCGAATCTTAGACAATGTTTTTTGCTTAGCGATAAAGGGAGGTTTTTTCTTGACGTAATGCTTTGACAAAACTTTGTAATTCTTTGTGCTTTGATTCATTGCGCATGCTCCAGATCGCTCTGAGGGATCCTATATTTTGCATTATAAATGGGTAATGAACAAGGAAGTGAAATTTGGGTGTAAGTTGGGAGTGAAACAATTGTTTGTACATGGTATGGTGATTTTCGATTAACGTGGAAAGTTTTTCAATATCATTTTTTTTAAACTTCGAATTCAAAACAATATCTAGTATTTTATTCAAAATAAGCAAAATATGCCAATGCGAATCATCTTCAGGAATTAAGTCTCCAATCATCAAAGGCAAAAGCCTACAAAAAGTCAACATTTCTGTTGTGGACATATTTAGCTTCATTTTATGTAAATGATTGACATTTATAACAGGTGGCATATTTCCAGCTTCTACTGAGCCATAATTAAAATATTGTTTTCTGTTATTTAAAGTTTCTGCGTTGAAAAAGTGTTTTTCAGAGATATAATAATTTAGTATTTTACTTATATCGTAATGGCATATACCTTCCAATAGATCATGCATGGCATCAACAGCAAAGTTATTGCAAACATGAAACGATGGAATGCTATTAAAATTGTTTCATCCCTTAAACCAGTAGATGTGATCCTTGTTTTAAGATGCCGGAAGTTAAGAAAACTGTCATTTTAATTTTCTATTGTTCTGTACTTATTACAAATATCTTTGAAGTACGTTTGAGACCCTAATTTGCTGCATGTGCAGAATCTGCAGCAATAAAGTGAATTGAATCCTTTGACAAAACCAAGTATGAAACTCATGCCTAAATTATCACCTAATATGAGGCCAAGTATGAAGTGGATAACAATGGGTTTAGAGTTTATTTCGATTCGAATGCCATTTAGTTCTATATCAATTAATATCTCTGTAAGCTTATAGAAAATGTTATTTACTCTAAACACTTTAAACTTGCTGTAAAACAATAAAGCTATTTGAATGTACTCCAAACTTGATTGCATCCATTGTGGTAGAAAAGGGAATTTGTAATATACAGCTCCAATAGAATGAGATCCTGTATGTGATCCTAAAGGGTTATTTGACTCAAAGTTGTCATAGTAAATAAAGTATGGTAAATAAATATGATCTCTCAATTGGTTTACTTTCTGCAATTTTTCTTTCCAGAGTTTGTTATTCATGAAATTATTGGGGTCGGATTGAAGTGTTTCAAGATTTTTTAAAATTGTTGCAAAAAAGTCGGAGCTTTCAAAGAGTTTTTTGATTTGAAATTTAATAGGAAATAAAATCCCGTCACTTTCCTTGGCAATAAGTTTAGAGGAAGTACCAACTATGCTTGATATTTGACTATTTATAACGTATTTTTGACATTCTAAATAAATATTTTTTTCTTTAAGTGCATTAACAAATTTATGAAATGTATCTGTTTTCTTAAAAATTGATTTAAGTCCAAGCAAGATATTTAAAAAATATTCCCTTTTGTCTGGCTCCAAATTGTGATTAAACTGCTCTACAAACTGTTCTAAAAGCGGAAAAACTAATAACGTTATAAGCTGTTTATATGTTTCTTCTACCAAAAAGAAAGGGTAAGTTTGGCTTTCCGTAAAGAAAGCATAAGAACTTCAAAGCACTAACTAACATATTCTCTAAAAATATATCATTTTTCAAATTTTCTGATTTGGAGCATGTTCCATTGACTATAGTTGGTATGCTTTCATTATATGACTCCCGAACAAAACTATCATCTGTCTAGAAATTTGTTGCGTTGTTTTTAGAGCAACGAGGTAAGTGACGTTTGAAATTTTTTAGATTAAAAACTTGCTTACAATATAGGCATATGTAATCATCAGTTGATGCCAAATTATGAAAATATTTATAGTGCAATGATAACGTATTTATGTCCTTAAATGTGGCGTTTGATTTACACAAATGACAAATATACATTTTGAGTGTGCATTTATGTTGCTTAAAAATACGAGTATAAATATATTGGTATGGTTACAGTTTCAAAAATGTTTTTTTTCATGAGAAAGAATCGATTCTATAAAAGAGAGAACTATACATTTTGAATTGTTTTTGTTTCACTTAGAAGTGATAAAACGTTAGTGGGAATACGAAAATTCTTAACATTTATTTCATAAAAATATTTTTGTATGAAGTACCAAACCGATTTTGATGGTTCTGGATAATGTACATTTAAGACAAAGAAAAATTTGAAGCAGGAGTCAATAGGAGGAACTAAGTGGTCAAATTTATATTGAATGCCATCAAAATAAACGGAAAAATAATTTTCTCTTTTAAAATGTATAACTATAAGTTGCAAAGACGTCCCTATTTGGCGAAATTTTGAAGATGTTTTATCAAGCGAAGGAAATACGTCACTGACGGTGTCAACTTTCAGCAACAAACTCTGTTGAGAATCCTTTATAGTATATTTCACTGAATGTTGCCCCGTAGAATTGCTTTTGACTCGCTTAACAGGAGGCGGTAACAGCGCATGTAATAAGTCCAAAATTAGGACATCTTCGGAACCTTCAAAAGAAAAGTCAACTTAGTATTTTCTTAGTTAATGTTTGTAAAGCTACTTACGAGCTGAATAATCATTCTTACTCAATAGATGTAGAAGTTCGAGACTTTCTTTATCCCTAATTTTTTTATTAAATAGTTGAAGAGCAATAACCTTGAAGCACTCCCACTTTACAAGGAAATTGTCTTTTTGTTCAGGATGAATGACATTAAAGTCGATTTTTATCTACAAAAAAATATAAGGCTCTGTAATTTTAAAGTTTTATGAGGAAAGATTCAATTATATTAAAAAGTAAAACATGCATGCAATGCGCTTTATTTAAATATTGGAAATAAAACTCAATCTAAACCAAACCAAATTATTTTGATGAGTATTTTTCATGATTAAAATGAAATCTTTGTAATCACGTTATAATAATATTTAATGAAAATTAAAAAAATTTGAGAACTTACCAATGAAAATCCATACGTATGTCCAAAAAGAGGCCACTCTTCTAAAACTGATGCAATTTTTTCCTCATCGAATTCGTTCAAAATCTGATGGCGTCTACGCTGAAATGTCCGGCTCCATCGGAACTTGACGTCTTCCCATGGTTCTTTGAAAACTTTCAACCAATTCAAATCCGTGTTAAAATTTAGGATTACAAAGAGTTCATAAAATGCAGTTGAACTCTTCTCAAGTTCAAACCTTCGTCAGTTTCAAAGGTAGTTATGGAATCAGTTATGCTTTCGTTTGTCTCGAAATCGCCTTGAGCGACGGTCGGAATAAGACCAATTTTGCGCAGCCTTTTCCTTCGGTTGTGATACTTATTGTATAAAATTCCTGTCGGACTGCCTCTAGAGCTCTCCAAACCTCGATAGTAAAGCTCCTTAAAAATCAAAGCAATAAAATAAGCAGGTCTACAATTCAAAGCTTATACTTTTTCCTCGTTAAGCCGCTTTGCAATTCGCTCGGACAAAAAGTCAAAATCTTTTTTTTTATGCTTCTCGAGAGATTATTGCACCAAGTAACTATAGCTTCAACTAAAATGGATCTTGACGTCTCCCCAATTCTCCCATTTCGCTCGAATCCCTTCAAAATATATTGACCGGAACATTTTGTTAAAAGTATGGTGTCAATATTCTAGCATAGGTAATAGAATGATATGCATCGAAAAATCAATTCCTTTTAAATAACCTTATAAAATCTGAGAATTCATCTTTGCATGAAGGAGATGAGTTACGTGAACATGAAATCGGTGATTGAGCTGTCGATTGACTTTCAGTCTGGTTCAAGACCTCTTTAACTATTTGTCGGATAGTCTTAGTGGAAATCGAAATTTCAGGATGTGGTATACCCTGTAACCATTTTAAATTTGTTAATACAATGAACGATGCTAAATCTTTCTGACCTGTGCATCACGCCACGCCTTTAGCTTCTGCCGAAAATCAATTTTGGAGCCAAGCTTCTTTGACAAAAAAATTTCGTCGTTGTCTTTTTCAGTTAAGACTTTCATTGTTTCTGACGTTATACTCTTTTCAAAAAAAAACGTGTGCAAATCACTTTGACCCCAGTTGTAAAGCCAGTCAAACAAAGCGGTGTCACGTTGCACAAACGATGATTCTGGCAGTTGTTGAAAATTTAAATATTCTTCCATATTTTGTGGCGTGAGGAAACATCTTGACTCTCTTCTAAAATAAATACCGGTGAACACTTAAGGATTGATTTCAATTCAGGTGTTGAAACTGTGTACACAATACTTATTCCCGATTTGGAGATATACATATTAGCAAAACGCACAATTTTACATACCTGTAGTGGCCGTTAAGCAAAATTTATCGCCGGCTTTAATTCACAACCAAATAAAACTAATTATTTGCAAAACAACACTAACTCACTAAAACAAACTTTATTAACCGCTTATCACACTGATATAACGTGAATGCCGCCAAATTTCTAGACAACAGACATTTTTCGGTACCGATATAAAACATACCGCAAAATGTGGTCAATTTTACCACAAGACGTGGTAATATTATCACAAAACGTTGTAATATAACCACAACACGTTGTCTCATTTAATATTTCCTGAAAAACATATAGCAAATGACTATTTCATTGTAAGTCAACAATTATGTTCCATATTAGTTCGTAGTAGATCAAAACTCAAAGTCATAAAATGAACGATGAAAGTAGTAGGAACTACAACAGAAAATTGAACATTATTCAATAGTAAAATTTACTGTGCATGATTGATTGAATTAATTATTTTCGTGTTTATTATTACTAGGTTCTGTGGAATAGTTGAAATACAACGAAAATAGTTAATTTGACTACGAATTTTTCTTTCAGTGATGGGTTTCAAAATCATTATATGTTTCTTTAGTACGTCCCATTCTTGAATATGCCTGCCTTGTTTGGGATCCTGCCTTTGATGTCCATATAGACCGACTTAAGTCTGTTCAAAAACAGTTTCTACTATTTGCGTTGAGATCACTATATGATCCGAAGAATTATAAAAACTTACCATCCTATGAGCATAGACTCCGAATTCTCAATATGTCCTCACTAGACTCTCGAAGAAAGGTGATAACTTGCTGTTTCACATTTGATGTTCTCAGAGGCAATATAAAAATACCGTCCTTAGTTGAAAGAATAAAAATGAATGAGAAAATACGTTTCACAAGGCATTCACGTCTGCTGGTTGAAAAGCGTCATCACACAATTTACACTGATAACGAACCTATAAACAGGTGTTGCAAAACATTCAACTCACTAAGTGTGCATTACTCCCCAACAATTTCCAGATCCCAATTCAAAACTTCGTTGTCTAATGCCCTATCCTCTTTATCCCATCATTTCATTCATAGATTAAGAAAAAATATTGTACTTTCATAAAATTTCAATAAATTGTAAAATATATTTTTAAATTTTTGTACCTCTGCCTTGTTTGGCAATAAATAAATAAATAAATAAATAAATAATTAATTAAAGGTTCAATTCACAAATTTGATAACTTGAAATGAAATTTTATATTATTTCCGTAAAGAATACTGAAAAGAGATGAATTAGTCGTTTAACATAAGTATAGAAGACAACTTAATAACTTCAATAGAGAAAAATCTATCTGAAAAAGCTTCTTTGCCGTCATCGATGTAACCGCAAAGGTCAAACTAAAGTAAATGAAGTACTTCATTATAGCAAATCAAGTTATCTAAACGCAGTCAATACTAACAATTAATATATTTTCTATCTATTTGATTCATCAGCCTCCATATGTGTCTTAAATTAATATTCTTAGAGTCTAGTTTCATCAGATCAGTTCCAAAGAAAATGCTTTGGTCTCATTTGAAACTTTTCCTTAATCTTAAGCAGCTTCAATTTCTTCCTTAGTTCATAGAGGCGATCAACATTAAGGCCACTCCGTAGCAATAACACCATCTTTTCTGAATCACGTTCCTTCGAATCGTGCTTCAAAGGAACATTTCTTCCAAAATCATCGTTTTTTCTTTCTGCCTCTTCATCATCGTCAGTATCATCATCATCATCGTCGTCTTCATCGACTTCTATTTCTAGTACACTTCCATTGTCTTCTTCTTCATCTTCGTCCTCGTCATCGTCTTCGCCTTTTTTATTTTTGTTTTTTTCAGATAGTTTTGATTCTATATCTCCAGTCTTCGATTTGAATTTCAGTTTTTTAAATCGTACCGTAGGCACAAGGATTCCACCCAATCCACCAAGACCAGCTCCTGCTATTCCACCCGTGACTCCTCCGGCACCAACTCCCACTATGCTTGATGCAACAGTCCCTGCTATCGCTCCAGCTAGTGTTCCTGGTATCACCATTGCAGCAACCATCTTCCTGATAGGACGAAAGGGATGGTACAACACACTACGAATGAATCGTCTCCAACGCCGCATGATAATTCCTCGAGGGTCTTCATCTTCTCCAATGAAAATTAAGTCTACGTCATCGCCATTGTCTTCCAGTGAAGCCGAAGGCTTATGATTTGCTCCAGCTCCCCCTTCTGCTTCGGCTGGTACTGGTTGCGCATTTACTGTAACGAAACGCCAGAGTTGAACTCCTAATTTGGAATTGGCAAGTCTGATTACATACCTAAACATGCGAAAACCACTACAAATAGCGCACCAACCAGCAAGCAAGCGCGGCTTAGTGTAACCATGACACTCACGGGTGCAGAAGAAAATGGTTAAAATGGCAAAAACAAAAGCAAACCTTACATTTCGATCACTTATCTAAATTGCTACTTTGGCACCGCGAAGACAAAACTCAAACTGAGTTTTAGGTCAAATTGGACGCAGTCTTTTATCGCGCTGGAGTGAAAGCCGAATGTATTCCGCAGCCTCGGACAAGGCCAACGGAGAAGTTACATTGTAAGTCTGAAGCGCTCAGGAGGCCCTCGGGATTAGCGTCAAAGTGCTGTAGCACTCATAAAGCTGATTAATTATAGCGTTTCAAAGCTGTAAATTTCCCACAGACAGCGGTTCTACCACTAACAGAACTATCGGCTCAAAATTCGAAAATTTGTAAAAGCTCACAACCAAAATCTTATGTTGTGGGTCAGCGACCATTCGCAGCATCTCCCGCCTAAGGCTAGAAAAAAATTATTCATGTATCGACAGACAAAAAAATCGTTTTTTAATGAAGCGGAAACGCTTCTTGTGATTCCATGGAGTGCAGTTTTTGCCTTGTTACATCCAAGAAATCTCTACCCTGAAATCACCATCACCAAACACTGTTAACTTTACGGTTATCAAGCGGGACCGTGATTGAAAATGATGCAGCAACAAATAATTGTCTTGAAATTGTTCTAAGATGGCCAATCGCATGAGCGTAGCCACCACTTCTTGCACCAGCACTAATACAAACAGTTAGTATTTCTTTGATTCTGACTATGGCTTTTATAGATGATGCGCTTGATCTCCAGGAATTGATGCAGTATCTTCTACGCACCGGCCGCGAGGTGCAGATCAATCTTTTGATAATGAATTGGAAGGCTTTTATTGAAAAGCCGAAGTATTTCACTGGGTCAGATTTAAAGTTGGGCTTTTACCATGTCTCTTTTTTTTGCTCGCAACTATTAAAACGTGAGTGGAGTAGGTGCTGGTCAAAAGAACTCTGGCAGCTACCGAGAAGTATTTAGTGCTCTCAAGCTGTTAAGCCTGAGTTGAAGTAGAACCTTCTTCTTACCTTTCGATGAACAAAGACCAGAAGCAATCACGCAATTACTTCTGCGCAATTCAAGAGTCTTCAGATCACAACAATGAGGTTAAATGGTTTGAACCTCTTTCAAAAAAAGGTAAAAGTTGTTTGGGTAATCATATTCGAATTAGATGCATTTGTGTTCACATACATATGCATTTTGTTTTATTGAAATATAAAAGACATAAAATCCAGAGCTTATCCAATTGGTTCCAATTTAAGCTAGTATCGGGAGAAAGTGATTACAAATATCTGATCGCTTTGAACATCAGATAAAGCTGGATTTCTCCAGTGGTAAGAAATCTAGCACTGATTAGATGAAAATCATTAAAAAATCATGTTTATTGTGTGGGTCTGAAAGCAAAGCCGAAGTCACAGAAAGTAGCTTTTGTATCTTTGCAGTATTAGATTACATATATTCTGAAGATTTATTTTTATGAAATTTTTCGCTACATTTGTTGAACGGTATGGTAAGCAGTTATTTTACGCAAATACAAATTACGCTATTGGATTTTGACAGAAACGCGCTAAATACAGACATAAATACGAGGTGTGTTCAAAAAATATCGCGAATTTTGTTTTTTTTCAAAAATTATTTATTTATTCATGAATATCTATTTTGTCCCCTTCAAAGTAATCCCCATGAGATATTATACACTTGTGCCAACGGTTTTTCCAATCTTCGAAGCACTTCAAAAAATCATTTTTTTTAATCTTGTTCAGCTCCTCCTTCGATGCCGTCTTTATCTCGTCAAGCGTAGCGTAACGTCGTCCTTACATGGGCCTCTTCAGTTTAGGAAACAAGAAAAAGTCACAGGGGGCCAGATCTGAGGAATACGGTGGCTGCGGCATCATTAGTGTATTGTTTTTGGCCAAAAAGTCGCGCACAAGCAACGATGTGTGAGCAGGGGCGTTATCGTGGTGCAAAAGCCAATTTTTGTTCTCCCACAAATCCGGGCGTTTCTGGCGGATTGCTTCGCGCAAATTGCGCATAACTTGCAGGTAATATTCCTTATTGACCGTTCTTCCCTGTGGCGCAAGAACTCATGATGCACCACGCCCCTGCAATCGAAGAAAACTGTCAGCAAAACTTTCACATTCGACCGAACTTGACGCGCTTTTTTCGGTCTTGGTTCATGCGGCAGCTTCCATTGAGATGATTGAGCTTTGGTTTCCACGTCATAACCATAAACCCACGATTCGTCACCAGTTATGACCCTTTGGAGCAAATTTGGTTCGTCGCGGACAGAGTTTAACATCTCATTAGCAATGTTCATGCGTTGCTGTTTTTGGTCGCAATTGAGCAATTTTGGTACGAATTTCGCGGCGACCCGTCTCATGCCCAAATCGTTGATAAAAATCGAATGGCACGAGCCAATCGATATCTTTAGGTCCTCAGCAACTTCTCTAACGGTGATTCGACGATTGGCCAATACCATTTTCTCCACTTCATTAATTTTTTCGTCTGTTGTTGAAGTGCTCGGGCGTCCGGCACGCTCTTCGTCGTTCACATCTTCTCGGCCTTCTAAAAACATTTTGTACCACCGATAAACGTTGCTTCGGTCCAAGGTAGCTTCTCCGTATGCCACAGTCAACATTCGGAATGCATCCGCGCACTTAATTTCGTTTTTCACACAAAATTTGATACACGTTCTTTGATCCATTTTTTTGAATAAGTAAAAATCGATTGACGATTGAAAACACGTGCAAGTAAAGCAGCTATCACCAATTAAGTGAACATTCAAAATGGCCGAGCTTGTCGGCATAAGTGACAGACATGAGTACCAACATAACGCCACAAAAAAATCGAAATTCGAATATACGTAACCCGCGAAAATTCAAAATTCGTGATACTTTTTGAACACACCTCGTACGTTGTGTTTGCACCTGCGGTTTCTAAATGTTGCTGAAGAGAAGAGTCACCAGAATCAATTCTGAGGCTAAGGAGAGCTCTAAAGTTCCCATCATTTGCCACCAGACTGTCTCCTCCGTCGATCCTATCCAAGAGCGAACCGTCATCCCTAGGCATTAACCACTCTCGATTTTCTTTAACCTGTGCATATCGTTGTACATAGACCTGGTTGACCATTTCTGATGCTGGATTGTGAAAAGTCTGAAGAAAATATTTGCCAGCTTCTACCGCCTTCTGGTGCTATTGGTTTCGTTGGTGAACAGAAAGTGCTCCCTTTTTACCAAGTAAGTCGTCAAACTTTTTCAGCGGTTCTCGAACTAGTCGCTTCGGATAAGTATTTGTTCGGTAACCTCCTCCTGAGCTGGACGCGACACAATAAAGACCTTGATCTTTATGAGACAAAACCAGCCAAGGGAATTTCTCTAGATGGGATTTTTGAGCGTTCTTCTTCCTTCCCTTCCCATTCTTCACTACGACATTATGAGGAAAAATATAATCGGGAGAAGTTTCCCAGTGATGTTTCATAAAATCCGACTTAGTAAAATCGTTGATGTTGCGTTGGTTTACGTAAGACCCTAACATATATCGGAGGCGAAATGAGGTTTGCAGTATGGTTCGTTTGTATGCGTAGTATTCACTGAATGGGAAGTGGACGGAACATTTTCAAGCTTACTTTTTGAACACAACTCGTATATTTAAATACTCAAACGAGAGAAAAAATTTAATTTGTGAAGGCCGATTGACGATTGTACAAAACACGTTGATTTTGTGTCATGTAATCTTTACCTATATTTAAACAAGTTAGGTAGACAGAACCATCGGCGGCTCCTACATGCCGCAGAATTTTTTCGAAGATTCAAGTTTTTATTAATTGATCGCGTTTTAATATGTTTATTGTGTTATTTATGTTTTCATCTTTTTAATCATGTTTATGATTTTTCACATAATAAATTAACAAATATTTGCCCAGAATACATAAAAAAATTCTATGTTCTTGTAATTTGCCCATTCATATCTGCATATACTGTACCTCAAAAAAATAATTTTTCAGGGTTTTGTACTAAAATACAAAACCCTATTGAAATCACAACCTGTGTACGTCTGTTTGTCCGTCTGTACTGCCCTTGTAAGCCAAAAAGGCGTATCTCAAATTTCCTTGTTTTGAGATATAAGGAATTTTAATGAATATCAAAACCGCATCTACACAGTCAAATTTTTTATGGTTTTTTTTGGGTGAATACAATAAAGAATGACATGGTAATTAACTTGTCTTAACTACTATTTTAGTTTTAACCCTCCGAGTACACACCTACTTTTTTCGATCATCGAGTACATATGGGGTCAATTTGACCCCAAACTTCTTTGAACGTATACAGTATCGCCCCCACTACAATTATTAGTTTGAAAAATTTTTCAGAAATAGTTTGAAAGCCTTTTTAGTAATTCTCATACATAAGAGAGGCCTTAAATGCCCTTAGCCTACCTAAAAAAATTCGCGAACAACCTGAAAAAACGAAAATTAGCATTTTTACATAAAAAATCGTAACTTTTTCAATTTATAATATTTTTGGATAAAAATGGACGTGAAAACTCTCAAGACATAACAGAATAAAGGCAAATGAGCCCTATAGTGTCCCATAAAAAGAAAGTATTTATTATGCATATTTATATATTCCAACCTGATAATCTTTCACGAGCTCCCAATTTCCACTTTGTCTTATTTTTACTGATCAATGTTGATGTTGGTCTCCCTCGTGCGGCTGAATTTTCACGCTGTTGTAAAAGGCACTCACTGAGAATTGCATTCTCTACATCATCATTTCCTGAACATTCAGAAAGTTCATAATCAGATACTGATTGCTCAGAGAGGTGGTCATCTTCGGAGGAACAACTGCCGCCAAAATCATCACCGCTGTCTTCAGCCAACAAACGATTACGCACACTAGATCGCAGATTATATTCCATGTTGTTTAAAAAAAAAATACTTTCAAACTTTTTTTTGTCTTTTTGTATTGATCTATCCATCTATAGGGTAAGTCCGGGATAGATGGACCGCCGGTATAGACGGACCATTCGAATATTTCGCTCGTCTGTCACAGCAGCGCCCCATTCGTTGGCTAGTATTTTTCTACTCGTGCAGATCTTAACAAGTTTAGTTTTGCTTGTGAGTGTCACATGTTTTTTAGGAAAAAAACTGTGTTTATTTCTTTTGGTGGGTTGAAAAATATTTTTCACTGAATTTTATTGTTATGTGGTTAAGTTAGTTTAATTGATTTTGACGTTAGATCAATGCTATAGCTCGATTGTATAGTTGAGTAAGGTCTTAACCTAAAATGGTGCACCAGTAACGTTGTTTGTCTGAATGAGTAGCTGGTCCATCTATCCCTGACAATTGGGATACATGGATCAGTGACATTTGGGATAGTTGGCCCACTTGAAAAGAACCTGGAATAGTAGGACCATATTTCCTATTAGGCCTTTACTTCTAATATAAATTAAATGGTACTTATCAAAATTATTTTTTGTAATGTCATGTATCTTCTGTTACTTCAGGAGAAAAGGGTGAAACCATATCAGTATTGGCAAGTGTGAATGGAGAGGGTACATTCTTACCACTTTTTTGCATAATGAAAGGAAAGAACCTAAAGCAAGAGTTCTCTGACGGTTTACCACCTGGCGCTGAAGTAAAAATGTCACCAAAGTCTGGCGTTGTAAATAGCGATTTGTTTTTGATTGGCTAAAAAACCATTTCACTCCAAGAAAACCAGCAGGAAAGGTGCTTCTTCTTTTAGATGGACATACATCACACACTAGCTGCGTTGAAATGCTAGAGTTCGCAAAAAATAATCAAATAATTTTGATGAGTATTCCTCCCCACACCAAACATTGGCTTCAACCGTTAGACCGCGCTTTCTTCAAGTCTTTAAAAATGAACTATTATTCTGCTTGCTCAAAGTACGTGACCAATAACCCTTCAAGGAAGATAAAACGACTGCAGTTTTGTGCGCTTCTTAGCATAGCTTAGGGTAAGTCAGCAAACGCAGAAAATGGAATAAGTGGATTTAGAACGTATGGAATCATTCTATTTGAACCTGATGCGATACCAGACTCCGCTTTTTTGTCAGAATCAATGGACTCCTGGCCTCCAGATACGTCTCTTGTTTTCGAAAATGTTATGACTGGTGTTGATGTTGCTGGCTCCGGTAGTTCAAACAAGTTGAAGTAGCAGGAGGATGCTCCTGCCAAAAGGGTATTGTAAAACAATTAGTAAATCAAACAATATATTCTGTATATCAAAACTTGACTAATATATACATTCCATACATTGAGTTCGAAAAATTATTATGGTTATTATAATTTTAAACTCGATACCATTTTGTTTCAAGTGGTTTGACCTCGTCGCTTGATTAGTCATGATAACACTTGGATATTACTAAAAATTTCTAAAATTTTTATCAAAATTCCTACATATTTGTAGTGTCTCGGTCCGTTGCAAGCGTGTATCTTCCTAGTATCACGTGTTAATGTTGTTGTAATTGTTAAATATTCAATCGGCTGTAACTTAGCTGTTTATTGTTCAATTATTGTGAAATTTTCGAACCATATACAATCACTTTCAGAAAATTTAAATTATAGATTTTGGGCAATCTAAGGCTCACATCTTGATTTTATAGACAAAAAAAGCAAAATTTATAAAATGTACTATTATTAACAAAGTTGATCGAATTTCGATTTCTAAGGTATTTGTTGCCCTTGTGAAGGAAAACTTGACAGTTCAAGTACTGTTTTGAAAAGCTCTTATAAAGAACTTTTATTTGATATTCATATTGGCTACCTTTGATGAAATTTTTTTTTCAGCGGCCACTCCCCTGTACTGTAAACAGCGATTCATGGCCTATTTTTTCGAACCCTAGAATGGTTACAAAGCCCTTTTGCTAGGAGCTCTCTCCTGCCTCCTCGACTTGTTTCACGTATGAGTATTAATTGTAGGTACTCATCTTCAGTCATTCATTAAATTGAATCAAGTGTTAAAAGCATGCGCCTTAAACGTTAAGTTGGGGCAAAATAACTCAAAACTATTCAATCTTCGCATTTAAAACAGCCACTATTTTGCTTTACGATTACTAATACCGCTAGCTGAGCCAATTCTCAAAGAAATTCATGATACCTATCATTCCTGAAACTTTCATGCAAATCCTAGCAAAGCTGTAGTATCTGAGTCAGTAAAAAGCGCATGTTGTTCCATAGCCATATGTTTCCATAGTAATACAGCGCATATTGTTCCATAGTAATACAGGAAAATTCAAATCACTATAACTTCATTGAATACCATTCGATCTTTATGAAACTTTCAGGACAGATTAATCTTATTGATGGTTATCTGTGTACTGAATTTTATTAAATTTAAGGGTACCGTTAAGATTTTATTCAAGAAAACATAAAATCGATAAATCATACTATTACTAACAAAGTTGAGTGAATTTCGACTTCTCACGTATTTGTTGTTGTTGTACTCATAAAGGCCTACATTCATGATTTTTTTCAGATTTTTCGGGTCAAAGGTGTCCAATCGCGAGGGGGGGGACACAAAATTTTCGTACATTTCCCCTTCCCCTGCACCCCTCGAAGCAAAATTTGTCATTTTAAGACCTGTTTTGAAAAGTGCTCATCAAGACCTTTCATTTGATGCCCATATTGCCTACATGCGATGAAAACTTTTTTTTCAGGGGCAACTCCCCTATATGGGGAGACCCCCCTTAAAGCCCTTATAAATTTTTTTTCGTGTTGAAAATTTGAAGAGGGCATCACTTTGCACCTAGCTACAAAATCCTATGTTTCTAGCTTATGTAGTTTGCGAGAAAAAGTGGTGTGACACACGGACGGACGGACGGACGGACAGACGGACAGACAGGACGCGAAACTAATAGGGTATTGTAAAATAATTTTACAATACCCTAAAAATGATGCCACTGTTGCTGGTCCTGATAGCCCAAGTGATGATGTTGCTGTGGCAGGTTCTAATTCCTCAGGAAGCGGTTGTAGTGCTGGTCCTTCAAGAAACTTTGAAAATGTTCCTTTATCTGGACCTTCTGAAAAGCACCAGAATAAATCTGAAATTGAGCCGCCTTCACAGTTATTGGACAAACTACATCCAGTGCCTTGTATCAACAAAGTTCAGACTGTGAGAAGAAAAGTTCAAACTATATCAACAGTGTTAAGCTCTCCAGAAAACATAACTGCTCTGAAAAAGAAAAAAAATGAGAAAGAGTCAAACATTAAAATAAAAGAAGAAAAGAAAATAGACAGGGAGGAAAAAAAGGAAAGACCGGGAGGAAAAGAAAAGAGAAAAGGAGAAAAAGAAACTAGAGAAAAGAAATGAGAACAATAGGCAAACAACGATCAATAAAAGAAAGAGAACGCGAAGAAAAAAAGAACTAACGTCATCCTCAGATTCCGAAGATATTGATATCGACACAATTTGCAACGACAATCTTTATGAAAGTGACTGGGATGAAGATTTCTGTGTATGGTGCAAAGAGAACTACAACGAAACAAAACGAGATGAAGATTGGATTAAATGTTTTTCATGCTCTCGCTGGACACATGAAGGCTATACAAGATTCGAGGATAAATTGCGATTACTGCGGAAAGCAAGATCCTCCAAATAAGATGACTGCTGAATGATTCAAGTTTTTAGAAACTGAGTTATACTAGCTCTATTTTTTAATTATTTTGATTGTCAAATCTATTAATCATATCAAATAGTTTATAACTCTATACTCTAACTTTATAGCTTGGAATAAATAGTCTTTATACCTTTGATAACATGTATTTCTTGTGTTATATTCTGATTCAGTCACGTTAAATAGACGTCCATCAATCCCTATTAGGTGGTTCATCTAACCCGAGTATGCTGGGGATAGACGGACCATCGAGCAAAACCAAAAAAACATCATAACTCCCGGTGGGATAAGCTTAACAACCGCAAACTTCCTTACGATTGTTTAAAGACATATATACTTATTAAAAACATATAAAACTTATCCTAGACATTGCACAATTTCTGAAAAAATGGCTTTAGAAAAGCATGGTCCAACTATCCCGGACTTACCCTAAAGTAAAAAAAAATTCAATTTTTACCTCGAAATTGACGTTGAGTACACAATGGGGTCAAATTAACCCCAGGCTGATTTCAAAGGTCTCTCAACAATAACTAACGTCGTCGAAAGGTAAACAAACTATGTAAACTTAAAGTCAAGACACTAAAATATACTTAGAAGCCCATAATACCCCCACTCTCCCGCGGGCCTAGTCGCTGCAATCGGTCAAAGTAGCGTCTGGGGTCAAATTTACCCCATGTGTACTTGGGAGTTAAACTGAGATACGGCTAATTGGTCAACGATTTATTAATAGAGAACGTTCGATTCTGTTTCCTAAAAAATTTATACTGGAAATAAGCCCAAAAGTAAACTAGAATACAAATAGAAAAACATAAATTTTGTTTAGTTCCCATCTGAAACTGGAAGAGTTTTCCAGAATTGCAACCGATCTTTCATAATTCGAGAAAATTTTTTTATTATATTGGCTTTTTTTGCGAAGAAATTCCAAGAACTTTTGTTTGTTTTTTTGGGTGGCCGCAGTTTTCCACTTTTTGTTATATTGGCGGTTAAAAAATTAAGATCAAATGATGGACCATCAAAGTCATTCTTATACTATACATATGTGATATTATACGATCCTCTGTGGATGGTTACCTATACCATATCATGTAAATATGGGCTCGGCTCTGTACGAGTTAATTTGTATTGTGAGGAAAAATTATCCCAAATGTAAAAATGCTGTAGCTCGGTTTTATGAGCAGCAACTTTTATGGCTTGAACAAAATCTGAGAAATTATAAAGCATGTTGCCCATTTTTTTTCATGGAAACCTCCACTCTGTGATGAAAGGAGTCGGCAGCCATAAGCTGTTAAAACGATTTGTCAAAATCGCACTTTTAAACATTTCAAGCCGTGGTAACCTTATAACTTTTCTAAATGTGCGCAATACAATATTCCTCCTACTTCTTCGTCTCTTGCGGCATCTTATCTGTATTTTGCTCGAGATTAGTTTGCTCTTTCAATATGTTTGCTTCACATCACACACACATCACAATTTACATCGACTTATTCTTCGTATGACTGTTATTATGTAAGTTCAACACCTCGCAACTCTCGCATTCTTCATGCCCAAGGTTAACACGTCGTCCGTGCTCTCGGCTTTCTACAACCGGATGGAACATCAGAAGACGGACGTCGAGAGGTTTGTCGAGGTGCTCACAGCAGGTGAGCCGCTCCAGGGAGCTTCGGAGGGGACGGTAGAACTGGCAGCTCAAGATATGGTGAACTTTACGATGAGCATCATCACGACTGCTTGCAAAGCTTCTATGCCCCGTCAAAGACCCTGGCACGGCAAGCCCCCAGCGTACTGGTGGTCAACTGAAAGCGCTGAAAAGCGAAGGGAGTGTCAAAAGCTTCGACGTGAGGCTAAACGGGTGCGGAACCGTGACGAGGCATGCAACTGGGTGGCAGCATATAAGTCGGCCAGGAAATGCCTTCGCAAACTGATCAACAGTAGCAAGGCTCGCTGCTGGCAAGACCTAGTCGACAATGTGAGCAAGGACCGTGGGGCCTTGACTACAAGCTGGCCATGCGGAAACTTGGTGCTCTACGGAAGCCTTGTATACATGACGTGGAAAAGATGGACGCGATAGTGCGGGGACTTTTCCCCGCCCATCCCGTCCGAACTGATGCTGTCCATGCTGAAACAGCAGTAGAGTGCACACTCTTCACACAGCCGGAACTGGAGGAGGCAGTCCTCTCATTGTAAGCGAGGAACGCTCCAGGTCCAGATGGTGTTCCGGCTGAGGTGTTGCGGCTCGTCTAACACCATTGTCTTGCTGCTCAGCACATTCAACGCTTGCCTACGGGACGGGGTTTTCCCGGTACGATAGAAGGTGGCGATGCTCGTGGTGATCAGCAAGGGGAAGGGAAATCCCGAATCGCTGTCTGCATACTGCCCGTTATGCATGCTAGACACGGCTGGGAACGTGCTAGAGAAACTCATCAACGGAAGACTCACTGATGCGATTCGTGCTGCTGGGGACCTATCTCCTCAGCAGTACGGCTTTAGAGCAGGACGTTCTACCATTGATGCGATTGCAGAGGTGGTGAAAGCGGTCCAAAAGGCAGGGGCATATAGCTGCACCAAGCGGCGGATTGTCCTGTTGGTGACACTCAACGTCAGGAACGCCTTCAACTCCGCTAGATGGGTGGATATTCTGGATACGCTGGAAAACTCTTTTCAAGTTCCAGAATATCTAATGCGGCTTTTGAGGAACTACGTAAAGGACCGAAGCCTGCTCGACGACACGACACAGGGCCAACGGAGGATGGAAATTACATCGAGCATCACCCAGGGATCTACCCGTAGTCCGGACCTGTGGAACGTGTCTTTCGACGGGCTACTGAGATTTGAGATGCCAGATGAGTCGCACTTGGTCAGCTATGCGGATGATGTTGCGGCTTTGGTCGCTGGACGTACCGTTGAACAACCGCAACTTAGGCTAGGTATGCTAATGCTCTGAGTGAGGGACTGAAAGAAAACCGAAGTGGTCATCTTGACAAAAAAGAGAATCCCTAGAGTAAGGATGATCAGTATTGGAGGTATACAAATCGAATCGAAGCCAGCGGTGAAGTACCTGGGGCTACTGATCGACTCAAAGATGAGTTTCTCTGAGCAAATTAGGGCAACGGTTGAGAAGGCTTCTTCGGGAATATCGGCTCTGAATTGACTTATGGTCAACACAGGGGGACCCAGCCCATGAAGAAGACCCCTCTTGATGAATGCTGTAGGGTCAGTGCTACTGTACGGAGCAGAGGTATGTGGCGACACTCTCAGCAAGGGGGTATACCGAAAACGTTTGTTACAGGTACAGAGAAGAGGAAAAGAGGAGGAAAGTTACTTCAGACGTGATACTAGTCACCCTCCTTGCTGGAGAGCACTGCGCTATTTACCTGCGCCAAAGCGAGGATGCAAGGAAGAGAGACAGCGCTCGCTCGACGATTGGTAGCAGTCTTGGGTCAATCGCACGAAAGGAAGGTAGACTGCGCGCCTCATCCCGGATGTGAGACCGTGGCTTAATCGAAGGCATGGTGAAGCCTACTTCTATTTGACCCAGCTTTTGAGCGGGCATGGGTGTTTTCAGTCTTACCTGCACAAGATCGGTAAGTCACGACCCCCCGATCGTCGGTTTTGCCCAGGAGAGGAAGACAATCCCTGCCACACATTTTTTGCGTGTACGAAATGGGTCAGGCTGCGAAGGAAACTCTACAGGAAGACGGGAGAGCTTATCCCGGATAATATAGTTGCGGTGATGCTCGAATCGGTTGATAAATGGAACCAGGTGGCACATTATGCTCGGGCAGTCCAAAAATATAAAAGGGACTCACAGCGGTCGGGGGTGCTGGAGCTGGGGGATCGCTCTTCTGACACTTCATTTTCCCCTCTTCCCTCCCGCTAGGAAAGGGACTCCCCAGCTTGAAGGTGCCCCACGGCGTGACAAAACGAGACCTGGCCCGAAGTAATGTTTCAAACGGTTCCAGACTGGGCTCTCAGGTTGTTTGGGGAGGTGCTTAGTGGGTAGTCCAGTCGTGCATGGGAGTCCCACACTCTGTGCATAAATGGCATTGACCTCCCTACCACAAAATAAAACAAGTTGGGTAAACAGACCTACGCTCATGTCAGAAGGGTTTTGTATTCAATTTACAAAATGCAGTCACCATTTCGAATCAAATCAAGAAACATGTCAAAGACGATTTTATTGGAGAAAATATGGAATACGAATATCATACTATTATTAACAAAGTTGAACGAATTTCGATTTCTGAGGTTTTTGGTAATGTTATACTCATAAATATCTCCCTTGATAATTATTTCAGATGTCCATCCGCGAGGGAGGAAACACATTTTTCATGTATTTCCCCCCTGTGCTCCCACTGAAGCAAAAACTGACAGTTTAACAACTGTTTTGAAAAACTCCCATGAAAACTTTCATTACATACTCATATCGGCAACGTTTGATGAATTTTTTTTTCAGGGGCCACTCGCCTGTACTGTTATCATCGATTAACCGCCAATTTTTTTGAATCCTAGAATGGTTACAAAACCCTTTTGCTAGGAGCTCTCTCTTACCTCCTTGACTTGTTTCACTTATGAGCATTAATTGTAGGAACTCATCTTTAGTCATTCATTCAATTGAATCAAGTGTTCAAAGCATGCACCTTAAACGTTGAAGTTGGGAAAAAATAACTCAAAATTATTCAATCTTCGCATTTAAAACAGCCACTATTTTGTTTTACGATTACTGATACCAATAGCTGAACCGATTCTCAAAGATATACATGACATCTATCATTACTGAAATTTTCATGCAAATCCTAGCAAGACTGTAGTGTCTGAGTCGGTAAAAAGCGCATGTTGTTCCATAGCCATATGTTGCCATAGTAATAAATGTAGCGCATATTGTTCCATAGTAATACAGGAAAATTCAAACCGCAATAACTTCACTAAATCAATCTTTATGAAACTTTCAGGATAGATTAATCTTATAAATAGACATCTACGTACTGAATTTCATTGAATTTAAGGGTACCGTTAAGATTTTATTCAAGAAAACATAAAACCGATAAATCATACTATTACTAACAAAGTTGAGTGAATTGCGACTTCTAACGTTTTTGTTGTTGTTTTACTCACCAAGGCCTATATTCCTGATTTTTTTCAGATTTTTCGGATCACAGGTGTCCAATCGCGAGGGGGGGGACACAAATTTTTCGTGTATTTCCCCTCCCTGTGCGCCCCTCGAAACAAATTTTGCCAAAATAAGACCTGTTTTGAAAAGTTCTCATCAAGACCTTTCATTTGATACCCATATCCGCTATCTTCAATGAAATGTCTTTTTCGGGGGTCACTCTCCTATATGGGGGGACCCCCCTTAAAACCTTATATATTTTTTTTGTAATGGAACTTTGAAGAGATCACCACTTTACACCTACACACAAAATTTGATGTTTCTAGCTAAAGTAGTTTCCAAGAAAAACTGCTGTGACACACGGACAGACGGACAGACGGACAGACTGGTCGCGAAACTAGTAGGGTTTTGTAAAATTATTTTACAAAACCCTAAAAAAAGGTTAGCAAGTAGTGACACATTCATTTTCTTTGCCACTACCCGGTATTTTTCATAACAACGTTTAAAATTGGGATATTTGTTAAGAAAGTTTTCATGCATTGCAGTGAATGAGAGATCACTTGGCAGATAAAGGTGGCATGGTTGCATGTTCCCTGCGGTAATGCGAAATGGTTGGATTGAATGTTGAAATGTGCTGGCGAATGACTTCATCGTCCATTTTATTATGGGTCTCTTTTGTACATCACATGTCCACCACAGGCACTACAGAATTTTATGCGTTCAATTATGCTGTACGAACAACCTTGCCATTATTTCCGTTAAAACCAAGGGTTGTTAAAAAACTATTTTGCATGTACTCTGTGAAGTGCCATTTTCATTTTTGAGCATATAATTATTTGAATTATTACTTCGATAACTTTCCTGGCCTACATCAGTAGAAACAACTGTCGTCCTTTCCTTTACAGCAGTTGATGATGTGTGATACAATATGTAAGAATTTCTTTCTTTTTCATCTGTCATTTTCCAAAACTCAGAATTAAGATATTCTCTTCTGGCCTCAGATATATTTTGGGTACACTTCTTTGGACAGTGCTCCCCATAACCGTTCTTCTTTTTCGTACAGTCCCCTTTTTAGTATGCTGAATATTCGATTCGTCACTAGAATTATTAGTAGGAGAGTTAATGTTCTGCCCATTGTCACTGTCGGCAACATCGTTCTCATTAACTTCATCAGGTATTGTTATTTGAATGTTCTCTGTACGCTCAGATTCACCCTGTCGTAGTGATTTATCAGTTTCGAATATATTTGGTAAAATGTGACTCCGAGTGACATGAATCTGATCGTCTATATTATTAAAATTACATGTTTTTTCAACCTGAGGAAATGAACCTTCGCCTGTTAAAGTTCCCTGTTAATCGGCTCCTTAGAGAAGGAAATTATCTTCGAAATATTAATATTGTTCTTGCAAACACCAGTGTCACCAAATGCACCCAAAGAAAATTCTGTGGGTGCTGTATCACTAGTGTTATTCGTTGAAGACTCTATTTCCTACACATTATTACTATTCACAACCACGTTTTGTTGCTTAAACGTTACTTGGAGAACTTTTGTTTCGTTTTCTTATTTAAATCCAACATAACTAACTTACCTCCCTGAAATCCATTAGATTTGTCCATGATTAGATCGTAAACAATAATATGCGATGTCTAAAAGTTAACCTCAAAGACAACACAAAATGTTAAATTTTCTTTTTTTTCGGTGGTGAATTTTGATTCACTCACCTTATAATATATTACTGGCAATCTTAAGAACATGTAACTTTTTTCTCTTCACTTTTTTAGGATTTTGTAAAATAATTTTACAAAACCCTTCTAAAATCGCGTCCTGTCTGTCCGTCTGTCCGTCTGTCTGTCCGTCCGTCCGTCCGTCCGTCCGTGTGTCACAGCAGTTTTTCTCGGAAACTACTTAAGCTAGAAACATCAAATTTTGTATGTAGGTGTAAAGTGGTGTTCTCTTCAAAGTTCAACTACAAAAAAATTTTATGAGGTATTTAAGGGGGGCCTCCCCATATAGCGGAGTAACCCCCCGAAAAAAAAAATCATCAAATGAAAGGTCTTGATGAGAACTTTTCAAAACAGGTCTTAGTTTGGCAAAGTTTGCTTCGAGGGCGCACAGGGAGGGGAAATACACGAAAAATTGGTGTCCCCCCCCCTCGCGATTGGACACCTGTGATCCGAAAAATCTGAAAAAATCAAGAATGTAGGCCTTGACGAGTACAATAACAACAAATACGTGAGAAGTTGCAATTCACTCAACTTTGCTAGTAATAGTATGATTTATCGATTTTATGTTTTCTTGAATAAAATCTTAACGCTACCCTTAAATTCAATGAAATTCAGTACGTAGATGCCTATTTATAAGATTGATCTACCCTGAAACTTTCATAAAGATTGAATCATATTGAGCGAAGTTATAGTGGTTTGAATTTTCCTGTATTACTATTGAACAATATGCGCTGCATTTATTACTATGGCAACATATGGCTATGGAACAACATGCGCTTTTTACCGACTCAGGCACTACAGTTTTGCTAGGATTTGCATGAAAATTTCAGGAATGATAGGTGTCATGAATATCTTTGAGAATCGGTTCAGCTAGTGGTATCAGTAATCGTAAAACAAAATAGTGGCTGCTATAAATGCGAAGATTGAATAATTTTGAGTTATTTTTTCCCAACTTCAACGTTTAAGGTGCATACTTTGAACACTTGATTTAATTTAATGAATGACTGAAGATGAGTACCTACAATTAAAACTCATAAGTGAAACAAGTCAAGGAGGCGGGAGAGAGCTCCTAGCAACTGGGCTTTGTAACCACTCTAGGATTCGAAAAAATTGGCCATGAATCGATGATAACAGTACAGAAGAGTGGCCGATATGAATATGAAATGAAAGGTTTCATGGGAGCATTTCAAAACAGTTCTTAAACTGTCAGTTGTTGCTTCAGTGGGGGCGCAGGGGGGACATACATGAAAAATGTGTTTCCTCCCGCGCGAATGGACATCTGAAATAATTATCAAGGGAGATATTTATGAGTTTAACAATAAACCTCAGAAGTCGAAACTCGTTCAACTTTGTTAACAATAGTATGATCTTCGAATTTCATATTTTCTCCAATGAAATCGACTTTGGCATGTTTCTTGGTTTCATTCGATCTGGTGACTGCATTTTGAAAATTGAATACAAAACCCTTCTGACATGAGCGTAGGTCTGTTTACCCAACTTGTTTTAAATGATTGCCTACATACCATACAATTTATATAGCACTTAAAAATATTCATCGAGACTCAACTTGTTTACTTCTATTACTATATTTAAGGTGAAGTTATGCCGAAAATTCTTTAAAAAATTTAATAAAAAACAGGATCAAAGCTTAGATGTAACAATGTTTAATGCTACTATATTGATTGAAAGTTTCTATTAAAAAATAAAAAATTATGAATTGCTAAAGAGAGCAAGACTTTTCTTTCCAGCATGCCCTTCTCTTCCAGCAGGACTGAGATCGAACGGTAAATATGCCGTTACGAGGGTAGGGTTCTAGGAATCCAGTTGCGTGTCGCGTTCGGTACGCGGTGCCATAGTTTGTTTTGAGTTTTTCCTTAGATTCGTTTATTTCGCAGTTGAATAAGAGTAGAAGATTTTTCGGTACAGCGTCGGGAAAAAGTAACAGAAAATTTTGGAACGCAAATTTAAACCTAGTTTTTGTTGTTGTCTGAATCGAAGTTGAATACGGTATAACGTAAGAATAGGTTTCTTTTTCGTATGTTGTGATTTTATACGGATTTGAAACGGGCACTTGATGGTGGCTGAAACAACGTAATTGAGCGTAATCCATTTGAAAGGCCTGCCACCGAAGTCCTCTCCGAACTAGCTGGCCGACAAGCACCCACCACGAAATGGATTACCGGTGCACGGAATGGTTGACCGGTTGGTTCCATTCGTTGGCACGACTCAGACTTCATGTCTAGAGCCGATGAGAGGTCGGCTCAGATTTCCTTTGTAAAATCTCTTCGTTCGATCGATTTGAAACGCAAATAATTGCATAAATCCTCTTATAAATCAACAGGATTTAATTTCATTCATAAATTTGTTGCAAGCCTGCTGCCAAACAAAGAAAACTTGAACACTGAAATATTTAGGTCATAGCTTTTGGAATCGTAGCTGTCAAAAATTAAGCAATATTAAAAAAAAAACAAACCTAACTGAATTATTCATGAAAAACTACAGTTTTATTTCGCAGTAACTGACCGGCCATCAGGGGAATGCACCCACATCATCAACGAGGGCCCATGAGGATGCTGGTGAGTGCAAATTTTTCTTAATTTTTGTTAAAATTGGTATTTTGTGAAAATTGGTATATAAAAAACACATTTGCATAAATTTTATTTTCTATAGATATTTACACGACAAATTTGTATCTTATAACTAAATGGTCTATTCGGCTTTTGAAATACAAAAAAAAAACACTCTTGAATGGTTAAAGCTTTTTCTAGTTACTCCCTGCTTATATAAACAATGGCTTGAATAGATTTATTTAAAAATGAAAAAAAAATATTTAAAAAAATAAAAACTTCATTAAAAACGAATTGAAAAAATACAAAACAACATCAAGGAATAAAAATAATTATTATATATTTTATACCTCTTAAGCAATAACGATACATTTAATTAATAACTATTATGAAATCAAAAATACAAAATAATTTAAATTGAATATTTATTGATAATGATATATGTAGTATTTAATTTTTTTATATTCAATACTGTATTATACTTTTTTGCTCATTTATTATATACTCTTATATTTTATAATTTCACTCGACATTTGCTATTTCAAAACAAACGGAATACAAAATCAAATTTGCTAGAAAAAAGATAAAACGGATAAAACCAGTAGCTCCAATTTGCTAATTTTTTGACAGACATAATGAAGTACAACATGTATGATTTATGTTCTCTAATTCTTCTTTTTAATCAGTTCGTTCGATGTTTGTCTTAAATTCAAATGCAATAAAGTAATGTTGAGCTAAATCTAAAACGAAACTCCCTTTCTCTCAACGTGACCCGGTATAGGACCCGCCACAATGGCAGGCTCCTCCTCTGAAATGAGCAAGCCATCGGGTGCGTTCTTCCCTTCTCTTGTTTAACAGGGGCTCTTGCAGGGTAGAGTGGCCTTCCGCTCGTATGCCCTTTTATGGCATAGAGTTATGTGATTTCATTGCATAACGCTATAATACAAATTGGTTACGTTTGTATTCCTCATTTGATAGAAAGAGTCATACAAAGCATGTTTTCATGAGTTTTCCACTCAAATGGGAAATACATGGCCACGTCTACATTTGGATCTTGATCTGGTTGGGAAGGTGCGAGGAGGCACCACTTCCACCTGAGTGCCCCACTCTTATTTGTAGACTGTAAGTCTCCTCAAGTCCATCAATTTTGTCTGCAAGGCCCTATTTGTCCTCTGAACCAGTGTTTTCATAGTTCTTAGTGGTTACCTCCTTTTTCGACTCCGCTTGAGACTCAAATAACATTTTTAAATTCGTGGATGCGAAAATTTTTTTTGTAGTGGGTTTCGTGCTACGGAGAAAGAACCCACTCTATGACAACGCAACGCTAGCCTGTCAGCGCATTCACGCGTCCCCAGACAAAGCCAATTTTGGCGGATTTCGCCATCCTCTTCCGCTGAGGCAGCAAACAATCGCTGCAGTCTTTTACGGGCAATTATATATACCTAATTCACCACACCTTTTGAAAGTTTCCTCTGTCAAGACATTACCTTCTCTCCTCCTATTCAATGCGTTGAAGTTGGTTTGAGATCATCGTCCAGTTTACTAGTATTTATTGTTTGTGTTTATGTGCTATGCAGCTCTCCCTACAAGTCTATGCCCTCTTCTTTTCTGAAGTTTCTAGTTACATTAATAATTCATACCCCTCTATATCCTTCATGATCTGCGGTGGCTTTAACATGCCAATAATTGAGCGGGATCTAAGCTCTTGAATGATTGTGTATAATGAAATATCAATTTTATTGTCATCCTTTTCATCTCTATGCTTGCTGACGCAATTAAACTATTTCCCAAGCTTAAACAATAGATTGCTGGACCTCACTTTTAGCAACAATGCCAAGAGCATTATCTCAATCACCAACCCCATATGTCAAATCAGATTCTCACCATCCTCCACTTAAAATGTAACTATCACTTTGCATCTCAAGCCATAGGATTAGCAAAGCTATTTCTAGATACACATTCTACAAGGCAAACCAAGAAGCTATTCAATTGGAGCTTTCTAAGATCAATTGGCACTTTCTATCTCATTTTACCGATGTAAATGATGCTGTCACGGGCGTCTACAACAAATATTATAATGTTGTAATGAATTTTGTTCCCCGTAGTCATCCCCTTCGGAAAAAGAATGCCCCTTGATTCACAGCAGAAGTTTCAGAAGCTTCAAAGCTAAAAGACATTGCGCGCAAAAAGTTGCAGCGTTTCGGTTCACAGACGTATTTTTCGTCTTATAAACATCTACGTAAGAAAGCCAAAATGGTCATCAAGCGTGCAATGCATTCATATTTTATCACCATTGAGGCCTTTTTACAATCAAACAATCTCGAGTCTTTCTGTGCATACGTCAACTCCCTCGAATCCACTTCAAATATACCTAGCTCTATTAGTCTGCATGGAAAACAAGCATATGATGGTCGGGCCACATGCGATATATTTGCAGACTATTTTGCTTCTATTTTCTAATCATCTTGGTCACCCTTACCCATCCCCCCAACTAACCCTTCCACTCATTTGAGCATAATCTTGACAACACCTTGCGAAGTCGAAAATAATCAACTCCACTAATGTTAACGGGAGTTTGGGCCCAGATTGATCCTCATCCTTAAGTTTACCCTTGTCAATTTTATTTAATACAAGCCTGACTGTAGGGACATTCCCAGCAATTTGGAAAAGAGCCTTCATCTTCCCAATTCACAATTCAGGGGACCGTAGCTCAGCACTTAATTACAGGCCCACATCTTACTCTCGTGTTTTGGGAAACACTTTGAAAGAATTTTTCATAACCAAATACATGATGCGATCTCCAATGACTTCGCTAGACAGCAGCTTGGTTTTATTAAGGGACGGTCAACGGTAACCAAATTGGCTGAATTCACCAATGCAATTGCCCTGTCACTTGATGAAGGCCAGCAAATAGACGTGATACACGGACTTAGCTAAAGCCTTTGATATGGTAAACCATAGTCTATTACTGAAGGAACTTGAGGTTTTTGGCCTCTCTCATCCTCTTCTTGTATAGCAATACTCCTTTCTGACAAACCGTTCTTCATCGGTTACGTGGTATAGTTTCTCATCGTATTCTTCTGGAGTACCTCAAGGTTCGATCAACAGCCTTTTTCTATTCAATATTTTCATAAATGATCTACCAACTGTCTTGACGTTTAATTGTCTGCTCTACGCAGTGATTTAAAAATCTTTAAAGTCGTCTATTCACAAATTGACTGTAGTGACCGTCAATCTGACTAAGACTCCCTCTTTCGATGGTGCTCTATGTACCGCTTTCCTCTCAATGTGTTTAAATGTCTGCGTGTCTGTTTCACCAATAAGCGTGTGCCTTTTATTAATGTGTATTCAATCAACGGATCGCTGCTATCAACGGCGGATCATTATAAAAACCTGCGTGTTATCCTGGATACACACTAAAATTTGATATACATATTGCTGACATAACCTCTAGAGCATCGCAAATTGCTAGTTTTATACTTCGATGCTCTCAGGTATGAATAAATGTGTTTGCCTATTCATTCTTTTGGTTCGCTTCATTCTCGAGTATGTCTGTCAATTATGGTCACCCCGACTCATTTATCTATAGGAAACTGTTGAATCAATCCAACGCAAGTTCACATGCACTCTTCTATATAAATATAACCTTTCCTATCACTCCGACAATGAGCGTCTAAATTTCCTTCATATCCCACCCCTCGATCTCAAAAGACAATTTTTAGATTTGTGCTTTCTTTTTAATCTCTCCAGAGGCCGCTTAGCATCGGACATATGCAATGCACTACATACATGTACGCCATTGAGGACATGGTCATCCGATCAATTTATCATTCCATAACCGACACGACATACAACTCGCCTTCGGTGCGATTTTTAAGAGCCTACAATAATCTTAAGCTTGGTCCACCACCGAATTCTTTGCAAATTTTTAAATCTGCAGTACGGAGTGCCCTCAATATTAATGATTAGCATAACTTCTTTAATTTTGTTCTTGTATATTTTTGATTTTCGCCTATTTTGTAATTGGAACGACTAAATCTGTAAATAGGATTTTCTAAGAAATAAATAAATAAACACATTCGATTCTGAGAGTTATAGCGTTTTGTAAAAAACTTTTTACAAAGAAGTACCAGGTTCGTGTCCTGTATGTCCCTCTGTTTGTCTTTCCATCTATCCTCAGAAACTATAGCAACTAGGAAGCTCAAACCTCGTGTAAAAGTTCAGAAATTGTGATGTCTCAAAATTTAATGCAAGTTTTATCAAACATTTCAAAATTTTTAAGGGAATCCCCTTAATACCGAAGTAGCCCTTAAATATTTTTCAAAATATTCGAGTGGGGTATCAAATGAAAGGTCTTAATCAGAACTTTAAGAATTATTTGCATCTGGGGTACAGGGGGAAGCAAAATGTACAAAAAATGTGTGTGTCCTCTCCCCTCTTTGTGATTGGATAAACTTGAGCCGCAAAATCTGGGAAAAATCGCGATGGTAAGTTTTTATGAGTGTAAGGGCAACAAATATCTCAAAAATCAAAATTCTTTCAACTTTTTGAATCATAGTATGATTCGTCAATCTCATGTTATCCCCCATAAAATCAAAACGGTACTCTTAAACTTTTTAAAATTTGAACATCTATGTAGATTGATATAAGGCTTTTATCACTGCCTCCTTAAACCTGGCCGTCTTGCTTTGCAATTTTTCTGACGTGACGTCATACAAAAGTAAAACTGACAGCTCCTGACAGTTAATGCAGCTCCAAACAATTAAACGTCACAATTTTTGTCAAACAGCAAGTCACTTTGCAAATTGAATTGAAATTTGCACCCAGAAATGGTGAAAAACATTCAAAGTCGTGCACTATACACAACACAGGAAGAAGATTTGCTGGGAACATTAAGGGTATGAGTATTGAACTTTACATATATGTTTGATTGGTTAATTAATGGCTAATTTAATTATTTGAAGTCCGAGAATGCATCTGTCGTAATATTCCAAGAACTTTTCGATAAGAATCCGACCGTGTTCTATCCAGCTTGTGCAGCTAAAGCGCTCCTGAACCACAACAATACCCGTTGCCACCTGATCAGACAGTCAAATCAATTCCTATTGAAGATCACACAATCAGCTTTTCCGATGCAGAGGAAATGACGATCACAAGGATGAAGCATTGGAAATTGAGTTCGTGCTTGCCGATCGGAAAAACAACAATGAAATTCGGCATATTGAATCGGACTCACTTCAGAGTTTGATAATCAAACGTTAGCAGTTCTGCGAGGGCATTTAGTTTAATGCTTAATGCATTCCAAGGATTATTTTCTTGGACCGAACGCTAAAGAATCCACAATGGATGTGGATTTGTCGTTGGAAGGACCCACCTATAAAGTGTCGAGGAAGCAAGGAACTTTTAAGCTGCGCAGTAATGGAGACTTCATTATTTCCAATGAAATATGTTAAAACGGCCAATTTATATTGATGGTATGCCTTTGTTGCAAGGCAACAAATCACAGCTGAACAATAACTGTATTGTCGAGGTATGATCTTCATCTACTTTGGTAGGCATGAATTTTATTGATTTTTACGGTTTTTTACTAAAATACAAAACGCTATTCCAATCACGAAGTGTATTCATCTGTCCATCCTTCCGTCCATCCATCCGTCCGTCTGTATGTCGCAGCACTTTTTCTCCGAAACTATAGAGGCTACAGCCATTAAATTTCGTGGAAAGGTCAGAAGTGGTGATTTTTTGAAAATTTTAGGGTGGTCAATTTTTTCAAAGGGGTTTAAGGGGGTCTCCTCAACATGAGTAGTTGAGTGGGGTGTCATTGGAAAGGTCTCAATGAGATCTTTTCAAAACGAGTCTTAAAATTGCCTTATTAATACCGTGGGGGGTAGAGGAAGGGGAAATCTAGGATCTCAAAGTTACCAAGGGAGAAATTCATGAGTTCAACAATAACAAATACCTCAGAAGTCAAAATTCGTTCAACTTTGTTAACAATAGTATGATCGTCGAATTTCGCATTCCTTGCAATAAAATCGTATGGATGCCTTTAAACCCAACAAAATTCGCCATTTAAGTAGCCTTACACAAAGTCCTAATACTCTGTAAGTTTGATGAGATTCATATTATAGACACGGAAGTTATATCCATTTGAAATTTCTCCAATTACAACGACAACAATACACTATTTTGGTATTTTATGGACTTTCCATCGAATCAGGCCCTGCAGTTTTGGTTTGATATTCTTAAAATTTTCAGATAAGATCGATGACATAAATGCTTTTAGGATTTCATGATTTGAGTGATTTTTGTTAGTTGAAAATGAAGAAACAATGGATTTTCTTTTAAACCTGTAAATCTCTTTGACATGTTTCTTGATTTTATTCGTTGCTCGTGATTGCATTTTGTAAGTTGAGTACAAAACCCTTCTGAGATGGGCGTAGGTCAGTCTACCCAACTTGTTCTATTTCAGATAGCTGGCCTCACATTTGTTTTCTGAGTAAATTACGATCTCATCAATGCGATTCGGCATAAAAGTGCCAAGACTACTGTACCTTTGAATCAAATTCCCTACTATATATTGTCATAATTCTTTTGTTATATACCTCGTAACATAATAAGTATAATTGAAATTTAGGCACATTATTTTTTGTTCAACTTCCCATGTAATTGTTAATTTTATGTCTCGGATATTTGCAGTATTTTAAAAAATAAGTAAGAAAAAATCAGTCTCGTTCTCGGGTTGAATTTAATTTTCCCTAAGCCAGGCAGCTGTTTTGGGGCTTATCCAGCCTCTTCTCCAGTGATCTATCTAATAAAATACATTCAGAGAATAATCCTTAAAACTTTCAAAAAACTGTTCCCTTGTTAATACAATTAACTTAAGAACCATCAAGAAATTCAAAGCAATATCTCCTGAGGATTGACTATACAGTATCTTAGGGCATTTAAACCCTGCGTTGTATCACAATTTTTTTTTTATCTCTGAGAACTGTTCACAAATTGAGAAAGACAAGTAAACAAGGCGTGTTGTACTGCTCGTTTCGCTGCTTGATTTCTCCTGACTATTAGCTCTAGATGTTCCTGACCGAGTGCTTCTTCGACTTGGACCTGCATTATTGTGAAAAAAATTGATTGAAAACTTAAAAAATAAGGCAAATTATTTCAATGTCGTGATGACATACCCTTGCCCCTCTTGGGTTCTCATCTTCATCTTGTTCATCGGCAGTGTTTTGTTTGCCACTCCAACTTCCTCCAGCATGTCGCATACTACATGGTGTGGGTACTGTAACTTCTTGTTCGGTATCAGACTCTATAGCTACTCTTCGGAGCCCTGATGTTAAGTGATACCTGTGATTGGATTCATAATAACGATTTGGTACATTTCAAGATTTCACAGGAAATTTTTCACCCGAATGATGATCGCTATCTTCGTTATTATTCTACCGTGTCCTCCTTACTTTTCGATTCTCATGTACCAACGGTGGTACGCGTTGTCCTTTTTGCCTGCTTATTTTGTCACTATGAACATCTAATGCATCACTTTCATCTTCTGATGACTCTGGCGGCTTTTTAGCCAGTTTCCCTCGTTTTTTTGCTGCCGGTCTACTTGATTGTGAGTTGTGTTATAGGAGAATTGTTTTGAGCAGGTTTTCTTGTCTTTGCTCTGAGGGTTATTTAGATACTTGAGTTGGCCATACAGATGAGGGTGTTTCAGATATCACTAGCACCAATTTTTTCTTCGTCCGCTTTGAAATAACGATATGAGTTACTCTATAAACTTTGATTTTCAATAAATGAGGTACTGATACTCGTTTACTTTTAACATTTTCTAGATTTTAAGCCATAGAGAAAAATTGTCCGCTTGCTAGATTTGATGTGCACTTATTTGGAATTTGAAAATCATATAAGTACAAATCTGTGAAAAGACCTGTGTTACGCTATGGATGTGAAACATGGACCCTAACACAAGCATCCGCAAATATATTGAACGCCTTAGAGCGACGGGTTCTGAGGCGAATAATCGGAGCGAAGCTAGACGGGTACCAATGGCGAATTCGATACAACCGTGAGCTGTATGAAATTTTTGACAAACCGGAGGCCACAACGGTTGTAAGACTGCGGAAGCTGCAATGTGCTGGCCACCTGAATCGTATCGACGAACAACGAATACCCAAAAAGGTATTCGTTGGGAGAACTCAAGGCTGGAGACCAGTGGGGTAACCGAGGAAGCGCTGGTTTGACTCGGTTGACGAAGAGAGTTCATCACCACTCGGATGTTGAAATTGGAGGACACGGTCAATGGACCAAGACAGTTGGAGGTGCTATTTGCAGGAAGCAAAGGTCCGAAAGGAGCAATAGTGCTAAGAAGAAGAAGATATGTACATGCGCTTCCGATCCAAATAATGTTTTCCTGGCATTAACTATTCAAATGATGAGCTCATCGATTTGACTTTGATTTCGAAGCCGAGCATATATTTATATTTTGCCTTGGTAATATATTCATGTTTAAAGCTATTATATATGATAGACCCTTACAGACACTGTTCAAGTGCAACAACTTAAATATATAAAGCTTAGTGCAGCTTAAAAACAAACTAAGAAAAATATATTTCGTATTTTAAAGCATTAAATTTAATTAATGATTAATGATATCTTCAATTAAATTACACTTTCTTGTTTATAATAAAATTTTCAAATGTACATTTGACAAATCGTCCATCATTGTAATAGTATTGAGCCTTTAACTGGATCGTTTTAATATTTTTTACTTATTTAAAAATTAGAAAACTACATTTGTAAACGCTATTTTCTGGAAAGGCCTCGAGCTTTGGCAGTAATTTTCCGCACACGGCCTCTACTGCTGATACTAACTGTTTGCGCATTGCCTTCGCTTTCAGTATCGATTTTCTCATTGTTAATTTTTACCATTCTTGAATTGAAACTGCTCGCCGCTGTGTCGCATCGTTGACGATAACAAGATTGTGGAGAGATGAAGGTGAGGTCGAACATATTCCAGTTTTTCTTTTTGGAGGTTTGTCATCTTCTGGAGAACTTTCGCCTGAGTTTTCATTATAACGTGGTCTCTTCTGATTCCGCCAGTTTCGTGTCTACTTCAGCCACGCTCATTATAGTCAGTAAATCCCTCGTCACTGTCTTCATCAGACTCATCGTCAAACATGAAGCGCTTGGAACGTAGCGACGATCGACTTTTCGATAGAATATTATTGACAGCTGTTTGTGAATGTGGACCTGATGCCAATTTCAGAGGTTCATTATATTTTGACTCTGATTTCTTTTCATCTTCTTCCTCCGAAGAATTTTTACCAAAGTCATCATCTTTATCTTCATTGTCATCACGGTAGGAATATCACGGCTGTAAGTTTCATCCAGGTCAAAGAGGCCTTTCTGTTTCACAGTTATTTTGTCTGAAAATTGAAAAAGAGAGCTTCCTTTTTTTGTTTTTAATTTAGTGTATTTGATTTTTTGTTTTTCGTCTCGAAATCGATTCTTGACCGTAATCTGTCTTCTTCAGCGATTAATTTATTTTCACTCACATTCCAGCTTATATACTAGCTATGTTTAAGGAAATTTACTTCACATCATTAAAACGTAATTAGGGTAATTTTTTTAAGCTAATAAAAGGTAGTAAAGGTAGTTTACAAAAGGAGTAGTTATAAAAATATTGTTTTTACAAGATTCAGAAAAATTAATCGCTAAAGAAGTCCGAACGGTTACGGTTGAAAATCGATTTCGAGAAGAAAAATGAAACACACAAAATTAAAAGGAAGCTCTCTTTTTCTATTTTCAGTTGGAGTATTTTGTGAAGGCGAAAATGAATTCGATTACAAATATTGAAGTAGCTACCAGGCATCAGCAGTGGCAGACTTAACAGGTCGGCAAAAGCGCGCTTGCCGACTGGGCCCCCCCGACAGGAGGCATTAAGGGCCCCTCTTGCTAAAAGTTACACTTCCTTTTTTTTTTGTCAATGTTTCAGTGAGTCTTTTTTAGACAGCACGAGACGAATTTCTCTTCACGGGCCTCTGTTATCAAAACACTTGCAATGCTTCGTAATAATCATAAATTGAATAAAAAATTAAAAAAGTTGTGTAATTAATCAGTTAATAAAAACGTCTACGATTTAATCACGTTCGGCAAATATTTTTGACCCGTCAAAAACGTTCTGAGGGGTCCCCGGGGGCCCCGGGTATCAAAATTCAGTTGACTGTCAACTGACAGTCAGTTCCGAAAGTTGAAATTGCTGCGCCCAATAATGAGGATTCACCGCGCATGCGCGGGAATCATCACGATACTGAATCAGTATATGTACCCTTCGTAACAAAACTTCTTCTCCGAGTTTCGTGTCAATCGAGTTCGTACTACTTTGTCAATCATTTCTGCAGTGTTTACGGACAAGTGAAGTGCCGCAGTTGTTTGCCATGTTCAATGTCTGAGCATACGAGGAGTGTTCAAAAAATATCACGAACTTTTTTTTTTTTTTCAAAAATTATTTATTTATTCATGAATATCTATTTTGTCCCCTTCAAAGTAATCCAATCCAATCCAGTTTTTCCAATCTTCGAAGCACTTCAAAAAATCATTTTTTTAAATCTTGTTCAGCTCCTCCTTTGATGCCGTCTTTATCTCGTCGAGCGTAGCGTAACGTCGTCCTTTCATGGGCCTCTTCAGTTTAGGAAACAAGAAAAAGTCACAGGGGGCCAGATCTGGGGAATACGGTGGCTGCGGCATCATTAGTGTGTTGTTTTTGGCCAAAAAGTCGCGCACAAGCAACGATGTGTGAGCAGGGGCGTTATCGTGGTGCAAAAGCCAATTTTTGTTCTCCCACAAATCCGGGCTTTTCTGGCGGATTGCTTCGCGCAAATTGCGCATAACTTGCAGGTAATATTCCTTTTTGACCGTTCTTCCCTGTGGCAAGAACTCATGATGCACCACGCCCCTGCAATCGAAGAAAACTGTCAGCGAAACTTTCACATTCGACCGAGCTTGGCGCGCTTTTTTCGGTCTTGGTTCATGCGGCAGCTTCCATTGAGATGATTGAGCTTTGGTTTCCACGTAATAACCATAAACCCACAATTCGTCACCAGTTATGACCCTCTGGAGCAAATTTGGCTCGTCGCGGACAGAGTTTAACATCTCATTAGCAATGTTCATGCGTTGCTGTTTTTGGTCGCAATTGAGCAATTTTGGTACGAATTTCGCGGCGACCCGTCTCATGCCCAAATCGTTGATAAAAATCGAATGGCACGAGCCAATCGATATGTTTAGGTCCTCAGCAACTTCTCTAACGGTGATTCGACGATTGGCCAATACCATTTTCTCCACTTCATTAATTTTTTCGTCTGTTGTTGACGTGCTCGGGCGTCCGGCACGCTCTTCGTCGTTCACATCTTCTCGGCCTTCTAAAAACATTTTGTACCACCAATAAACGTTGCTTCGGTCCAAGGTAGCTTCTCCGTATGCCACAGTCAACATTCGGAATGCATCCGCGCACTTAATTTCGTTTTTCACACAAAATTTGATACACGTTCTTTGATCCATTTTTTTGAATAAGTAAAAATCGAAGACGATTGAAAACACGTGCAAGTAAAGCAGCTATCACCAATTAAGTGAACATTCAAAATGGCCGAGCTTGTCGGCATAAGTGACAGACATGAGTACCAACATAACGCCACAAAAAATCGAAATTCGAATATATACTTTTTGAACACATCTCGTATATCCAAGAAAAAAACTCTGGCTCAAGATATTTCAAGGTATGTTCATTGAATATTGCTCCGTGTGAAAAGTTTGTTTACCATAACATAACCTAATAATTTATTCTTTGCTTTGTTATTTTCTGTCACCAGTGTCACAAAAATCAGTGCTTCTATCATTTGATCATGGTTCTAGAAGTCATGGAAAATACGAAAGAAAAAAGTGGATTCGAAAAGCGAAAAATTAGAAAAAAAGGAAATTGAAAAATGCTGGGATCAACCCTAAACAGACCAAAGCCAGCAAATTCTCAGATAAGGATGCTTTTGCTTGCTGGCCCTTGTGAACCTACAGAAGCTGATATGCCCAATGGCAAATTCAAACATACAGATAATGGGCGCCATTTCAACTCACAGTATTATCACAAACGTACGCAGAAGCCTTTTGAAGAAAATGATCTTTGCCCTTGGTTATCATACTCACCGACTCAGCATTATGCTTATTGCCATTATTGCTGGCTATTTGGAAACGAGAATACAAAAAAAGGCAAATGGTGCACTGGTTACACGGACTGGAAACATTTCCAGAAATCCGTTTCGATACACAATTTGAGCAAGAGCCATCTCCAGAATGCAGTTGCGGCAGCGAATTTTCTCAAGAAAGCTGATGTAAGTCACCGACTAAATCAACAAATCAGCGAAGAAGCGAAAAAATGGCGTTACGTTCTCAAAATTTTTTGATGCTATAAGAACTTTGTCTGGCTTGGGTATCGCGTTTCGAGGTCATCGTGAAAAAATAGATGAAGAAAATCCTGGTATATATTTGTCTATCATCAAACTTATCTCTCGACACAACTCGACTTTACGTGATCACATCGAATCTTCGAATCGGATAAAGTATTTGAGCAAAACGATAACATTCGAATTATTAAATATCTTGGCCGATCAAACACGAAATGTTATCATCAATGAATGCAAAGAAGCAAAGTTTTTCACACTAATCGCTGACTCAACAACGGATGTTGCTCACTTGGACCAAATAGCTATATTATTGCGGTACGTCACGATTCAAAAAAATGAGACAGGAGCCAAGATACTATGCATCAAAGAGAGTTTTTTATGTTTCATCCGAATCAAAAAAGGGGATTCTGTGTCAATTTCTCATGAAATTATTGGAGTCTTGTTTGAAAAATATCCATTCGAAAAGATTCATCTATGTGGTCAAGCATTTGATGGCGCACCCGTCATGTCAGGAGAGCTGAATGGATTGCAAGCTCTCATCAGAAGATATGTTGGAGAGAAGGCCTTCGGTCCATACGTTCACTGTACAGCGCATCAACTCAACCTGGTTTTATCTCATGCAGCTGAAAAATTTGCCAGCCCTTCAATCAAAGTATTTTTTGCAACATTGCAGAGAATTTTCAACTACTTCTCGCAGTCTCATCGGCGATAGGAAAACCTTTTGGAAGAAAGCAAAAATCTGTCCCAAAATAAAAAATCTTTCGGCATTCAACTTCTGGAAGAATTGAAACAAGTTGGGTAGACAGACCTATGCTCATGTCAGAAGGGTTTTGTACTCAACTTACAAAATGCAGTAACCAGCAACGAATAAAATTAAGAAACACGTCATGTTCGAGGGTCATACTATTATTAACTAAGTTGAAAGAATTTTTTAATTCTGAGGTAAAGTTATACCCATAAATATCTCGCTTCATATTTTTTTCAGATTTTTTTAGATCACGGGTATCCATTCGCGAGGGAGCAAACACATTTTTCATGTATTTCCCCCCCCCCCCTCTCTGTGCCCCAACTGAAGCAAAAACTGTCAGTTTAAGAACTGTTTTGAAAAGATCTCATAGAGAACTTTCATTTGATACCCATATCGGCTACCTTTCATGAAATTTTTTTCAGTGGCCACTCCTCTGTACTGTAAGCATCGATTCATGGCCTATTTTGTCGAATCCTAGAATGGCTACAAAGCCCTTTTGCTAGGAGCTCTCTCCTGCCTCTTCGACTTGTTTCAATTGTATGGAGTCATCCTCATGATATCTATCATTCCTGAAATTTTCATGCAAATCCTAGCAAAGCTGTAGTGTCTAAGTCGGTAAAAAGCGCATATGGCTCCATAGCCATATGTTTCCATAGTAATACAGGGCACATTGTTCCATAGCAATACAGGAAAATTCAAATCGCTATAACTTCGTTAAATACTATTCGATCTTTATGAAACTTTCAGGAAAGGTCAACCTTATAAATAGTCTAAATTTTATTGAATTTAAGGGTACCATTTAGATTTTATTCAAGAAAACATAAAATCGATAAATCATACTATTACTAGCAAAGTTGAGTGAATTTCGACTTCTCATGTATTTGTTGTTTTTGTACTCATTAAGGCCTACATCCATGATTATTTTCAGATTTTTCGGATGGAAGGTGTCCAATCGCGAGGGGGGGGGGGGTACGCGAAAAGTTCGTACATTTCCCCTTCCCCTGCCCCCCTCGGTACTCATTAGGTAATTTAAAAACCTGTTTTGAAAAGATCTTATTGAGACCTTTCCAATGACACCCTACTCGACTACCAATGGTGAAAAATTTTTTTTTGAGGGGTCAACTCCCTATATGGGGAGCTCATTGAAGAAAGTCAAAGATCGTCAACGTTCCACAATGAGTGCAGAAGCATTAGACGATTTCAGCATACTTTTCATCGAACAGCATGTCGCAAATCAAGTTGATTTGGATGCTACTATCGAAGTTTTCGCGGAGAAGAAAGCGAGAAGAGGATTCAAAAATATGTAAATGTTCTCAATGTAAAAACAAATCCAACATTCAAAATACTCGATGAATAAACCGAAATTATTTTATATCTATCAATTTCTTGAAACACATACCTATCACTTCCAATGAAACACTTTAGCCAAAATTAATTCTTGTGTACACAATTTAATAGGGGGGGGGGGGGGGCCTAATGAAATTTTGCCGACCGGGCCTTTTTCCTTAAATCCGCCACTGGGCATCAGTTGATATTTTTTAAGTTTAAGAAGTATAAAAAATCGTTAGCTAGGATCAAGGAAGACATAAACTTTTTAAAAACGTGTCTTGAGAGAAGACTCGATCCGAAGAGCCGTTTGGTGAAGATATGCTGTGGCCTGAAATACGCGGTTAGCCAAAAAATAGTAGTGGAACGAAATTTATTGAAGATTAGCATCAACCAACTCTACACGAAATTGAACGATACGACTCTCAAGACTTACGAGAAGCATCTGGAACATATGCGAGAATCTCAACACTGTGGTAAAGGTTATATGGAGAACTTTCTGGAAACAGTGGACTTAGCATACCAATGTGAGAAAGAAAAGGGAAATACATTGGAAAAAGTTGAACCGATTGAAAGAAGTGGCCAAACCAGTGAAACAATTCGTAGAAGTTCAAGAAATCCCCGGACTGGTTGCCAACAAATCGAGTATAGTTTTTAATGAAAAGGAAATGCGATTACTCAACGTGGGAATAAATTACACTATAAAACCATCAAAAATACCAATAGAGGAGATCATCGTAGAAAAGGAAGCAGCAATGAGTAGACTACCGGAAGCACAGAAAATGATGGCATGGAATGATATAGCCGATAAGGCGATAAGAGGAGCGAAAAAGGTGGTAAACAGTGAAGAGGCGAGCATAGTTGTTGAACTAAACAAGAAACCTGTTCACTTTGTCAAGGCATATAAAGGAAACACAGTGGTAGTAATGGATAAAAGCAAGAATGATGAGGTGGTCTTACAAAATCTAAGCAGCGGTAATTTCTTCGAGCTACGCCGAGCCCGTTAAAGCAATCCATGGAAAGACTCGAAAGGACAATTAAAAGTTGTGAGTCATTAATTAGCGAATTGACGAAGGTTAGAGTGAGCAACCCTATTTTGCCTAGGATAAAGTGTTTGCCAAAAATACACAAAGAGGGGGAAGAAATGCGTGAGATAATTTTGACCGCGAATGCACCGACGCAAAAACTGGCAAAATGATTGGTGAATGAATTTAAGAGAATGACCCAAATGAATGGTGGATCTGTAAAAATTAGCAAAGAATTCTCCGAGAAAATCCTAAAGTTTGGCCCACTAGTGCAAGACGAAATTATGGTGTGTTTCGACGTGAAAGCTCTATTCCCGAGTATTCCGGTGATGGAGACACTGAGATACATAGAAGAATGGCTTTCTCACCAAGAAAACTCATTATCTTGGAAAATAAAAACTAGGCAGTATATCCAACTTGCGAGACTTTGCATGATCGAAAATCATTTCACCTTTCGGGGGAAATTTCATAAGACGAAAGGCGGAGTAGCGATGGGAAATCCACTTTCACCATTCTTTGGCGCGATATTTATGACGAAACTAGAAGACGGACTGCAGGAGAAAGGCCAGCTACCAAAATATTGGGTCCGATATGTAAACGATGTGTTTGCGTATATAAAAAGGAGTGACGTGGAGAAGGTGCTTGCCGACCTGAATGGAGCCCACAAGAATATAGTATTCACGATGGAGGAAGAGAAAGACGGTAAACTATCGTTCCTAGATATAGTAGTAAGGAGGACCCAAACAAATATAACTTCCGATGTATATCGAAAAGCAACTCACACACAGAGAACCATTCCAAATACATCAAATCGTTCGCAGTAAATCAAGGTTTCTTCGTAAAGAGCCATGATCCTCATCATGCTCGATTTGCCGCTAAGCAAGGAAGCCAAGGAAAAGGAGATGAGGTACATTGTTTTATTTTTATTTCAGATCTATTTTACAGAAAACATTCCAATTACAAAGCTACAATTTAACTCAAAATAAACATTATTACAAAAGATATAAACGAAAGATAATTAGGCAAAAGGTAACACAATAAAAATTAGAAACTATGAATCCTACGCAGCTTGGACTTGAACATTGCGAGCGACTCCAAAGGAGGACCAAGCTGAAGGTATTTATGGACCAATGGGGAATGAAAATAAATATCTGTACGCGCGAAAGGAATCGTGTAAAAATGAGTAGATCTAGATCTAGATGGAGGGCGTATGCAAATCGCGTTTAGAATATCCGATGATAAAAAACCTCGAGTAAGCTTAAAGAGCAAACATTGGTCGAGGTATTGTCGCCTTAACTCCAAGGAAGGGATGCCAAGGTAGATAAGACGTTCGCTATATGGACGGTAGGATAGTTTGTATTTATAGAAAAGCGAGTGAGTAAATTTTCTCTGTACGGATTCAACGGCATTCGAAAGGTATGTGTGACGAGGAGGCCATATTTGACATGCGTATTCTAGAATAGAGCGAACGAGTGAGATAAATAGACGGACACATGTTTGAGTGCTAAAAGAAGTGTGGGAACAGCGCAGAACAAAGCTTGCGATTCGAGCTGCTCTAGATGTCATATGTCCGATGTGGCGGTCGAATTTAAGATGTTTGTCAAACGTCACACCAAGATCCTTAAAATGGTCAACTGATAAAAGTACTGAACCTTGAATCTCGTAGTGGAAGCTTAAGGTATTTAGTTTATTGGAAAAGCACATATGGAAACATTTAGGAACGTTGAGAGCAAGACGATTGATACGACACCATTCGTCCAATACATTAATGTCATTTTGGAGTATCAAGCAGTCATTCATCGAGCGAATGATCCTGAAGATTTTAAGATCGTCTGCATAGAGAAGACAGTTTGAAGAAAAAGTACTAGGAAGGTCATTGATGAAAAGGTTGAATAGGGTTGAATAGGAGAGGGCTTAGGATAGATCCCTGTGGCACGCCAGAAGTCTGAGCGAAGGGGGCAGAAGAGCACCCGTTCCAAATTACTGAGCAAAAGCGGGTATGGATAAAGGAACTAATCCAAGTAAGGAGGGGACCAGATATTCCGTATTGACCAAGTTTTTATAACAAAGTTTGATGGTCGATGCTGTCGAACGCTTTGTCGAAATCGGTATAAATCTCGTCAACTTAGCAGCTGGAATCTAGGGCAAGAGCTATGAAATTGGAAAACTCTAGTAGATTAGTAGTGGTTGAGCGACCTTTTATGAACCCATGTTGCTTAACGGAGAGATTTGTATGGAAAGCATTGTAAATTCTGGATTGGACAATCCTCTCTAATATTTTGCCAGAGGATGGAAGGAGAGATAATTCGAAATGGAATTGCGATTGCTGGATTTATGGATGGGGAAAATATTAGCACGTTTCCATGCATCTGGGAAAACACCAGTCGAAAGACTCAAATTAAAAATCAAGGATAGAGGAAAACTCAGAGAAGAGCTTAGCGAGTTAATGAAGAAGTTTGGAAGGCCATCAGATCCCATAGATCCGCTTGCATCTATCGAGGCGATGATATCTTCCACTTCTATCGAATCGGTAGAGATAAAGGCGAAATTGAAGGGAGCTGGGCTACAGGAATTTATGGAGCAAGGCGAGGAGGATTTGAAATTGGATGAAAAAAATTCGGCAAAGAGATCGCATATGTCTTGATCATTAGATGCTGTTTTATTAAGCAATGAAACTGAATTAGGAAGAGAGGTAGAAGATTTTAGTGAATGAACATACGACCAAAAGGATTTGGGGTTATTGGAGAAGAAGGAGGCTTCGATGGACTGGTAATAGGCAAGTAAAGCTTGAGAAATGGCTTTTTTGGCATCAGATCGTAGAAGTTTATATCTTAAAAGATCTATATTGGACCTCGAATGAAGGTAGATTTTACGGGCTTTGTCTTTCACACGCAGTACTTGTGCAACCTCAGCCGAGCTCTTATGACTTGGTGTACGAGTCAATGGCGTGAACTGTGCAATAATGTTGAACAGCGTAGAGTTGAAAGATTGTACAGCAATTCCAGGATTAATTGGATCCAAAATCGAAACCCAATCAATATTCGTAAGCATTGATGATATTCCTTCGTAGTTTGCTTTAAAAAAGTTAAAACGACGAGGGTTTGATTTCCGGTGCAGACGTACTGAATGCAGCGTTAGTTGTGTTTCTAATGGGGGATGATGAATATCCGGTATAACATACGGCGACACCGTCAGAGAAATTGGACAGACGGAAGAAGGATTATTCGACAAAATGAGGTCGAGAATTTTATTGTTAGCTTTTAATACAGGATTTAGTTGCGTGAGGGAGCAAAGGGACAAGAAAGATGAAAGAGCAATGGAAATTTTATTAACTGAAGTTATAGAAGAAGCGATCCAGCTTACCGACGGCATGTTGAAATCACCACAGATAAGGATTTGCATTATTTATGAATAAGGCAAGTTCATTTAAAAGCCGCTCATAGGAGTGAAGTGGCATATTACAGGGAACGTACAGAAATATCACGCAAACTCGAAGATTGGTAGAGAAGTTTATTTGGACTGCGATACTTTCTACAGGCGGAGAAATGGTCAAATCAGATCAACTTGAAGTCTGAAAGCTATTGTTGGCCGCTATTAGCACACCCCCACCATCTGATTTCCCAGATAATAGGCTATCCTTATCTTGTCTGAAGACCGAATGAAGAGGAAGAATTTCTTCACCCTTAAAATCAGTTGTAAGCCAAGTCTTAGAAAAACAGATAAGGTCATCGTTGGCAATGTAAGATGCAAGATTTATTGCGTTCAGCTTGGTCCTCAAACCGCGAACGTTTTGATAGAAGAAATCAAGAGAGAGAGACGAATCAAGGCGATTTAATCTTTCCGTTGAGACTTGCCTGATGGACGGAAATTTTTTCGTGGAGTCTGTTCAAAGCGTTTTACTAAAATACCGGGAGGCCAGAATTCTAGATTAAGTAGGAATGATAAGTTTGCTGGAACTGTTAATTTAAAAGAGCCAACAATACGAATTGGATGGTCATCACGCGTTAATTTAATACAGTCCAAAAACTGCGGAGGATGATCTAGTCTAGCAGTAATGTATAATTTTAATTCTTCCACCGAAGTGTCCGAAGCTACACGGGAGACCAAGAGCGATAGTGGTGGAGAGACGATCCTGATTGAGGGTAAAACATCAGCTGAACCACCGTTATTTACGTTCGTACAGCTCCTAAGAGATGGGCTACCTGCAGCTTGTTGAGCACGGCTGTGATTCGGAAGCTGCAGAAGATTGTCCTCCACAAGGTTGTTGACATTAAGAGTATTTACCATCGTTTTGTTGTTGTTGGTATGAATTACACGATTAACGTCCGGTGTAAATTGAGTCTTTTCCTGTCTATCGGGTTGGATGGATTTGCTTCTCATCATACGCATCGATTCAGACGAGATTGCATATGCAGCAATTGGCGAGTTTAAATTGCTGTTAGGCGAGTTTAAATTGCTGTTGTTGAGACAGCTAGACTAAATGGCTTCAAAGGCTCGACGATTAGGAGAATGGCACAGAAGATCCATTTAAATAGACAGCGACAGGGGTGATCAACATTATCAAATGCGAATACCAAAAGAACGAACTGGAAGGCTTTAATTTATCACAAAGGCAGCAGATATTGGATCAAGAGACGAACAAATCAGCTGATGCATCATTCTCATCTTCTGATGACTCTGAAGATTTTTTTTAAAACTTCCCTCGTTATTTTTGCTGTCGATTTACTTGATCTAAAATTGAATGAAGTTCAGGTTAATGTTGATTAAAATATGTATGAAATGCTTAATTAACTGCAACAATGTAATGACGTCTTTGATGAAACAGCTGATTGTCAGTTTTACTTTTCAGTGCATTATCAAACCCAGCAAGATGGCCAGGTTTAAAGAGGCAGTGCTTTTATGCTCGCAAATTCAGGCGAGTTATAGCCATTTTAATTGTATGGAATTATAACAAAACTAACCCGTGTTGATGGTTGATACATATTTCAAATCGGCCTTGGCACCGTTATTTTCTTCAGATTTTCATAAAGATTTGAGGAATAGTGTTTAATTTGAATGTCTTCAATTCAATTCTTCAGCACTCAGAAAAATTATTTAAGCTGGAACAAAGTGGCGGCTGTTCTGTCGTTAAGAAAAAAGCTCAGCATCTTTCGTATAAATTTCAATGATTTCTTATGCATGTATCCGATGAATAATTCAAGTCACCGATGCATGCTATCAGAAAATTTGTTTCAAACCCCAGGATGTTAAAAAAAAAACCTTCTGGTGGGAACATTCTCCTACCTACTAAAAATGTTTGTTAAAAGAAATAATAGATGAAATTTACACGGATTCTTCTTCTTCGTAGCACTACAGCCCCACTCGGGCCTTCGCTTCTTGCAACAACCGTCTCCAACTACCTCGGTCCATTGACCGCGTCCTCAATTTCGAAATTCGAGCAACGATAAACTGTCTCCGGCGACCGAGTCAGACCAGCGCTTCCTCACGATAACTGGGGATTAAGGAAGGTAAAAGAAACGTGAGCCCAAGGAATTCAGAATTCGATATTAATGCTATTCAGTTTATTGAACAAGAGGATGCCGACAACGGCCGGGATTCGCAACAGTGCTGATATCTTCTAATCATTTCATCGCCATTGTTAATTTTGGACAAGTTAGCCATGATTATATTGATATCCTTGTTCACTTACCTTAGACCAAGATATTGATGTGTAGCATTCATTACGAATGGCAAACGTATGAAATGAGTAAATTCACTTCCTCATCTGTCGTTTGACATCTCCATAGACATTAACGACTAAATCTCAAAACATCCTACCAACCACTTTCCATTCTCCACTTATCACCCATGCTAAATGCAAACAGGAAAAACGTATTAAATGGGCTCGTTGACACTTGGGCTGTTGTTCGCCCGCATGCTGAAAAGCACCGAGAAATGTTTAATTATGACTGCGTGAATGCCAACGAGTGCTGAGAACTTGTAAGAGGGATACGTTAAGGAAATACATGGAAGAGAAGGAATCCTGGCACAATTCCACCTATAAAACTCCCAACATTGTGCCAATGCCATGGCATACAAACGGCATTTACATTAGCACTAATGTGTTTAATTAGAACGACAAAATTTCCGAAAATAAATTTCTTATGCTTTCTTCCTTTCTTCCTTAGGCCCACACCTACCTTCGACTGCTTTCTCATTATTTTGCCTTTTTCATGAGACATCGAGCGTTACAGTAATTAGGATAAGGTGGAAAAGTGAGGAAAATCTTTGGAATTGAGGTTTTATATGGGAAATAGTGTTGTCATTTGGATTCATATTTAATATTATAAGTGTGGGTTAGTAACCCTATGAATTCGATGTACTTTTGAGACTTTTTGTTCCTTAATTCTGAATATTGGTCAATATGCAGTTGGCTATGAAAGCTTCTTTGGTGAATTGATTTATTTTTTTGAGTATCTGCTGTTCATATGAATATAAAAATTATCAGCTCTCCCAACGCTGACAACCCTTCTCCATCATCCTTCTGTTTCGGCCACTAAAAATGTTGACACCGTTGCGCGCGATATACCTCCACACCTCAGTAGCTGACGTAGCAGGGTGTCGAAAAAAATGAATACGGATTTTCACTTGTGCTTACGTTAATTCAACTTTTTTAAGGGAACGAAGAGCGCCTTTACATGTAAAATACATTTTACATGCTATAAAGGATAATTTAGACGAAGCGATTTAAGAAAATTACGAATCCTTGAAGATGTTCACGTATTCGGTTAATAGCCGACCGTAGTAATCATCATTGAAATTATGGTGCCTTTAAATACGCTATTATCTACGTTGTAAATTAGTAGGGACCTTGGCGAGGGCATTCTCTTGCATATCCTTCCAGTATATATTTAGTATCGAATTTGTGACGACGTTATGGCACGATGTTACAACATATTATTACATTGCGCCACGTATAACTTGTAGATGGGATATTAACAGGCTTTTAAACAATTTCTGAATGGGATTAGTCCTAAAAGCTTTCCGTGATGGGAGAAAGTCGACTTTTTTCATTACCCACTGCCGCTGACACTACAAATCCTATTGCATTATTACAACATGCTGGCAGTGGCGAGAAAGTATGAGAAGTTATGGTTTCAAGTGCTTGTGTTTTGGTGTCATAATTTTTCTGCAAAATGACTGTTACGAGCGCGAAAATGCTATAAAGTTTTGAATTTAAAAATTAGTTTTTCAATATAAAATTTTATGGGTCAATAATTACTCATGTAAGTTGTTGCAATTATTTAGGATAGACAAACCGTAGGATGAGAAGAGGTCGAAGGTATTTTTGGGATTTGTCATTTTACAAAAGGATAAATGCTTATTAATTAAATCAGGGATTTTTTTTATACTAGCAATTGAATAATATTAATAGAGACGAACCTTCAACAAGGGATGTGGAGAGAATATTTGGACAACAGCCAAAGTCGGTTCTGCTATTGAAATATCCTTATCTATTTGTCAACATTCAACTAATTTGCGAAACTGTGTGAGGTTTTGTAACGCGTCCATATGCGACGTTCCGCAGATGGAGAAGACTGCTGGCAACGGAGAAGAAAGGCATGTTCCCTTCACTCGCTGATAATATTATAATATACTCATCAACACCTAGCTAGAGGTCACCATAGGGTCTCCCTTGAACTTTACAAGTATTGCAATACTGTAGGGTGGTTTCACCCGCGTTAATTTAAAGAAAAAACCTACTTCAATATATTCCATTAGCTTAAGAGCATTACATAAGTTATTTTTCTTCTCCTTCATAGCACTGCAGCCCCTTCCGGGCCTACACTTCCTGCAACAAGCGCCTCCAACTGTCTCGGTCCATTGGCCATGTAAGAAACCCAAGCAAAGTCAGAAGCGCTTTATTCAATACTAACCGTTATAAATTTTAAAACAGTATAAAGCAAATTCTCAACAATAACAATATAAAAACTTAATGGCCCGAATGGCTCTCTTAATTTATACGTTATCAGTTAAACACATTTTATCAAAAACACTATAGAAAATTCAAATTAATTAAGATTATTACATATTTTATGATTCAATTGGAAAAAGGAGAAAAAAACAACCATCACCATTACAAAATTATTTATAATTTTAACACAATAGCAAACGTGGATCCTATACCTACAGGGTGCGGCAGCATAACTTCCTTTTTTCAAAATTCAACAAAACAAATTTTTCAATTTTTCAACGGTAAATGCACGCTCCGCACTGTTCCAACGCATGATAGCGACTAACCAAGGGATGAGCAAAACTTTAAAATCACCTCTCTCGAATGAGACTACTAGCGCCGCGCTATAACAGTTAGCACTTTAAGGGCGGGCATTTCAAAAAAGGAAGTTATGCTGCCGCACCCTGTACTATGTTATAACTTAATTCTAATAAAATTCAATCAAAAAACGTTATCTTATACTAAAAAATTGTATCACAATGTTCCTAACCTAAGCATCAAACCTAATAAAATAAACATCGCATATACTTAACGTTTCCCTAATTTTTAACACAAATAAACAACAACACTAAATGTAGCAATGAGGTGCTGAAACTCAAAAACGAAGTAACGAAAAACACAAAAATGGAAAATAAACACGAGTAATTTAGACATTGTCATTCAGCCACCAATACCAAGATTGCTCCATCTCAGCTCGACCAGCCTCAACGAATATAGCAAATGAGTATCTGCATTGGAATTGTTGGTCTCGTGAACTCAGATTCGGAAGATATTTTATCTTCTTATCGCTGGCCCGTCGATATATGTGATATATGACTGGGATACCGTCAGAATTAAAAAACATACCGATTCATGTTCAAATACACGTATGCTTCTGGAGGAACGAAGCCAGTAGCGAGGCAAGTCACAATATACCCGTCTGTAGAGTGAAACGGCTGTAAAATCAAAGTGTTTTCACTGACAGTTACAGATCTTGCGATATGATTCCGAAGAAGTTTCAATATGGAGATATCGACTCTTGTCATTTGAGCAGTTTCTTCTATTCTATATATAGTATAATGCTTCAAATCCGTCTCAGGCTATCTGTACAAACCAGTACATGTACGAAGACATTTCCTTTCCAAAACTTTTAATTTTTCCATAGTACTAGCACTCTGGTTGTACCAGATCTGACATCCATATGTCAAAACTTTTCTAACCAGAGTATTGTAACAGATAATTTTGACTTTTCGATCAATGTTTCTGGAATGAAAAAGTCTTCGTAGGGCCATGACTATATTTTGTGCCTTACTGAGCATGATTTTGATATGTTCAGTACAGTATAGATACTGATCCAGATGAACACCGAGGTATCGAATACAGGATTTATGTGGAACTCGTTCTGAACGAATGATGTGGAAATCCTTCCAATTACGTTTCAGGTTTTGACTGACCCCCTGCAGCGTTGTCCAAAACAAGATTGTTTCGCATTTCTGCGCATTGATTTTCATTTGCCAATTGTTAGTGTACAGCTGCACAACATTAAACATTTTTTGGAGATTGCTCTGAACGATTGTAGCTTTTCGGTCTGCTGTATATATGATCAGATCATTAGCAAACGCTGTCAATGATCGCGTTGGCGAGACGGTTAAATCAAAGCGTTTACTAGCTTGCGAATGAATATTGAGAAGAGCTGAGGCGCATTAACTGTTCCCTACTGTAGACCATTCAAGACCTTGAATTCACGCATTATTGTCAAATTTCCATCAGTTACAACAAACGATTTCCCGTATAACATATTGCACAACATGGCGGCAAGATATCTGGGGAACTTGTCCTGTAGGAGTTTGAAACCAAGTCCATCTAACCACGCCGTATCGATGAATTTCTCCATATCAATGGGACACGTTCCACCACATTCTCTATCATTTAGTTTCCAACAGATGTTTGAAGTTACTTTCGTTATCGCATGTATGGTCGAATGCTTGGCAAGAAAACCAAATTGGCAATCCGGCATCAACTCATATTTTTCAATGTGGGCGTTTAATGTTTTGTTGATTATCGCTTCAAACACCTTACTGATGTTAGGCAGCAAGCTGATTGGGCGATAGCTTTTAGGGCATGAAGATTCTTTTCCTTTCTTCAAGATCGGAAATACCTTGGCCTTTTTCCACTCATTTGGGAAATATGAATTGCTCAACATGTTGTTGAACAATATGCAATAGTTCCTAATACCAACCTCAGGCAAATACATTTGGAATACCATCAGTACCACATGATTTCTTGTTATTTATCCTGCGAAATATGAAACACAAGTCTTCATAGCTGACAAAATAATCAATTAGATTCAAGCTCGGTATGAGGTCAGATGTAAATGTCGCATTGAAAACAAGAATCGATTGGTCGTTCAGGCTTGATTTAAAGTCGACAACTTTTGCTTCAAAGGCCTCTGAAAATGTTTCATTCCCTCTCTCAGGATTTGGTAGATGAACCAATTTAAAATGTGTTCCAATCAGCGCAAGTTTCTGCAATCTCTCACAAATAATCCTGTTTCCATTTCTATTCGGAGTTGTACTATCAATTTCGGTACCAGCCCTATCGAGAAGATTTATCTCATCACTAGTGACTTCAAGATTTGATACCTTCACTCGAGACTTCTTACGCGTGTGAGAAGAAGGCTTTTCAATCTTTTCAAACTTGCAATGGTTGGTGTTTCATATCCTTCGATATTGTTTCGATTTTTGACCGTGGGAACCACTTTTTCAATCGTTTCCAACGTGAGCTTTTCCAACTTCGACAAATAAAGATCTATTTCATCATATTTCAACCATTGATCTAGCATTGCCATCATCAGAAGGAAGACGTTGCTTCTGGTACTCTCGATTAAACTTCTTTTGAAACTTTCTCTGGTCTATTATTTTGAAATTCAACCGATAATTTTCATGTTGAATTGGAATGAGGAAGAGATGATCCCTTTGATGATTGATATCCATCACGATTGCGTTATGGTCGCGATCGTAAGGAAGCACCTGCAGTTTCCATTGAAGACTTTTTAAGCTGAATTCAAGATTTGCGTCAGCAATGCAGAGGTACAAATATGAATTCGCTCTAGAGTATGTTGCAAACTCCGACCCATATAGATTGCACGTGCATTCAATTCGGTTGTCTGTTATCCACAATTTCAGGAATACTCTTTAATTATTGCTGGCGTTCAGCCATGATGTATGCTTGGCGTTCAGGTCGGCAGGAAGAATATAATAAGTATGCAGCCTGTTCAATTCGACCAGTTGCATAGGCAGAGATAACGAAGAGGCTATCCCCACCTGGCAGTGAGATTTTGATAACGGACATCAGAGATTCAAAGCTTTTGAATTCGACTTTATCAATATTTTCCAAACAAACCAATATCAAACCAATATCCCGGTGCCACCTCCCCCATCACCTGTAACCCTATCGTTTCTTAAGAATTCAAAATTCTTGAATGTCATGGAGTGCCATGAATTGAGGTGGGTTTCAGTGTGAAGCATGATGTCAGGCTTTTGCTTAACAATGAATTCAAGGAGATAATCACGTCGATGTAAAGTAACAATGGAGTTGACTTTGATCAAGATGAGACGAATCCTACCCATGGGAATATGACTGGATGGCAAATTATTTTGAGGCATTTGAAAGCCCTAAACGCTGAAAGACAAGATTAATTTTCATATCTTGTGTATCGATATTCTCAGATAAAGAATTAAGTAGCTGGTAAATTTTGAGAGGCAGCTCATTATTGCCACTTGCATTATTTACCGCATTTTCTGCTAGTCCTCTAGCAGTGAGTGCAAAGATACTCCAGGCTTGACGAAGTTTGGAGCTAAGACACTGCGATGTAGTTGTGTTTGCTTCGGGACAAATTTTGCTCTAGCAACTTGAAATCGGGAGCATCCTCGATATGATTCTGGGTGACCAAAAAAACTGCAACTAACACAGTATAATTTCTCTTTTGGCTCCGTCTGAGCCAATTCGCACTCACCGGGAGCATGAACGTGCTTGCATTTGACGAACCGATAATGCATGGCACAGTTGACAATCTTTGACACTGATAACACTGGTTGACTTCTCTTTTCTGCAGGCGTACCCACCACACCACTCAGAAGTTCAAGTATCTTATTTGTTGAAGAGCACTTGGACTGCTCTTATTTGAAATCTACACCAAATAAAGTGGTAATTTTTTTTTCCTACCGTGGATCTTCTTGCCGCAAATATTTGAACAGAAATAAATTCTATTGCTAGTGCTGCCTTCTTGAGCACCTGAAGAAGATCGACGGTATCTTCTTCGCAGTCCAAGCCCTTCAACAAAAAGGTCTGGTTCTTCTCACTTTTCGTGTTTGTGGAACCTCCCCAGAATTAAGTGCACTTTTAGCTGATTTGAAAGCAACCAGTAATTTCGTTCTGATTGTTATTTTTCGGCATTGATTCTTTTAATCTTGAAATTGATTAATTTATTTTCGGCTGCCAATAGCCGATTCATATCCTTTTCGCTTTGACCGAACACATTAATTGGCGGAACTTTCTCTGTATATCTGGAATTTTTTAGAAGTACCAGCAGAACTGCGAGCTGGTTTCTTCTCTTTATTTTTATTTCTTAAGTAAAGGATAAAATTATCATTGTTATCTTGACTAAAATTACCTTCAATACTTTCATCAACGTCCATTTCTTTTTGGAGTCCGTCCAGCACTGCATAGTAGTTTTGACTGTCGTTAGCGCCTCCAGTACTTAGTATTTCTTCTGGAATGATTTGTTTGACAGCTTTCTTAGCTTTAGTTTCCGAATTTATTGGCTTTACCAGTTTTGCATCTTGAGTTTTTTTCCCTCTCTTGTACATATCTTCGAAGGGTTTCAGTCGTAGTCTCAATTCCTGAATTTCAGCTTGAATTCGACTCACTTCTTGTTTGCCTTCGACTTTTTGAGCCTTACGCCCGCCATCTGCGGAGTCCTGGTTACTCGTATGTCTTCTTTTTTTTATGCTTGCTGCAAATTTTGTATTGCTTCTCTCCCCGGGGCCCCCAACGGAGGGAAGCCGCCGGGCACCTCCATACAGCAGTCCCGAGTTAGTCTTTGGCTTATTTGCTTTTGTCGATTTATCGAAGTCAGATAATATTCAATATTATTCCGTGGTTCGATTCCTCCAACGATAAATGCTCTTTCCAATAAAAATCAAAATTTGCTTTTGACTGACTTTTAAAAAATCAGTTTAATTTTTTGAAACAGGCTTTTGAGAAAAATCAATTAATTTTTGAAATCAATGACTGGGGCGATTAAAAGCACATCTACACGCAACGAGTGCTAGACGTAGAATAAGAAACCCAAGCAGTGATGAACTGTCTTCGTCAGACCAAACCAGACCAGCATTTTCTTGGTTTGACCACTCGTGTCCACCCACCTTTGTGGTATCTTTTGTTGATCCAGCCTATTGCAGCTTCTGCAGTCTTACAAGCGTTGCGAACTCCAGCCCGTCAAAAATTTCATACAGCTCATGGTTGTTTCAAATTCAGCATTGGTCCCCGTCTAGCTGTATTCCAATTATTTGCCTCTGGACCTGTCGGTCAGAGGCATTCAATATGTTTGCGGATGCTTGGATTAGGGTCCATGTTTCACACCCATAGCATACGAGTAGCATAGGTCTTTTCACAGATTTGCATACTTGGAGCTTTGTTTTCCTGTTTATATCGTACTATCAGCAACCCTAAAATTATTTGAAATAACAGTGTGTTCTAAAATATCCTCCATTATAGAGCAACATGTCAATAACCAACAACATGGGTTCAGTAAAAATCGATCCGGAATCACAAACCTCACAATTATGGTCTCTTATATCCACTGAGTAATGGAAAATTGGGCACCAAGTCGACACAATTTACACTGACTTTAGTAAAGCGTTTGACCGTATCAATCATACGATTTAGTCACTCAAACTGCGTAAATTTGGAATCACCGGCCCTCTGATTGATGGAATAGATTTCCATCTCGAAAATCGAAGTCAAACCGTTAAATTTCAGGGATATTATACAATGAAATTCATGTCTATTCAGGTGTACTTCAAGGCAGTCATCTTGGACCACTTCCTTTTAACACATTTATATCGGATCTGTCTGCAATGTTGTCGGACATACCAAATTTATTTTATGCGGATGATCTAAAACTATACCGCGTTGTAGCATCCCAAAGTGATTTTAGAGTGGTCTAATAATAACTGTCTATATCTGAACCTTGAGAAAAAAATAATTCTGCTCAGTCATTATCACCTCAACAGTATAACGCTTTCCAGAGTTGATAGCATAGTAGATCTTGGTGCCCTCTTAGATAAGAAACTCCGCTTTAATTTACACTACTATGAAGTTCTGAGCAAGGCTAATAAAGTTCTAGGCTAGGCTATACACATCACTGGTGTGCCCGATTCTCGAATACGCTAGTGTTGTTTGGAATCTGATTTTGGGTGTTCATGCAGTAAAGTTGGAGGTCGTTCAAAACAGTTCTTGCTATTTGCTTTGAGATCCCTGTACGACCCAAAAAATTTCCATAATTATATAAATATCGGCTATCTATTCTCAATATGAAATCACTTACCTCCCGTAGGACTATGATAAGCTCTGGCTTTGATTTTGACGTCCTCACAGGTACTATTAAAGCTCTTTACCTGGCAGACAGGATAATTTTGAACGAACAAGCAATATTTACGAGACATTCTTGTTTACTAGTGGAAAGTAAACTTTCCACAAACTATGGTGAAAACGAGCCAATAAATAGATGCCGCAAAATTTTCAACAGGGTAGGTCATCTTTATTCTCAAACCATTTCAAGATTCCAATTTAAAACAGCCATTTCCGTCCTAATTCCTACTCTTTCCAATCCTTTTTCCTGACTTTAAAGTAATAAAAATGTGATATTATGATGCATTTTATAATTTTAAATCATTAATGGTCATATATATTTAAAAAAAAATCCTAAGACATATATTTTACTTCCTTTGTAAGGAAATGTATCTATATTTTTTTGTGAATACCTTGTTTGGTTAATAAATAAATAAATACACAAATCTGACCACATTTTCGATATCCTTCCTCGACTGCATTATGAGCTTGGTTTTAATCTCATTGATTTAAAGCCCTACTAATTTTGCTTCGTTGTCGGGTTTCAGGAAAAAATTCTCTGGCAATTGTTAAGGACCGTGACAAAATGTTGATGTCATCCGCATAGGCAACTACTTGGCTCGACTTGTAAACTAACATACCTCATGTTTATACAGGTAGCTTTCTCATGACCTTTTCCAGAGCCAAACCGAATACCAATGGGGCCGGCTCGTCTCTCTGCTTTAGTCCGATAATTGTGCTAAAGACATCGATGAGTTGGTTATTGGAAGTTTTTTATGGTAAGACGGACTAATTTGGCTGGCGTACCAAACCAAAGCAGTATTTCGTACAGTACTTCACGATCAGTATTTTTGTATGCTTGTTTATAGTCAGCGAATATTTGAAATGCGTCTGTGGTAAACTCCCAGCATTTCTCAAGTACATTCTTGCCTGTATACTGTATTAGTTTATCGTCAATCTACCTGCTCTAAAACCACTTTGATGCTCCCCAATAAAACTTTTGGAATATTATCCGATTTTATTTTCTAAGATATTTTGTACGCCTTAAAAAATAGTGATATAGCTCTGCAGTTTTCGCACTGTAACTTGCCACATTTTTTGGGGGTAGGAGATATACTTGATTGGCTCCACTCTTCTTGCAGATGTTCTTGATTCCAAATGTGCTGGATGACTTTATGGATGGCTTTCTGAAAACCGCTCCCACCATACTTAATAAACTCCACTGGAATCTCATCGATGTTAAATACTGATATTGTCATGAATTCAAATTACTGGCCTGCTGGTGTACTTGTTAAGCCGTTCGAAATGAGAGAAGAAATTTTCGTCGATCAATAAACGAAATCCAAAAACTCTAGTCACACTTTTTCCACTGTACGCTCTTCAAACCTCAATGAATCTCTTTCAAACCTTAATACTGTTCAATAACACATCGTTCAATAAGTCCCGAGACTAACAACGAAAACAACATTTTTAGGGTATTGTAAACTCATTTTGCAATACCCTACTAAAATCGCGTTCTGTCTGTCTGTCCGTCCGTCCGTCCATTCGTCCGTCCGTCCGTGTGTCATACCACTTTTTCTCGCAAACTACATAAGCTAGAAACATAAGATTTTGTAAGTAGGTGCGAAGTGACGCCCTCTTCAAAGTTTCACCACAAAAAGAAATTTATAAGGTCTTTAAGGGGGGTCTCCCCATATAGGTAAGTTGCCCCCTGAAAAAAAAGTTTTCATCGCATGTAGGCAATTTGGCTATCATATGAACTTTTCAAAACAGGTCTTAAAATGACCAATTTTGCTTTGAGGGGTGCAGGGGAAGGGGAAATGTAAGAAAATTTTGTATCCCCCCCTCGCGATTGGACACCTTTGACCCGAAAAATCTGAAAAAAATCATGAATGTAGGCTTTTATGAGCACAATAACAGCAAATACATGAGAAGTCGAAATTCACTGAACTTTGTTAGTAATACGAGTAGTATGATTTATCGATTTTATGCTTTCTTGAATAAAATCTAAACGGTGCTGTCAAATTCAATAAAACGCAGATGATTATTTATAAGATTCATCCGTCCTGAAAGTTTCATAAAGATCGAATTGTATTTAACGAAGTTATAGCGATTTGAATTTTCCTGTATTACTATGGATCAATATGCGCTGTATTACTATGGAAACATACATATGCAACAGTATGCCTTTTATACCGACTTAGGCACTACAGCTTTGCTAGGATTTGCATGAAAATTTCAGGAATGATAGGTATCATGAATATCTTTGAGAATTGGCTCAGCTAGTGGTATTAGTAATCGTCAAGCAAAAAAGTGGCTGTTTTAAATGCGAAGATTGAATAATTTTGAGTTATTTTTCCCCAACTTTAATGTTTAAGGCGCATGCTTTTAACACTTGATTCAATTTAATGAATAACTGAAGATGAGTACCTACGATTAATACTCATAGGTGAAGCGAGTCGAAGAGGCAGGAGAGAGCTCTTAACAAAAGGGCTTTGTAACCATTCTATGATTCGAACAAATTGGCCATGAATCGATGATTACAGTACAGGGGAGTGGCCGCTGAAAAAAAAATTTCATCAAAGGTAGCCGATAAGAATATCAAATAAAAGTTCTTTATAAAAGCTTTTCAAAATAGTACTTAAACTGACAATTTTTCCTTCGCAAGGGCAACAAATACCTTAGAAGTCGAAATTCGATCAACTTTGTTAATAATAGTACATTTTATAAATTTTGCTTTTTTGCCTATAAAATCAAGATGGGACCCTTAAATTTCCCAAAATATAATATAATGATATAATTTAAGTTCTCTAAAAGTAATTGTATATGGTTCGAAAATTTCACAATAATTGAACAATGAACAGCTAAGTTACGTGATACTAGGGAGATACACGCTTGCAACGGACCTAGACACTACAAATACGAGGTGTGTTCAAAAAGTATCACGAATTTTGAATTTTCGCGGGTTACGTATATTCGAATTTCGATTTTTTTGTGGCGTTATGTTGGTACTCATGTCTGTCACTTATGCCGACAAGCTCGGCCATTTCGAATGTTCACTTGATTGGTGATAGCTGCTTTACTTGCACGTGTTTTCAATCGTCTTCGATTTTTACTTATTCAAAAAAATTGATCAAAGAACGTGTATCAAATTTTGTGTGAAAAACGAAATAAAGTGCGAGGATGCATTCCGAATGTTGACTGTGGCATACGGAGAAGCTACCTTGGACCGAAGCAACGTTTATCGGTGGTACAAAATATTTTTAGAAGGCCGAGAAGATGTGAACGACGAAGAGCGTGCCGGACGCCCGAGCACTTCAACAACAGACGAAAAAATTAATGAAGTGGAGAAAATGGTATTGGCCAATCGTCGAATCACCGTTAGAGAAGTTGCTGAGGACCTAAACATATCGATTGGCTCGTGCCTTTCGATTTTTATCAACGATTTGGGCATGAGACGGGTCGCCGCGAAATTCGTACCAAAATTGCTCAATTGCGACCAAAAACAGCAACGCATGAACATTGCTAATGAGATGTTAAACTCTGTCCGCGACGAACCAAATTTGCTCCAGAGGGTCATAACTGGTGACGAATCGTGGGTTTATGGTTATGACGTTGAAACCAAAGCTCAATCATCTCAATGGAAGCTGCCGCATGAACCAAGACCGAAAAAAGCGCGCCAAGTTCGGTCGAATGTGAAAGTTTTGCTGACAGTTTTCTTCGATTGCAGGGGCGTGGTGCATCATGAGTTCTTGCCACAGGGAAGAACGGTCAATAAGGAATATTACCTGCAAGTTATGCGCAATTTGCGCGAAGCAATCCGCCAGAAACGCTCGGATTTGTGTGAGAACAAAAATTGGATTTTGCACCACGATAACGCCCCTGCTCACACATCGTTGCTTGTGCGCGACTTTTTGGCCAAAAACAACACACTAATGATGCCGCAGCCACCGTATTCCCCAGATCTGGCCCCCTGTGACTTTTTCTTTTTTCCTAAACTGAAGAGGCCCATGAAAGGACGACGTTACGCTACGCTTGACGAGATAAAGACGGCATCGAAGGAGGAGCTGAACAAGGTTAAAAAAAATGATTTTTTGAAGTGCTTTGAAGATTGGAAAAACCGTTGGCACAAGTGTATAATATCTCATGGGGATTACTTTGAAGGGGACAAAATAGATATTCATGAATAAATAAATAATTTTTGAAAAAAAAACAAAATTCGCGATAATTTTTTGAGCACACCTCGTATGTAGGAATTTTGATAAATATTTTAGAAATGGTTTGAAATGTGTTATCATGATTAATCAAGCGAGTTTAAAATCATAATTACCATAACATTTTTTCGAACTCAATTTATGGAATCTGTATATTAGTCAAGTTTTGATATGCAGAATATATTGTATTGCTTAATTTACTAATTGTTTTCCAATACCCTTCTGGCAGGAGCATCCTCCTGCTACTTAAATTTTTTTTAAATCTGCAATTTAAAATTTCGAATAAGTGTCAGGAAGGTTTTCAAGCAGTTTGTTTGTGCGACTGCTCGATTACTACACCACCCTCGTTTCAAATCAGGAAACGATTCCGTGGTTGCAGCAATATATTTACACAGCCAAAAATAATACAATGTGGGACCGTAATCATCGGAATCCCCGTGTTCGAAAAAGTGCGAAACTTATTTCTGGTGATCCAGGGGTAAAATTTTCATTTTTTATTAGCGGATATATATATAGCATTTATTGATTCTAGAACATACTAATCACAACATTCCTAGTGTTAGGCAAAATTAAAATATGTGAACCAAATGTGCCTATTCTTTGACCACCATAACTGAATTCAAAACAGTTATAGACTACTCTTCTTTAATAGACTATTCAAATTAAGTGGGCCCAATTTACTAGACTTGTGGGTAGGTAACGGAAAGACATCGAGATTTTTCAAATCGTAATGAGTTTGAAAAGATTTATCATATTATGAATTGCATAAGAACTGAAGATATCGAAACACGTGATGAGAGAAATACTATTGAAAAGTTGGGACCAATTAGGCTTACGACTTGTAAAAAATTGTCAGGACGTTTATATTTCTTACGAAAATTATACGATTGAAAAAGAGTTGGCAGCATTTCGTGGACAGTGTGGCTTTTGGTTATACACTAAATAAACTGGCAAAATATAGATAGCAAAATTACTGCTCAGGTAAGTTTGATAAAAATCCCCCCGTCATAGTATGGGGTAAATGGCGGCTAATCAAGGTTCGGAATTTCAAAGACTTCTAAAAGTCACATTTTTTAGTAGTTTTGTATGAGTTTTAACATTATGATAGATATTGATAAGATCTGATGATTTTTATATTTTCGTGATCATCTCTTAACAGGTTTCACAATGGCGGCGGTTCAAATATGCGATTTTTTTAGATTTTTTGTAGCCCTCTGGTTGCCTAGTTTCTCGATGGGTTTTGATGAAAACTTGGAATTTTCGGTTGCTAAGGCAAGTTATATAAATCTGTGATAATACCTGTGTTATGCTATGGGTGTGAAAAATGGACTCTGACCCAAGCATCCGCAAATATATTGAACGCCTTTGAGCGACGGGTCCTGAGGCGAATAATCGGAGCGAAGCTAGACGGGGACCATTGGCGATTTCGATACAACCATGAGCTGTATGAAATTTTTGACGAGCTGGAGTTCTCAACAATTGTAAGACCGCGGAAGCTACAATGGGCTGGCCACATGAATCGTATGGACGAACAACGGATACCCAAAAACGTATTCTGAAGACGGGAGACCTGTGGGGAAACCAAGAAAACGCTGGTCTGACTCGGTCGACGAAGATAGTTCATCGCTACTCGGATTTCGGAATTGGAGGATGTGGTCAATGGACCGAGACAGTTGCAGGAAGAATAAGAAGAAGAAGGCAGGTTTTCTCATTCTCCGAAGAAATAAAAACCGGTAATAAATATAAAATTCAAAACTTTTAAAAGGTAATTTTTTTAAGCTGCCATTTGCAATGAAAATCTAATTTTCTTATTCTGTGGTGAGTATAATACCAATTTGAACTTGATCTGACAACCAGGTCGGTGATACTCTAAGAGGGATGTCTTTTAAAATAATCGAACACGTAGTCCTTGAATTCAAAAAATCTTAAGAAACAAGCTCAAGTCGTTATTTTAAAGTCAAAGTCAAAAGCGCTTTATTTAATACCAATCGTTATAAATTTTTAAAAGAACATAAAGCAAATTCCAAACAATAAAACTATAAAAAACTTCATGGACCAAATGGCTCTCTAAATTTATACGTTATCAGTTAAACACATTTAATGAAAAAAATACACTAGCAAATTTAAATTAATTAAGATTATAAGATATTTTCTGATTCAATTGGAATAAGGAGAAAAAACCAACCAGCATTATTCAAAAATTACTTATACTACTAACACAACAATGAACTTATATCCTATATCTAATATGTTACACCCTAATTCTAAATAAGTTCAATCAAAAAAAAAATGTTACCTTATATTGAAACCTATACCTAATTTATAATACAAATAAACAACAATACTAGGTGTAGCAATAATGAGATGAATTAAAAAAACTAAGTAACGAGAAAAAGCACAAAAACAGAAAATAAACACGAATAATTTAGACATTGTCATTCAGCCACCAATACCTAGATTGTTCCATCTCAGCTCGACCAGCCTCAACGAATCTAGCAAATGAGTATCTCCATTGGAATTGTTGGTCTCGTGAACTCAGATTCGGAGGATATTTTATCTTCTTATCGGTGACCCGTCGATATATGTGATATATGATTGGGACGCCGTCAGAATCAAACACATATCGATTCATATCCAAATACACGAATGCTTCTGGGGGAACGAAGCCAGTAGTGAGGCAAGTCACAATATACCCGTCTGTAGGGTGGAACGGCTGTGAAATCCAAGGGTTTTCACTCACTGCTACAGATCTTGCGATATGATTCCGAAGAAGTTTCAATATGAAGATATCGACTCTTGTCACTTGAGCGGTTTGATAAATTTTTCTGTTCGATATATAGTGCTTCTAATCCGTCTCAGGCTTCCTGTACAAACCAGTACATGCACGAAGACATTTCCTTTCGAAAACTCTCAATCTTTCAATTGTACTAGCACTCTGGTTGTACCAGATCTGACATCCATATGTCGAAACTGGCCTAACCAGGGTCTTGTAACAAATAACTTTGACTTTTTGATCAATGTATCTGGAATGAAAGAGTCGCCGAAGAGCCATGACTACTTTTAGTGCTTTACTGAGCATGATTTTGACATGTCCAGTATAGTACAGATACTGATCGAGATGAACACCGAGGTATCGAACACAGGATTTATGTGGAACCCGTTCTGAACTACACTCACCAGCCATAATGTGGAAATCCTTCCAATTACGTTTCAGGTCTTGACTGGCCCCCTGAAGCGTTGTCCGAAACAAAATTGTTTCGCACTTCTGCGCATTGATTTTCATTCGCCAATTGTCGGTGTAGAGCTGCACATCATTAAACATTTTTTGAAGATTGCTCTGAACTATTGTAGCTTTTCGGTCTGCCGTATAGATGATCAGATCATCAGCAAACGCTACCAATGATTGCATTGGCGAGACATTAAAGTCAAAGCTGTTCAATAGCTTGCGAAGGAATATTGAGAAGAGCAGGGGCGCAGTAACTGTTCCCTGCTGTAGACCATTCAAGACCTTGAATTCGCGCACTGTCGTCTGATTTCCATCAGTTACAACAAATGATTTCCCGTACAACATATTGCACATCATGGCGACAAGGTGTCTGGGGAACCTGTCCTGAAGAAGTTTGAAAACTAGTCCATCTAACCACACCGTATCGAAGGCTTTCTCCATGTCAATGAGACATGCTCCAACACATTCTTTGTTGTTTAGTTTCCAACAAATGTCTGAGGTTACTTTCGTTATTGCATGTATGGTCAAATGCCTGGCAAGAAAACCAAATTGGCAATTCGGTATCAAATCATATTTCTCAATGTGGGCGTTTAATGTTTTGTCGAGTATCGCTTCAAACACCTTGCTGATGTTAGGCAGTAAGCCGATTGGGCGATAGCTTTTAGGGCATGAAGATTCTTTTCCTTTCTTCAAGATCGGAAATACCTTAGCCTTTTTCGACTCATTTGGGAAATATGAATTGTTCAACATGTTGTTGAACAATATGCAATAATTCCTAATAGTAACCTCAGGCAAATGTCGGAGAATTATATTTGGAATACCGTCAGTACCACATGATTTTTTGTTGTTTATTCTGCGAAATATGAAACACAAGTCTTCATAGCTGACAAAATAATCAATAAGATTCAAGGTTGGTATGAGGTCAGATGTTAATGTTTCATCGAAATGAAGAATTGATTAGCCGTTCAGGCTTGATTTGAAGTCGGAAACTTTTGCTTCAACGACCTCCGAAAATATTTCATTCCTTCTCTCTGGGTTTGGCAGATGAACCAATTCAAAATGTGTTTCAATCAGGGCAAGTTTTTGCAATCCATCACATATAATCCTGTTTCCATTTCTATCCGGAGTCGTACTATCAATTTCGATACCAGCTCTATCGAGAAGATTTGTCTCATCACTAGTGACTTCAAGATTCGATACCTTCACTCGAGACTTCCTGCGGAATAAGCTATTCACTTTCGCGAAAACGCCATCTGGGTCCTGTGGGCTAATACCCCTCAGTTTTTCCGCCCATTGATTGCTGACCTCACTCCTGAAGTATGAACGGATTAAGTTCCGGACATTCTTCAGGTGTAATTTCAACAAAGCCAACGAGGGATGGTTGTAGTCCAAAAATCGTCGATAAATATTGTTGACGCGGGTGAGAAGAAGACTTTTCAATCTTTTCAACCTTGCGATGGTTGGTGTTTCATATCCTTCCATATTGTTCCGATGTTTAATCTTGGGAACAACTTTCTCAATCGTTTCCAACGTCAGCTTCTCTAACTTCCACAAATAGAGATCTATTTCATCGTCAGTTAGATTTCTGTTATTAGGAACCATTGAGCAAGCGTTGCCATCATCAGAAGGAGGACATTGCTTCTGGTACTCCCGATTAAACTTCTTTTGAAACTTTCCCCAGTCTGTTTTTTTTGGAATTCAACCGATGGTTTTCATGTTGAACTGGAATCAGGAAGAAATCATCCCTTTGATGATTGATTTCCATTACGATTGCGTCATGGTCGCTATCGTAAGGAAGCACCTGCAGTTTCCGTTGAGGACTATTAAAGCTGAATTCAAGTCTTGCGTCAGCAATGCAGAGGTCCAAATATGAATTTGTCCTAGGGTATGTTGGGAACTCCGACCCATATAGGTTGCACCTGTATTCAATTTGGTTCTCTGTTATCCATGATTTCAGGAATACACCTCTTGGATTATTGGTGGCGTTTAGTCATGATGTATGCTTGGCATTCAGGTCACCGGCAAAAATATAATAACTATGCAGCCTGTTCAATTCGAGTATTTCAAACAAGGAATTGAGTTACTCCTTGAATCTGAGAACATTTTGACCAGTTGCATAGGCAGAGATAACGAAGAGGTTATCCCCATCTGGCAGTGAAATTTTGATGACGGACACTTCAAGAAATTCAAAGCTTTTGAATTCGACTTTTTCAATATTTTGGAAACAATAGGGTCTTCTAACCAATATCCCGGTGCCACCTCCCCCATCACCTATTACCCTATCGTTTCTTACGAGTGCAAAATCTTTGAATTCCATGGAATGCCATGAATTGAGGTGGGTTCCAGTGAGAAGTATGATGTCAGGCTTTTGCTTAACAATGAATTCAAGGAGATAATCACGTCGATGTATAGCAACGATAGAGTTGACGTTGATCGATATGAGGCGAAGCCTATCCATGGGAATATGACTGGATGACAAGTTATTATTAGGCATTTGAAAGACCTAAACGCTGAAAAGCAAAGTTAATTTTTGGATCTTGTTTGTCGTTTCTCTCCGATAAAGAATTAAATTGCTGGTAAATTTTGAGAAGCAGCTCATTATTGCCACTTACATTATTTACATCATTTCCAGCATTTTCTGCTGGTCCTCTAGCGGCGAGTGCAAATGATACTCTGGGCTTGATGAAGTTGGAAGGTATAATATTACGGTGTACTTGTGTTTGCTTTGGAGCAAATTTAACTTTTGCATCATGATATCGGGAGCATCCTCAATATGATGCTGGGTGACCAAAAACACCGCAGTTAACGCAGTATAATTTTTCTTTAGGCTCCGTCTGAGCCAATTTGCACTCACCGGGAGCATGAACATCTTTGCATTTAACGCAACGATAGTGCATGGCACAATTGGCAGCCGAATGTCCAAATCTTTGACACCGATAACACTGGTTGACCTCCCTTTTCTGGAGGCGTTCCCACCTCACCACTCTGAAATTCAAGAACCTTATTTATTGAAGGGCACTTGGACTGCTCTTATTTGCAATTTGTACCAGGTAAAGTGGTAAATTCTTGCTTTCTATGGGCGACCTTCTTGTCGAAAAGGCTTTGACTGAAACAAAATCAATATCTGGTGCAGCCTCCTTGAGCACCTGAAGAAGATCGACGGTATCCTCTCCGCTGTCCAAACCCTTCAACAAGAAGGTCTGATTCTTTTCACTTTTTGGGGTATAGGTGAAGTGTGGAACCTCCCCAGAAATCAGCGCATCTTTGCCTGACTTGAAATCAACCAGTGAATTCGTCCTTATAGTTAATTTTTCGGCATTAACTCTTTTGATTTCGAAATTGGCCAGTTTATTTTCGGCTGCCAATAGCCGAACCATATCGTTCCCGGTTTGTCCGCACACGTTGATTGGCGGAACTTTTTCTGTCTTGTTGGAAGCTTTTTCAGAGGAACCAGCAGAACTGCGGGCTGGTTTTTTCTCCTTATTTTGGTTGTTTAAATATTGAATAAAATTAACGTCATTATCTTGATTATAATTACTTCCGATGTTTTCTTCGATTTCCGTATCTTCGGTTAATCCCTCCAGCGCTGCAAAATAATTTTGGCTCTCGTTGGTGCCACCAGCACTTAGAACTTCTTCTGGGGTTACTTGCTTTGTACTTTTCTTCGGCTTTGTTACCTGTTGCCATTGATTTTGTGGCTGCGTCTTTTGGGCTTCATCCCTTTCTTGAAGAGATCCTTGAGAGACTGTATCTCTTGCCTTAGTTCATCATTTTCTTTCTGCAATTTGGCCATTTGTTGATTGTCCGCTATTATTTGCAGCTTGCACCCTCCATCTGCGGAGTTTTCTTCATTATGTTTTCTTTTGGTGATTGTCGCCAATTTTGTATTCGTCGTTTCCCCAGGTTGCCCCAACGGTGAAGTCGTTATTTTACTAGCAAGCAAACTGTTGAATACATTTTCATGGAAATTTTTACATTAGAAGCATTTGTACAACAAAATCTTTTCCCTTAACAATGTTTGGCTTTTGCAGAAGCAGTCAATCAAATTACTTATTGAATGTAATGATACATCCAAAAAAATTGGCTTTCCAATCGGTGGTGCAAATAGAAACTTTTTTCTTTATAATCTTCGTCTTCAAGACGTTTCAAAATCGATTGAAATTCATGGAAACCGTTTCCAGTTAAGCTAAATCAAAATCAATTCTTAATCCAAATCACTTTCAAAATCTCATTAAATATCATCTTAATGATATTTTCACATTCGATTCTAATCAAAAATTTGATCCTTATCAAATCGTCATTTTTGGGTACACAACAAACAACTCCATAAATATTAAAATCCTTTTTTCATAATCTCCCAATACATACGCTACATAAATATTCTTTAAGCTCACGAAGAAGCCATTAGATAAGGTTTCAATTCAATAATAGCAACTGATACCGAAGGAGCAAGGGAAAATGTTATCTAGGCCCAATGTTGAGCAGACAAGAATGGAAATTTCATAAAGTAGCCTTGGTAAGATGCTTGCTTTGCTATTTCAACAGCAAGATGTTTGAATTTGCTGTATTAAGCGTAATATTATCTCAAAATAATCTTAAGGATTAGATTCTTGAATTATTGGCTATTATTTGGAAAAGATTTGTCCAACTAAATCTTTTAAGAGGAAAAGTAGCATCTTGGAAACGTCTGAACAGCTTAATAGAAAGGCATTGTCGACATAAGTGAATGTTGGCGAAATTCTAGGATGAATTTTTTTTTTGTCGTAAATATTTTAAGTGAAACAATAGTTGCTCCCATGAAAATACTGCAACTAACCCGGAATAGAAAATCGTATATCTTCAGTTCCTGAAAACCACCCAATTCATGAAATATTCACTTAATTATGCGCACCTCATAAAATTATCTTTCTCCAAAAGCTCCTCATTTAATTTTTCGGTAGCAATACCAACCTTCTATAACCCTCTCTTAACAATTAATTCTTAATCGCTTAATCTTGCTCACATCAAATTCCCAGCCCGGCATGTCCATGGGCTTGGAGTGAGAAAAAAATTTTGAGGCTGTAATAAGTGGCACGTCTTGTAAATTATTCAAAATTAATTTACCAAAGTTTCCTTACGCAACGCGGACTAATTGAATTTTGTATATTCACCAGACGGACGATTCCGGATAATATCGGGTATAGTGGCTTTATCATTAATGAAAGTTTGGTGAATACTCGTGAATACTATAAGAAAAATTATTTAGTCGAAGGTTTCTCGTTTAATGTTTCGGAAGGATCCTTTTTTTATGAGTCCCGCCGCGACAAAACTTTGCAGCTATTTTTGGCTAAGGGAAGAAGCAATATGCGCGTCAGTTGGTCATGATTTTCCACTCATTGGCAATTAATGAATTTGGTTTAGTAGAAATGAAGTAGTTTTTGTCGTTTGTATGCATTGCTATGAATGCAATTTGTTGATGTGGGAGGCGAAAAAATGCTTGTTTTTAATTTGAATCCTACTTCAAATTTTGTATTTTCTAGTGTATACGAAATAAATTGAATAATTTAAGTCGAGTTTCGATATCATGAAAGGGTTTTCTTCCTACTAATAATCCGCAGAACTCCAAAATTTCATTATGAAAAGAGCATTTGAAATGAATGATGGCCTAAATGTCTGCTCTTAATTCAGTAATTTTTCTTTGCTAAGCTTTAAATTGATCATTCGACCCTTTTTATATCAATTTAATGTAAATCGATACGATAATTTTTGCTCTACAGTGAGCTTTTTTGATTCGTGCGGGCATTGATCTCATTTTTCCGGTGGTGATCGCTATCACCCGTGTGTATCTAATTAAAGTGATGGCCTGAGGAGAATTAATACACACGTCGAAATCACCTCCTTCTAACATTTATCTTCTCTAATAATTTTTCCGAAAAATTATTAATGCAACTTAATTATAAAGCTACACACAAATAGTTTTTATAAGTAAATGTAATTTTATTTTTGTGCTTCGGAGGAAAAAGTTATTCACACACAGTTCATATATGGTTTGGTGGATGCATCCTACCAGTTGTCCCAATAGAGCTTACCCATACACTCAATAAGATATGAAGGATGTCTGATCCACTTTCCACACATGAGAAGGTATGGCAGGTATCGTCCTTGATCCTTGGGCAATACAGGCGATCAAAAGATCCTGAGCTTCCTATTTGTGCAGCTAAAACTTACTACCACAGTTTCGCTGAGGTAAATCCGACCGGGGGTTCCAGTCCCAAGACTGCGGCTCGCCGGAGTATCATTCCTCCACTTAAAACCACACGGCACTTCTAAATTTACCATCCGGAAAAGAAAATTCCTTTTTTCCACCATTTTTTGGATGTGCTAACTGCTAACCAACCCTCTTACCAGGTGCACACTTCCTGGAGTCAAATGAAGGCATTTTCCTAATTATTTTTATAAAAGAAAGATATAAAATTGGTACCTTTACCCTTTCTTCCACCAACTTTTGGGCGCACTAACTGCTGAGGAACCACGAGTGTGCAAGCGAAGTGAAGGAATTTTCCTAATTCATCAACTCGAATGATTCTTGGTAGTGTGTAGCACACGAAACTTCGTCACTGGAATGAGTTTACTTGTCGCTGCTCGCGGCTCCTACTTCTTCCTCGGATTCACGTTGAACACAAAAAAGAGAGCGCTTCACTGACCAATCGTCCTTAAATAAATTCTGCTTAACGAAGCACCGGTTTAAGTTCGATATCAACTCGATGGTGGTTAATGCACTTTTCCCTCGGAAAAGTTATCCGCGGCGAAAAATATTCTTTGAAAATCACGGGCTCAACCCTTTCCAGTGGCATTTCTACCTTATCATTGTGGAGAGTCTCCACGATCCGCCATCGAATGGCCATAGTTGTAACGCTGGAAGGTACGACGTCCAAATGACATCTGGTTGTTTGTTTACTAGCTATTGCGTGTGGCTACTTCAAACGATGCTTTTCATTTTGCAATCATTGCAAAGTGCTCAAATTATCTCATGCAACTCTTTAGCGAACTCCTTTACTTTACCGTCAGCATACTTAGTGTTGTCAAAATTTTTTTTAAATAATTCAACTGCATCTCCAGGTTTTCTTTCCGATGAGGTTCCTCAGCATACAATTTTTGTAACTCTCATGCCATCACTTTATAATCATTACTCTCCTTTTCTCTTTCATAGCGTTCAACTATAATTTTTGATTCCAGTCTGTCAAGTTCCGATTGATGTTGTTTCTTTATTTTGTTCATTTTATTTTTTAATTTTTGTAGCAAGATCTGCGCGTAGTTGTTTGTTGTCCGCTTGAAAGGATGCTTTCATGCAAGATGTTTCAGCAGAGAGCGTTGCAAAGGTATTCATAAGAGTTGCACTTTGCATTTGCAATCCTTTACTAGATGTTTTCCGTTTTGAGTTTGAAACTACCACTATTAGACGTTTCACTAGTATCAGCATCTCCAGAAAGTTTTGCAGAAGCAATTGCGGCCAGGCTTAATTCATTCCTCCTTACTTCTGGTGATCCTTCACTACTTACATGAAATTCTCTGCTTGAACTCTCAACCTCATTTTTTTATTATGAAATTGTTTGGATTTAGAGAAACCGGCAAATACTGAGTTTTGTCATGGCTCAGTTATTTATGGTATCTCTTATGTAATTTGTTTTCTTCTTGAAGCAGGCGCATTTTTTTTTGTTTTTTTTACTCTTCGTGCTTATGGTAGGAGAGGTTTCCCTAAAGAAAAAATAAAAAGACAATACCGTAACACACTGAAAATATCCGTATCCACTGAGAAGCTGCATCAGGTAATAATCTGTCTCACAAAACGTTTGATAACCCCGACCCCAGCTCTTTGATAAGACATGCAGTCCCCTTGCCACAATTTTCAAATGTTTTTCCTATAATAAATGTCCATATTCACTCCTCATTTTTGTTCCTCTCGACTCTGGTAGAGCCTCTTTCATTCTTCAGATAGAAAGTTGATAGGTACCAGACTTCTGATAACCAGAATCACCGACTCAAAGATGGTGCAATATGCATTCATAACCTACGAATCTCGTTCTGGATCTGTCGGGGTGACTCCTTGCTGAGTGATTCTGCCTAAAAATCAGAATCACACAGAACATTGATTCCGCTGCGCTCATGAATAGGTGCCGATTGCTTTAGACCGATCCTTTTGTGTTGGCCAAAAGACAGTTGGGAGTCGACATACTCGCGATGGGCTAATTTCCTGTAGCTCTCATTTGATTGAAGAAGCTAATCTAAGAGTCAATAATCAAACCAAGGTATTTGGCAATTTTTCGGGGCTCCACGATTGTTTCACTAGTCAGGATGGGAAAAACTTTGAGCATCTACTTCTCCATCAAAATAACCAACTCAGGTTTCTCTTACACTAAACTGAACTCCCGATCATACATCTACTCATATAACTACTTTGAGCTATGTTTTGTAGATTGTGTACGACAACTGAGGCCGCTAAATCATCTACTTAATCCAACAATCGCGACTTGCCTGGCAGCTGAAGTTTCAAAAAATTATCATATCAGGCATTCCAGAGATTAGGGCCAAGGATGGAATCTTGTGCAATGCATAATGTAATGTTCATTCTTTCCCGTCCTTCTTATATACCGAAAATTAGCCTTCAATTCCGGAGATAATCTCTCTATACTCCCATATGATACTTGAGCACTTTTAAAGATTCTTCAAGAGTGCCAAAAGTTTATATCCATCTAGCGGGATTTAAGGCGGTCATCATATCAAGAATTACGAGCAGCACAATGTGCCGTGAGTGGTGGTCATGTGCTTCTACTTGCTGAATGGCACTCCTTACTTCAATAACTGCGTCAATTGAAGTTCACTCAGCCCTAAAGCCATACTGCTCTATAGATAGACTTTATATGATTCGAAAATCTCAACGGTCCCACCACCATCTAGCATTGATAGGGGGTAGAATATAGCTCTGAACTCCCTTTTCACTCCTTGATTAGCAAAAGTCTCAACTCTTTCCAGCATTGTGAAAATTCTCTGCTCTTGCGAAAGGTATTAGTCTTGTTAAGCAGCAAATCAAGACAGAAAGATGCGAGAAAGAGTAGCTGCTCGGTAACCGATAGCAAGCGAGCACGATAAGCAAGTTTTGATTGAAGGTGCCCCGATCGAAGCTATAGTTTAGTATTGTGCGAGTACACGATTATATGAAATAAGTCCCTCTGCGTTTTGAGAATAAGTCCATTCCATTTCGGAGGGTTGGAAAGGAGAGTAACGCGACGTTGGAAGAATTTTTAGCAACGCTGGTGGTTGATGAAAACTCGTACCCAATTTTAATTCGAGTGATTTGCTAATGCATAAATTGTTAATATGTTACGATTTTTAACATACGAGAGATCAAACGATAAAGCGCAGTAAAACTAACTAAGTTCTTTCAGGTGCGGCGAGGAACCAGGGGTATTTCGAGTCAATGTAGTAGTATGCTGCAATGCGAATGCGACAGATTTATCGAATATTCAGGGCAAAAAGTACAGAGATGCAACTCAACCCGTCATCGACGATTAAAAGCCGGCAAAGACTCACAAAATGAGTGTAAAAATGACACTGATATTGGAAGACGACAAACCTGTATACCAAAGAGTGAGGCGATCGGATAGACAACGGGATTGTTCGACAGTCCTTCCCGCATTGTGTGGGTCAGGTTGTCCTAGTTGCAAAAGAGGTGGTTCAAAAAGACTTTGCTTTGACTGTCAACTCCTGAATACAAAATTATCAAAGACAGGTATTAGCTACCGCTGATTGAAGACCAGCTGGACTGGCTACAAAGTGTGTGAGTGTTCAGTATTCTTGATTTGAAAAACGGGTTTTTTCTCGTGCCAGTCGATGAGCCGAATTAGAAGTATACGGCTTTCATAGTACCTGATGGTCATTTGGAATTTATTGTGAAGGTGTTGTGTCAACGTACAAAGACAACTTGATCGTACCATCAGAAGATTATGAGAGTGGACTAGAGAAAGCAAAGCGTGTATTGAAAACTGCGAGCGAGACTACCCTCATCGTGAACTGGATAAAATGTGCATTCCTGCAGACGAAAATTGATTGTTTTGGTCACATCATTGAAAAGCCGAACGATGTTCGACAGATTCAGGGGTTTCCCGAGTTAACCGGATATTTTCAAAAATTTTTATTCTCTTATAGCACGACCGTTGTCGAGCTTGTTAAGGTCAAATGTAAAATTCAAATTTGGTGACGCCCAGAATAACGGTTTTAGGCATCTTAAGATTATTTTGGCGAGTCAACCAGTTTTGAATCTATACTGCGTAAGCGCATATACGGAACTGCACACCGATGCTTCGAACCACGGCTATTGGGCAATATTGCTTCAGAAGAACAGTGAAGGCAAGGCATTGTACCCAATTTATTATGCTAGTAATAAGATGACTCCAGCGGAACCTTAGCTATGAGCTCAAGGTACTTGTGATCGTAAAAGCGCTTAATAAGTTATAACTGATTGCCACACGTTTGCTATTACTATGAATAAGCGAAACCTTTGCTTGCGTGTTGCGAGATTGGCGCCTCAGTTGGAGGAATTCACGTATAGCATAGAATATTGTCCAGGCAGAAGCATGGCACATGTTGACGCGCTGAGTCGCAAGCCGCTGCTGACGTGCATGCTAATCGAGGAGATCAACGAGGGATTATTGCCGAGATTGCAAACAGCTCACCAGGAAGGTGCAGAAATCCGAAGAATATTCAAACTGGCAGACAAGGATGAAGCTCGAGGTTACATCGTTAGTGAAGGCGTTCTGCTCCAAGATGGCGACGGAAATCTGCGACTTGTAGTTTCAAAAGAGATGCAGATGCAAGTTATCAAAGTGGCACATGAGAGGGGTCACTTTTCGGTGAGCAAAATAAAAACTCTCGTGAAGAAAGACTTTTATGTGCCAAGTGCCAAGAAAAGATGCAAGGATGACAAGAGAGATATCTAAATCCCATCGACAATCATGAATTCCCTTTTAATACTTTTTACGCCGATCATTTGGAACCTTTGGTGACGACAAGGAAAAGTCACTGATATACCTTTGTCGTGATGGACAGCTTTTCAAAATTTACGTGGTTATACGCAAACAAATCGACAACGATAGCTGAGATGTTGGATTGGCTTAGAAAGCAGTCCGTGACGTTTGGGAAACCGAGAAGAATTGTATCCGATCGTGGTAATGCCTTCATATTGAACGATTTCGAGGTCCACTGTAACAACGAGAAGATTCAACATGTGCTGATTACGATGAGGATCCCAAGAGCAAACGGTCAAGTGGAGTGGGTGAACCGTACGCTCACGATGCTGCTTACGAAGATGTCTGTGCCGGAGCCGGAAGAATGGTACAAATATCTGAGCACGGCCCAAGCGGATTTGAACACAACTTCCCATAGAAGCGTCGGTACGATTTCATCTCGTTTGCTCTTCGGAGCCCATGCGCGTATTCGTGAGGATCTAAGTATTCGCGAGCTTGTCGATAACGATGGTCAACGCCTTCAACGAAAGTCGTGACAAAATTCAGTTTCAGGCCAACAACTGTATCATAAAATTCAACCCGAAAACCGACGTATTTTTAACTAGAAAAGAAAAGACGTAAATATTTATCAAGAAGGCGATTTGGTAGCTATTCGTTGAACTCAGCAAGGACCGTGTCTAAAATTAGTGGCTTAGTATTGGGGATAATACAAAGTAGCGAGAGCCTTGCGGAACGACAGATATATAGTTCGCAAAATCGACAAACACAAAGGACCTTTGCAAACGTCAACGACCGCTGTCCATATAAAGTTGTGGGCATACTACGAACATAGTAGCAACTCTGAAAACGACCAGGGCGACGGTGACTTCAAAGTTCACAACGACAAAGAAGACATCCGAGGGCATCTGTCATTGCAGAAGGGCCAAATGCAGGAAACGAGTAACAAAGCAACCATACAGTAGAGCAAAAGTCAAGAATTATACAACTCGAAAATTCAATATTTTATTCAGTTTTGACGATCTTGAAGACCAGCTGCATGCATGGGAAAACAAAACTCCAGGTATACAAATCTGGTATAAGACCTGTATTATGCTATGAGTGTGAAATATGGACCCTAAGCCAAGCATCCGCAAATATATTGAACGCCTTTGGGCGGCATTCGTTGGGAGAACTGAAGGCGGAGACTAGTTGGGAAACCGAGGAAACACTGAACGTTGAGCAAGAAAAAATCTTCAGGCTCAGGTCAGAAAATTAAAATATCGGCTTGGCAAAGTTTGAAATTTGAAAGTTTCTTAAAGCTACAATTTATATTGGATTTTTATGAAATCTAAAATCAAAGTGAACGTGAATGAGATCTTGGACAAAAATGTATCAGAACAAAGTTCGATTCTTATTGGCACTGCAGATTTTAACAGTAGCGTGTTTTGTATTGCAGTCAAAAAATTAAATTTTAATATACATTTTACAATGTATTAAAGAAACTGAATTTTATTTGATTTGAAGTGAAAAAATTTGCCTCTAGAAAGGGTGAAAAGAATTTTAGAAAAAAAATTAAAACAGAGTTCATATTGCCCTAAAAAGGATGAAATAAATGTTATGGAAGCGATGCCAAATCAATTTCCTTGTGTCAACATAATTACTTCCAAGATGTGCACCATCAGAAAAGAAATAGTGTTTCGGTGCAGAAATGGATGCTGCAGACCACACAAACTGTTATTGAGAGCTTTGGGGATAATTCGATATATTCAAAGGTTGTAGAATATATCGAATTAAGGTAAACTGGGAATCTGGGAGGAAATAAAAATACTCGATATGCTATGTTTGATTGATACGACAAAAGTGTTCTTGATTAAGTTATCAAACTGTATTTACAACAATTTTTTCTACAACCACCAAAATGAAATTAATTTAATTGAAGGTAAGTTCATTAAGCCAAAATGAGCAAGCCAAATTATTTTAATCGAAGGCAAGTTCATACCAAAATGTGCAAGCCAGTAATTTTCGTAAATGTGAAATTTTATTGATCACATAATTATGCAAGTTGGTATTTCAATTGAAAATCTTGAACTATGATCAGTAAACATTTTTTTTTTTTTTCGTAGCACTACAGCCCCTTTCGAGCCTTCGCTTAGAGATAGCGAGAGTATCCTATTGTCATGATCGAATGCATCGGCAATCCACATGGTGATATGATCATTGTCATGCTTTGGCCGTGTGTTCGTCCACCCAGCCGCGATACGTTCTGATTTTAAACTAGCCCTTATCATAACTGAACAGGCTTATAATCCGCCCGAAGTATCACTTGAACTAAATCTCGTTGACGCCAACAAAACTCGAACCAGAGACATTCGGCTTACGGGCTTCGTGCTCTAACTACTAAGCCACGCGGACTTCAGTAAACAATTAAGGTGAATGAATTGCAAGGCAGCATTTACATAAATTGAAAATATTTAACCATAGGCAATATGGTACGTTGTGTTTTATAAAAACAATGAAATTGATATAACTCCTGAATCGTGCTGGCTTGTATTTTAAGCTAATAGGAGGAATTTATGTAATTTGCTTTGCTGCACTTTTTTCAGGAACTGAACAAACAGGGTAAACTGAGATGGAACCGCTTCTATAAAATTTATTTTATCGCCTTTAGGCCATTTTGAAGTCGGTTATCTTGTTTTTCTAAAAAAAATTTTCACCTTTCGTAGGAGTAACTCGCGCCGGAGGAGACTTTGGACCCTGGGCCCCTCATAAAACGTGAAGCGCTTGATAGAGGCTTGCAAAACCGCTGGCTTAACGCAGTTCTGTTGTCCATCTGTCTGATCTTATTAATTTTCAATCATGTTCTTCGTCATTCTTATCAGTCTTTGAAGAGAAGTCCGCAGTAGTATTGGGTTGCGAGCGAACATACTTTCGCGCATTCGTGCCTCTTTTCTGATTAATATCACTTTCTGGAGTTAAAAGACTGGATCTAATAGATTTTTATATTTATGTAATCGTTTTCATTTCTTCTTTATGTAAGAACGATTCGCCACCACCCTACAATTCAAAATGAGCTTCAGTATTGAGATCTTCTATAGGTTTTGGTGTGAAACTTTTCCACAATTTTTGTATCTGTAACTCATAGAACACCTCGAGAATTGTTTGCTACAAATTGAGTTGCTATTAACGAAGCTTGAACCAGTGATCTTCTATTGTAACAGCTAGCCCTCCTACAATAGTATTACTTTGCATATTACCTCTTCTATGAAGGGTCTGGTGGTCCATCATGATGAAATTTGCAGTCTGTTACGTTTTTTTTTTTGTGATGGGTTTCATCTTTCCAAAAATTTTTGAGAGACGTTTGTCATCAAAGTACAATTCAGTAAGTGGGCGTTTGATTTTAAAATTGTATTTGTAGAAAGGTTTCTGTCTCTCATGGGCATAAAATAGTGTAGCATTTTACGTTATTATTTATATGCTGAGTTGAAGGAATATCTTGGGGAAGATATCCTATCCGCAAAAAAGCTCTCCACTATAACTTCTAGGAGGGAAAAAAGGACGTTTTCATCTTTATTATTCCAGTTCAAACCAGCTTTGAAGAGAAGAAAGCGAAAGACATAAAGTTTCTATTGTATCATTAGATACAATGGCAACGTCTCCAGAAAAATTCCCCTTCCCAATGCTTCAATTGCCAAAGATTTGGCGACGTCGCTTCTAACTGCGGGATTGAAGTTAAATGCGTAAAATGCGACAAGCAACATAAGCCCATTGAAAGTCCAATCTCAAAGGACGAGAAAAAAGATGAGATCTTCTGTGTAAACTGCAATCCTAAGGGACACCCTACGAGTTTCAGAGGTTGTCCCAAAGCAAAAGAAGTTGAAGAGAGGAGGAAAAATCCCCAAAAGAGGAAAGGAGGGATTTCATTACCGCATCTATAAAAAATACCGTACGTGAAAAGCTTTCATACTCTAGCATTTTGCAACGTGCAATGAAGCAGTCTGCATCTCAGCCTACACGGTGAGCACTGCAGCAACCACAGCAATCGCGGAATGACCGTAATACGGGTTTAAGCACCGACTGCCAGTAATTTTTCAGGACTTGTTCACACTCATTCGAAAAGTGTACGCTTTCATTTCCCTCCATAAAAAACTCTCTAATCCTTGTGAGAAGAAAGCTGTGTACTTAGAATTTACCTTCAAAGTATGCTGTCGTGATGAGTTCCATTAAACTCTCTATCCTCAACATATGTTCACTAGCTCCACGCTATAAAAGGAATTTTGTTCAAGAATACTCGAACACCCATATACCAGACTTCTTGTTTACGTCAGAAATAAGACTCAAAGAAAGACACAGAGTGCATCTGGGAAAATACAAGATTATCAGGTGTGATGATCCAGAGGGAAGTCTTGGAGTTGCTATGGCTCACAAAGATCATCCGGAAGTCCTGCGTTCTATCTAAAGTCCTGGACTGCGTTCCAAGTATGAAATGTATTGACGCAGAGATAATAATGCTGAGAGGATGCACCTTTGTGTTCTTGGATACCATGTTTGACATGGATATTCGGTGAGCGGACTGATTAACGACTTGGAAACAGTGCTTGCTCTGTGCGAAAAATTCGATTTCTATGCCATGGGGGGTGATTTCAATGCGAAGCATCCCTTATGGAGGAATATTCATCTAGTGGCTACGGAAGAACTTTCTCTAACTGGGTCCGATCTAATATCGATCGCATACTGATTGCCCCCAAAAAACCTATCTTCCGCCGAAGTTCATCTTTTATTGACTTCTTCATCGTGTCTGTCAATTTGATAAATCTCTCCCACAGTTGGGAGAGTTTTGAGTGTGGAGTTCTTGACGCTGAGTCTGACCATCTTTTGGTTAAACTGACATTAAGAGTTAAAAAGGGTGTGAAACTTGTGGTTGCAGATCCTCAATTTTTTATTCCATGCAAGCGAATTGATTGGGCAGCAGAAAGTGCTCACTTTGACGGAATCATTCGATCGAAAAATCTTTCTATTTCTGAAATCAATGAGGGATTCGCATATATAAATTCAACTCTCAAAGTTCTCCATAAAGGAATCCTTGACGAATTACCTTTATCGGGATTTACCAGAAGACAGCTTGAAGCTTCATTGTAGACGTAGTCGGCTTAGAAAGCTACTCGCAAAAAATACCACTACAATTCAAATATGGTCAACTGAGAATATGAACGTTTTCATCTAGTGATTATATCTCTAGACTGAATGGTCTCGAGGGTAATCACAGTTTTGCTAACGAGCAATTTGAACAGGCTGCCCGGGGTCCTCAGTTATGATGGATCCATTCTCATGGACGACAAAGCTATGACTGGTTCTATCACACATATTTTGCGAAAGTTTTTTAAGGAGAGAAAGCAAGTGAGGACTCTTCCATTACTTCGTTAGTGAGCAGAACCACAACGAATTCCGATAGGAACAATCATCAATTGTGCTTGAACAGGTTCTCTGATTCAAATTCGTCTGATGCACCTACTGGCCATGGTCTGCTTGTCAGTCCTGAGAGACTCACTTTGTTCTAAAAAATCAGCAGGGGCTGATGGAATCTTCAATTATATGCTTAAAAGGCTTCCCCATGTTTTCTTTGTTCTCGCGATCATTCTGAATAATTGTATTAACATTCGCTACTGCCTTCAGCAATGGGAACGCGCAAAAATATTTGCAACACCCAAGAATTCGGGCAGTATCAACGTAGTTGATACTCGTCTAATTTTGCTGCTTTCAAATATTGGTAAGCTACTTGAAAACATAATACTTGAAGGCATTATACAATTCTCTGCGGGGGGCAAGAATTGTGCAGAAAAGACAATTATGCTTCAAAAAAGCTATGCTTTGGCCGTGTTGCCAGCCAATATAGCGAGAAGTTGGCGCAACAATAGGCTTGTTGCAGCTTGCCTGATAAACGTGGAGAAAGCCTTTGACTCTGTATGGGTCAATGAGCATCTCTACAAAATAATAAATTTTGGCTTTCCGGCCCATATTGTAAAAATTAAAGACAATATCATGAGGGGACGAGCTGCCTTTGCGGTGATTGGTTGAGCGAGGTCAGACCTATTTTGTATTGACTGGGAGGTCCCACAGGGGTCTATATTAGGCGCATTCCTTTTCGACATATTCACCTATGACGTCCCTCCATACATCTGAGCACAATTTGCGCTTTGCTAAGATGAGGCTCCAAAAATGGTTGAAATCTCTTACTGCATATTATTGGTAATGGGAAATCAAGGTAAATGCAAAGAAAAGTACATTAATTGTGTTCAAGAACACCCACAAAAACTTTGGTCATCGTGCAAGAGGCATTTTCGACTCCAGGATTAAGTTGAATGGGCAGATGGTGCACTGTTCTAGGCAAACGAAGTACAGTTTTCAACAGGAAGCAGGGCAGGGCCTCCAGTGCTCACGTTGACAATATTTTGAAAAAGGTGACTTATGCGTACCATCTTCTTCTACTTCTTTTCAGGAAATAGTCAACAACGAGCAAGCAAGTCAAGGTTTTGGCCTATAAAACCTTGATTCGTCCAATCATGACATATGCGGTGATGATATTGAATAGAGCTCCGAAAACAAGATAGGGCAAGATAGGATTAGTGGAGCAAGAAATCCTTCGGGCTTGCATAGGCTGTACCGAGAGGAAGCAATGGAGTCCAAAAAATCGTATGTGGAAATGCTGATGGAATCGGGAATCAAGAGAGCCAAGGAACACAAGGCGGGAGTAGTTAGGTTAGTGACAGACACCCACTCAATGGATGCAGTGAATAAGTAGTTTTAACGTAGTCTTAAGGAAATATTGTACCTTATTTTAATAAATTCAATTTTTAAAACTACAGTTGTTAGAGCAAATGAATTTTACACCAAATTTCTTTTTATAATCTATCAATATTCGATAATGTTGTGGATGTGAACATTTTGAAGTTTTGTTTTAGCGAAAAAATTGATATCGTTGTTCAAAAACAACATAAAATTTCATTGCTTTGTCCATTGTTCAAAACAAACATAAAATTCCATTGCTTTGTAAATTCCATCAACAACCTAAAGCTCTATTTGTTTTAAAAGTATTATTCCATCAAATTTCAATGTGAAATTATTTTTATGCACGTCATAAATTCTTCAGCCAAAACAATGCTCGTATTACGTTTCTAAATTCTAAAAAGCTGAAGAATCCACGACGTGTATACTCGTACATGCAATTCTGCATCGTCAGCGATATGATCGCATGTTCCCATGGATGATGTTAGACCGTGGGAGCATGTGCATGTCGCTGACGATTTGGCGGTAACGTAATACATCGTCAGCGATATTCTCGCCCAGACAAATTGTTTGAATCGTGGGAGCGAATGAATATCGCTGACACGTTAGATGGTAAGTTTAATTTGTACATATAAAAGTACTTGTAAGATAATAAAAATTGTCAGTTGCTTTTGATAAGAAAAGACGAAAAGTTGTATTTCTTTTCCATAATGCTAGACCATTCTTTTTACAGGATAATAGTTGGAATACCGGTATTGTACTGTAATTCCGTTCATCAGTACAGGTAGATACTGTATCTAACTGTTGTTTTGAATCCATCCTTGGGAAATTAATTAACATTAAATTTTCGGGCGGTGGAAGAAAGGCCTTCCGTCGCACTATGAACAATCGTAGTCAAAGTAAAGTAAATTATTATTGAACTCCGGGAAAAGCCCTAAAGCACAATCTGCTCGAATATTGTTAAGCTAAGTTATTTATGAATTGTATACATGTAAAAATTAGAAAAATCAACAAGTAAAGATCTTGAATTGTAATCATTTATAGTCCACTGTGCGTGAAATTGCCCTTCCGTATTGTAATATACTAGGTGGCCGGATCATATGGCTACAAAGATGATAGTTTAGTTGCACTGAGAAGCGACAAGCAAAATGATGAATCTGAGCCAATAACCGTCAAATACCTTAAACTACTCGCATTGCACAGAACTTGTTTTAAATAAAAACTAACAAATTAAGTGGTTGATACCTGAAATTGGCGTTTCTGTTGCTATGATTTAAATTTAAAAAACGTTTGTGTATTACTTTTACTTACATTTTTTAACGTTAAAAAATATCTATTAAATTGCAAGTCTATTGTCTGTGCATCCAAATCGATTAAATACAATTCAATAACCATTGAAAGCTCATTAAAACTTTAGTTCTTCATAATCAAATACCATTCTGTCATTCTTTTTAGTCCACTATATCTCCATCTTTTTCACTTCATGTCTCTCCTTCTGAAGAAAAAGATGCTGCGGATGTCTAGTTTCACTTTGTGGCTGCAGAAATTTGTTTAGAGAAATGATGAATCCACTTTAACTTTAGCTATACAGCACATACGAGTACAGTCATCAACATCATTTCAGCACAGCCTTCAGATGATTTTCCGTTCGGAAAGAGGAACTTTCAAGTATTTTAGATGCAGACGACAAGGATGCGGACAGGACACAAAACGAAAATTTCACCGATGATTGTGACTTTCGAAGAAGAAAGTACTTCTGAGAAATAACTTGATATTAGAATGGTAATTGGATGCTGTAGAAAGAGCAATTTGATGTTCTTTATCGTATTAAAATTATACAGTTTAGACCATCAAATGGAAATTTCTAATAATGGTTCATTCAAAATTCCAATGATTTGAAATGGAACTTGATTTGAGGTAAGGTTGGTGTGAATAGAAAATAGCACCATTGAATTAACGCGAATGCAGACAGAATTCAGACTCATATAAATAAGGCATGTTCTACAGTAGTTACTTGTAAGAATACATTAAATATGCATAAAACTCACTTATCTGCAAAAAGGCTTACATCATTGGTCAGCGTTATGCACAAGTTTGGAGAGCATTATGCTACAAATAATTGATGTTTAGAGGGGGTGTGCACTCATAGAATAAGATTGCTTCAAGCGCTTCCTCAAAGGCTAGCTTCGGATACTCAATGCCACAGAATAAAAAACAAATGCCAGTACCAAACCGATTGAACTGTGCTCTCGCCAAAGAAGGAAACTTAAACACTTCAATAAGCATAACAAGTCGACGTTTAGGAGGGTGCTCCTGCTAGAAAGTTTTTGTAAATAAATCAGTATATCGAAAAATGTTCTTCAAATTGCAATTTCACTCCCATAAAAAAATCCTTCCATTTCCTTAAAACATAATATGTGATTCTCCTTCTTCCTTATAGTACTACAGCCCATCTTGGCCCTTCACTTCCTGAAAATAGTGCCTCTAACTGTCTCGGTCCATTAATCGCATCCTCCAATTTTGCAAGCGTAGCGATAAACTGTCTTCGTCGATCGAGTCAGATTAGCGTTTCCTCGGTTTCCCCAATGGTCTCTGCCCTTCAGTTCTCCCAACGAATACCTTTTTGGGCGCCCGTTGTTCATGTATACGATTCATGTGGCCAGCCCATTGCAACTTCCGCAGCCATACAACTCAGGATTGCGTCGAATTTGCCATTGGTCCCCGTCAAACCTTTCTCAAATCTTTCGAAGGCGTTCAATAATTATAATAATATGTGATTATCTTAGTTTAAATTTGCCGCCATTTCCTCTGTGTTTCAGTGACCTCGTTGTTTCGGCTTTCGCAAAGACATATCAATATTACATATTTGCAGTCTCCAGGACGCATAGAAACATTTGTCTCCCCGGTATGACATATTGTTGCTGTAATTGTAAAAGCGCCCCAGGGCGGAACTGATCTGGTAGTTCAAAGGGGTGCAACTGCTTTCGTTGGGTTGTCGTCTCCGATTCCAGTGAAGCCGACGAGGACTGGCGTTTCCGGGGTAGCCAAATCGCTTAGTAAAAATACTAGGATTGGAACTGGATCCGAAACATAGTGGCTTTGTGATTGTTCGATAACAAGATCAACTCATTGCTGCGAACCTCAACTCTGGAGGTATATTCAGGTACCACGGGGAGCTGATGAGCCTCCATCACAAAGATGGTCAGCTGATTGGTTGCGGCCCTTTGGGGAGTATCGTGGTGGCTAGTGGTGCAAACAAAGGTTGGCGTTGACCTTCTAGCGTCAGATATAGCTAGGTCTCGGATCTACCAGTATCAAAGTTGAGAGTTCCCTCAATGTAAACTGGTACCGAACTTGAGGGCGAATGATTGGCGCTTAAACCAATCGCCGTCTAATGGTGACCGTGAGATTGGGCCTATTAAAGGCAGGTGCTCACGTTAATCAAAACGACACATGTAATTGTAAAAGGCTTAATCAGCTGTAACTTTTTTGTTTTAAACTACTACTGCTTACCATGAAATTTCCAGGATATATGCACATATTACAGCCAAATATGAGTTTTTGGCAAATTCAAAGGTCTGCTACAAATTTTATGGACAAAAATTTAAATTCTCGCATGATACTACTACTAATAAAGTGGACATACGTTTTTTAGGGTTTTGTACTAAAATACAAAACCCTATTGCAATCACGACCTGTGTCCGTCTGTCCGTCTGTCCGTCCGTCCGTCCGTCCGTCCGTCCGTCCGTCCGTCTGTATGTCACAGCACTTTTTCTCCGAAACTATAGAGGCTACAGCCATGAAACTTTGTGGAAAGGTCAGAAGTGGTGACCTCTTGAAAGTTCAAGGGTAAAAAATTTTTCAAAGGGGTTTTAGGGGGGTCTCCCCGTATAGGGAGGTGACCCCTCAAAAAAAAATGTTCACCATTGGTAGTCGAGTAGGGTGTCATTAGAAAGGTCTCAATGAGATCTTTTCAAAACAAGTCTTAAAATTGCCTTCTGAGTACCGAGGGGGGCAGGGGAAGGGGAAATGTACGAACTTTTCGCGTACCCCCCCCTCGCGATTGGAAACCTTCCATCCGAAAAATCTGAAAAAAATCATGAATGTAGGCCTTAATGAGTACAACAACAACAAATACATGAGAAGTCGAAATTCACTCAACTTTGTTAGTAATAGTATGATTTATCGATTTTATATTTTCTTGAATAAAATCCAAACGGTACCCTTAAATTCAATAAAATTTAGCAAACAGATGACTATTTATAAGATTGATCTTTTCTGTAAGTTTCATAAAGATCGAATAGTATTTAATAAAGTTATAGCGATTTGAATTTTCCTGTATTACTATGGATTAATATGCCCTATATTACTATGGAAACATATGGCTATGGAGCCATATGCGCTTTTTATCGATTTAGACACTACAGCTTTGCTAGGATTTGCATGAAAATTTCAGGAATGATAGGTATAATGAAAATGAGTACATACAATTGAAACAAGTCGAAGAGGCAGGAGAGAGCTCCTAGCATAAGGGCTTTGTAACCATTCTAGGATTCGAAAAAATAGGCCATGAATCGATGATTACAGTACAGAGGAGTGGGCCCTGAAAAAAATTTCATGAAAGGTAGCCGATATGAATATCAACTGAAAGTTCTCTATGAGAGCTTTTCAAAACAGTTCTTAAACTGACAGTTTTTGCTTCAGTGGGGGCACAGGAGGGGAAATACATGAAAAATGTGTTTCTAAAAAATCTGGAAAAATTATCAAGGGAGATATCTATGGGTATAAGTAAAACAAATATCTCAGAAGTCACAATTCTTTCAACTTTGTTTATAATAGTATGATCCTCGAATTTCACATTTTCTCCAATAAAATCGTCTTTGACATGTTTCTTGATTTTATTCGTTGCTGGTTATTGCATTTTGTAAGTTCAGTACAAAACCCTTCTGACATGAGCATAGGTCTGTCTACCCAACTTGTTAAATATTGAACTCCCTCACTCCTCAATACCGCTACCGCTCTTTCGATACTTGTCTCGGCTAACTTTAGTAAAAACAGTTTTTGGAAAAATTAATTAGTTCCTTTCTCAGGGTGAATTTACTTTTTGCCCTAAATCACATAGCTGTTTTGGGGGTTATCTAGCCTCTTCCTCAGTGATCTATCTGATGAAGTACTCGTACATTTCAGAAATAATGATAAAATGATATGTCCCCAAGTTCTGAAAATATTCTTAATTTTACTATCAAGCGTAGTGTGGGAGGTTGGGATCAATTTTTTCCTACCACGGTCTATACCTCTGGTTTGTTTGAAGAGCGATGATAATACATTCCTCTTCCTCTTATTAATTTTTTTCAGTATCTCACTTTGTTTGTACCTATGTTTAGGGCTAGGAAAAACAAATTTGACAAAGACCTACTAGTTGTGCAAACCTTTATGTCCATCCATCTATCCATCTGTCTGTCTGTCCATCTATCCGTGTGTCACAGTAAATTTCCACTGAAACTACAGAAGCTTGAAAGCTTACAATTTTTTGAATAGGTCAGAAATACTAGTCCCTCCAAAGTTCAGATTTTATAAAAAATTTCAGAAGTTTTTAAGAGATCTCTCCCTTTATGCTGAAGTGGCGGTCAAAAAATTGTTCTATCAAATTAAAGGTCTTGATTAGCACTTCCTGAAATAATGAGGTTATTTTATGCATTAATAGTCCAGAGGAGGCAAAATGTACGAAAAATTTGTGTCTCTTCCCTCTTGGTTTAACACTTTTGATCCGAAAATCTAAAAAAAAATCACGAAGGTAAGTCTTAGTGAGTACAAAGGCACCAAACAGCTCGGAAATCAAAATTCATTCAACTTTATTGTAATAGTATGATTTGTCAATTTTCTCATGTAAAATAAAAATAGTACCCTTAAATTTCTTAAAATTTTACAGTTATACAGATGGATATAGATGACAACGGCCAGCACCTTGCTGACTTTGCATGTAGCAGAAATCTAGTCAGACCGGATGGCAACACACAAAACCAAATCGACCATGTTCTGATCCAACAAAGTTGGACCTCGAGCATACTTGAGGCCCGTACATACCGAGGAGCCAATTGTAATCCACATTATTACTTAACCAAATTAACGTATCAATGCCACATGTGAAAGGTGTATTCAGCAAAGACCAGCCCGCTACAAAAATTTGACATCGAATGTCTCCAGACGGCATCTGTGGGCAAAAGTCTTATGGAGACCGTCGAAAACCAGCTGGCTCCTATCTTATCACACAGGAAAAAAAAAGGAACGAACTCTGGATGGAAGTGAAAGCAGCTATTAAGACCGTGGCAGAACAGACAATCGGACATCAAACCTGGCCCAAAAAAATGGTTAGTTCGATGATGAGTGCCAGAATGCGTTAGATAAAAAGAATCAGGTGTACAAAGAATACTTAGGTAGAAAACCCAGGATGCAGAGAGAAGAGTATGAAAATCTCAGAGGAGGAGCAAATAAGATCATTAAAATTAAGAAAAGGAAATACTATGATGACCAATTGAGAAGTATTGAAGTAAGTCAAGTGAGCAACAACACAAGACAAGCATACAAAATGGTCAAAAGCCTGAAACGTGGTTGTCAGCCAAAAGCCAAGCTCTGTTGTGATGACATCGGCAAAATCATCGGTGAAAAAACAGAATTAAGGAAAGAGGGGTATAATTTTTCAAGGACCTCCTTAATCTTCTGCACAGCTCCAGAACATCGGAGCCCATAAATATTTCCGGAGAGCTCCATTAGCTCCACCAATTCTAGTAAAGTTTGTTCCATAACCAAAGCCCAAAAGAGTAATAGAGTTCCGGACATCGATAAAATTCTAATGGAACTCATCAAATATGGTGGCAACTGTGCTCAAAATTATATTCCCCATTCGCAAGAAAGCTACTGTGTGAAAACTATAGAGGCATATCGCTGCTGTGTACATATTTTCAAAAATCTTCGAAAATAAAATCGGATCATTCGACAACAGCATTATGGTTTTAAAGTAGATAGATTAACAATACACCAATTTTTCAATGTTAAAAAGGTACTTGAAAAATCCTGGGAATTCAGGATAGACGTATACCAAATTTTTGTTAACTTTGAGCAAGCATATGACATTATTAATCGTAATTTACCGACCAAATAATACTCTGCTTTGGTATCCCCAAGTCCACATCGATAACCAACTCATCGATTCCTTTGAAACAAATATCGGACTAAAGCAGGGAGATAAGCTGGCCCCATCGCTATTCAATTTGGCTCTGAAATATGTCATCAGAAAGCTACCAGTCGATACAAGTGATACGCTACTATACAAGTTGAGCCAAATGGTAACATATGCGGACGACATCAAGATTTTGTCACGGTGATTAACAACTGCCAAAGAACTTTTTCTGAAACTCACAAGCGAAGCAATCCAAAACTAGTAGGGCTGCAAATCAATGAAAATAAAACAAAGTCTATGACGCAATCATTGAAAAATATCTCAGTTACACAAAATATCCCAATTGGTGAATACATTATCGCAAATGTGAGCAAATTTGTGTATTTAGGTGCCAAAATAGTGAGAACCAGCAATGAAAGCGACGAATTGCGCCGAAGAATACAGCTCGCAAATCAAATATCCGATTCAGTTTTGACGATCTTTTAGACCAGGTGCATACACAGGAAAGCAAAGCTCCAAGTATCCTGAATAATATAGTCACGGTGATGCTCGAATTGGTTGACAAATGGAACTAGGTGGCGCATTATGTTCGGGGAGTGCTAAAAGATAAAAGGGACTCGCAGCCGGGTTGGTTGGGGCTGGGGTTTCGCTTGTCTGGCACTTCATCTTCCCCTCTCTCCTCCCACTAGAAGAGGGATCCCCTCACGGTGTAACAAAATGAGACATGGCCCGAAGTAATGCATCAAACGGTCCCAGGCTAGGTTCTCGGGGCGACAGGGGAGGCGTTTAGTAAATTATCCAATCACCTTTTTGCGAGGATGGAAGTCCCACAGTCTGTGCGTAAATGGCATTCACCTCACAACCACAAAAAAAGCTCCAAGTATGTTACATATTTCTGTGATCAGACATGCGCTATGCTATATGTGTAAGTCACGGACCCTAACCCAAGCATCTGCAGACATGCTGAACATCTTGAGGCGAACGGTTGCAGTGCAGCTGGACGAAGGCCAATGGTGAATTCGATACAGCCATGAGCTATATGAAATTCTTTACGAGTCTTATAAGACTGCAGGAGCTGCAATGGGCTGGCCACGTTAATCGTATGGACGACCAACGGATACTCAAGAAGATATTCGTTGGGAGAACTGAAGGGTGGAGGCCAGTGTGGAAGCCGAGGAAATGCTGGTCTGGCTCAGTTGACGAAGGCAGTTCATCGTTGCTTGGACTCCAAAATTGGAGGACGTGGTCAATCGACCGAGACAATTGAAGCTGCTACTTGCAGGAAGCGAAGGCTTGAGAGGAGCTGTGGTGCTACGAAGACCAAAAAGAAGAAGAAGATGGATAAAAGATCCTTACGTTAGCGAAATTTCATGCATGTCGGATTATAATCAAGTGAATTCTAGCCATTTCAATTGTATGGAATTGTTACGATAGGAATTTTTCTAACAAATATTGTAGAAAAGAAATTGCCAACACCATTGACCTAAATTTTTCGAGAATTACAAACTTGCATAAGCTCTAAACTCTTTGAATAGGAAAGAAAGTCTAACTATGGAAATAACAACCTCGTACAAGTTTTAAGAAGATGAAGAGTAGAAAAAATAACAGTGGAAACAACAACCTCGTATAAACTCGAAACTATTCCAATACAACAACCATGTATCGAAATATTGATCGTAATTATTCAAGACATCTACCGGAACTAAAATAAGATTTATGCACATCAAATATAGATGTCGCTGGAAACAGTGAAGAGGTTTCAAAATTAAATTCATACCCCCGCTGTCGGGAAAAACATTTTTGCTGATCAAGCAAAAATAAAATATATAAACAGCGAAGCAGGCAAGGAAAATTTAAGTGACTACTTATCGTTGCTTCATATGGTTGGCTTCAACAAATTTTTAAAGCCAGTTGGCCTTTGGCCTGGTTTAACTGGTTTGCTTAGTGCCCAGTATATTCCAAACAAACCATTTTTTCTGGTTAGCCTGATTGGCTCAGAATGTTTACCTCTTCCTGGTTTGGTCGTTGGCTCAGGAAGTACCAAACTTTTCGAGGTTGGCCTGATTGACTCAGAAAGCTCAATAATTTTGCTGGTTAGCCTGTTGGCTCAGGAGCATAACGGTCTTCTGATTAGCTTTTTGGGCCAGAACCTCAACTGCATATCCAAGTGCCCTAGTTGGCTATTTGCCTAGAACCCTAAAATGCTGCCAAGACTAAGTTTGGCAGATGTCATTGCAGTGGAACCCCGAGCTGGCCCCAAACCCATCAGCAACATTGAATACTGGGCCCAGCAGAAGAAACCACTCGATACAAAGGTAATAGAAGCAAAACTACTGGCATTGTGTGGTGGCTGACAGGTGCAGTTACGACAGCGCACCTGCAAGGTAAAACGGCTGGCCAAGGCTTCATCAACTGCAGCGAAGCCATGCCTGTTTCGCTTTATGCTAAAGCTTGTAGCACTCCACGCAATTTTCCGGGCATCTGATGGGGCATAGAAGCGCTGCAAGCAGTCATGACGATGCTCACAGTTGACTTCGCCACGTCTTCAGCTGCCAGGTCTTCTGTCCCTTACTTATCTCCATACAGCGGAGCACCTCTACAAACTTCCCAATGTCCATCTTTCTAATGTCCCACCCAATTGTAGAAGGTTGAAAGCATTGACGTCGTAAGATAACATCGCGGATCTCATGCAGAATGTACTGATTATCACTGGCTGAGTAGTACTCCCATACTCTCCATTTGTATATCCTCCATACTAGGGACTCCAAGGCAAATGTCACGTCCGGTATGGTTCCTCCATAGCCAATACAGCAGAAAGTTGGCACATATTCGGTGTTTAGTGCGACAAGCGCTGGCCTAGCAGCCATTTTTAAAATTCCTTTGTATGCTCTTTTCTTTTGGGTCCCATTGCAATGCATTTGTAACATAGGGAACTCATATTAATTCCTTTCCATACTTTTGCCACTTCCACCCCGGCCAGGCCGTGACGTTGTCAATATCTCATATTTTTATCATTCACTTTTTTCTGGTGGTTTTGAAAAGTTTCTTTGTTGCTTTCTCCATTTGTCAGCACTGTCCAAAATCTTCCATCTAGCATCTCACGATCATCAATCGCCTCTTCCTTCCTCCTTTTATACTAATCTGCTTCCATTGTGCTAAGCGCCATTGTTTTATTTTTGTTTGGTAGTGGATTTAATTGCACGTGCGTTTCAGGTTAGTCCCTCAGCGCCTCTTAAGCCTTCTGCACTTCTTGGGCTTTCTGGTCTTCTCTGGCCTTAAAACAGTTCCTCCCGTAATGCTTTATGTTGTTCAGGAGCTTTTCTAGCCCAAGGACCCCATTTTTTACACATTTGCAGATTTTTGACGAGTCAGATGCTGATTTTATTCTTTTTAGAACGTCCTTATTCTTTTCAGAATATCCGCCGGATAAGCGTTTCTTCTTGGTGTTACTGGGCAACAATTGTACTTTGGAACCTTCTTTCTCGGAAGAGGTTATTGGTTTACATATCTTAGTACAGTACTTCAGCCGCATTTTTTACGATGGTGGTGAAATTGCACAGCGGTGGTCCTTTGTCTAGTCAGTCTTTTCTGTTCCTGTCGTGATCATTTTGTGGACCTTAATATGGTTTGTTATTATTTCGATACTTAAGACCGTTGGTTCGGTCGCTTTGGTAGTAGTCGCAGCAGTAATTATCGAATTTCCGATCTTGTTTATAATCTCTTCCACCGCGCATCTTACAGAATTCCACGCTCTTCTTTATGAGGATACTCTGGTGTTTGTATCATTATTGTTGCTGGGCCCGAATGCCGCAAGAATTTCTGTTGAGACAAGGCTGTCCGTTGTTCTCCGTTTTTCATCCATATTGACTGTCGTTTTGGTTGTGTTGGTACCGTTCTCAATGTATTGTTAACATCATAGCTATAGCCGCTGGTACTATCGTCGTTGTTGGTAGTTTTAGTACATTTTTTGTTGGAATTGTATTGATCTATTTTGAAGTTTTTTAGTTAAGAATGCTCTAGGTCAATTGAGTCACCCCTTGGAGCCGGTATCTCTATTCATGTGTGTACTCGCCTTTTCGGGCCCATGGTTATGTTTGCAGAGTAGGCAAACTATGCGATGGTTGGCATAAGCCTAAATGGGGACAAGTGTTCAGATCCAGACCAGCGCCAATAAGGAGTACATCTTAATTGAATCTGCACCACCAACCCAATGGTGTCAACTTGGAACATACTCCGAGGAATGCCAAGGCGTTCCTGGGTTGGAGATGTTATGATAGCTGGATTGGAGCCATTCACCCACGAGTATTACTTTGCTGCTACCGTACCAAGGTCCATACCATCATGTTCACCTGCCCAAAGCATCGGTTCGAGTTCAGAGTCATTTCTTGTAATCCCAGAAGGAACCTCACGGTGACCGCCATATCCTCGGGTCCGTGGAGGTGAGACACCCCAAAAAATGCTAGCCTCCAATGGTATTCATGTGAACCGGCACGATATATCTGTTGGAGTGCAACCAGAAGGCCCATTTCAAAAATCAAATAAGTTATACGATGTTGTCCATGGAATATCATTTGGGTATCCGTTGTTCGTCCAAACGATTCATGTGGCCAGCCTATTGCAGCTTCCGCAGTCCTACAATCGTTGAGATCTCAGGCTATTAAAATTAAAAATTCAAAAATTTCATACAGCTCATAGGTGTATCGAGTTCACCATTGGTCCCCGTCTAGCTTCGCTCCGATTATTCGCCTCAGGACACGCCGCTCAAAGGCATTCAATATGTTTGCGGATGCTTGGATTAGGATTCATGTTTCACACGCATAGCATAACACAGATCCCATTAAAGATTTATATAGTTGGAGCTTTGTTTTCCTGTGTACACAACGGGTCTTCACGATCGCCAAAACTGAAAAAAAAAAATTTTATTCGCGAGCTGTATTCTTTGGCGTATTTCGTCTCTTTCATTACCACTTTTCATTATTTTGGCGCCCAGATACACTAATCCGCTAACATTATCGACACTTTATTCGTCAAGTGTGATATTTTGTGTGCTTGAGTTATTTTTCCTCGACTGCGTCATGACATTTGTTTTATTCTCATTGATTTGTAGCCCTACTAGTTTTGCTTCGCTGTCAAGTTACAGCAAGGGTTCTTTGGCAGTTGTTAATGACTGTGACAAAACATTAATGTCGCCCGCATAGGCTGTGGCCCGACTTGTATAGTAATGTACCTCGTGTACCGATAGATAGCTTCCTTATGACGTCCTGCAGAGGCATATTGAATAACAATGGGGCCAGTCCATCTCCCTGCTTTAGTTCGATATTTGTGTCAAAGGCATCTGTGAGTTAGTGGTTAATGCAGACTTTGGAGGTTTTTGACGTCACTGTCATTTTGGTAAGACGGACTTATTTGGCTGGGATGCCAAAGGAACAGGTACAGTACGTTACGATCAATATTGTCGTATACCTGCTTAAAGTCAACGAAAATTTGGTGTACGTCGATGTTGAACCCCAGCATTTTGATAGACGAGTTATCGGGCGGTAGTTCTAGTTGCAAATCTTATCTCCTGATTTGTGAATTCGAGACACAATAGATCGCGAGAGTATGTAATGCGATCAAGAAGTCCAGAAAAGAATAAAATGTAAGTGCAGCATCATTAACATTTGGATCTCGGAAAATGCAGAACCAGTTGACCGAGCCATCCATGCTCGCGTAATTAGCTTTATTGAGGTTATAACGAATCGGGATGGTGCTGTTAGTACCTTTCTTAGGAAGAATGTGATATTGGTCTACCAATAGTACAAGATAAAGAGGAGGATGATGTGGGTTAGAATCAACATACGATGAGGAAGCCGCAATAAGAGTAACAGAACATGGAGACAAGTTAAAGTTGTTAAAATTTCGTGTTATATACCAGTCACCAGTTCCAGTTCTAGTCCCAGGATGAGAAGCTTCTACACATTACTCTGAAAATGAAAGAAAAACGCACAAAGGATCGTTACAAAACCAATGCAGTTATTTATCTGAGCTGAGCTGATGCAAAAATAAAACACAAATTCCGATTACATAAAACACAATTAGCACTTCAAACTTTGATTATATTTATGTAAACATTTAAAAAAATAACAATGTCACCCTTTGTTTGAATTGCATATCTTTGTTAAAAAGTTTTGGTCCTTTTTGGTATTTGAAAATTAGTTAGTTTGGAATAAAGAGTCAATCGATACACATGGGTTGAACGTCGAATTCAATCGGGACATTTTACAAACTTAAATTTGAGTTAGATTGTTCAGTACGTGTATAAGTACAAATTTGAGCTAAGATATCATTCCAAACGTTGTTATAAAATAATTCAATTACTATAATGTTTGTGGAAAGTTTTTATTCATTTTTCCGTGTTTTTTAGTGCAAACATGTGGTGTGGGGTTAAATTGTGAAAGAGAGCAAAGTGGGAGGAGAGGTGAAAGAGAAGGTAACTTAGCGAAGAATATTTCATAGATATACAGTGAACTATTGTATGGAACATACACAGATAATATAAATAAACTAAAGGCAAAAGGGAAACACTCAACTGGCAAAGAAGGGGTAAAATCAGTACAGAAACTCAAGTTTCGATATCTCAGAACTCCAATAAGAACATCACCACCTTCAAATTTTCCAGAGGATAGTCGATCGTGGTCTCATCTGAAGACACTATACAATGGCAGAAAGACACTTTATATCATAAGAGGTAAGTCGTAACTCATTAGCTTTGCTTCTAAGTCCTCTCACCTTTTGGTAGCAGACAGTATTATTTTTTATAGTCTCTGATTTAGTGGGGCTTTTGGCCAAAAATGTCTTGGTCTGCTAAAGAACTTCTTGACGAAAGCACCCGGTGGCCAGAAGTCCTTGTTCAGTTAATTTGTAGCACCTGGGCTCGTTTAATACGGAACGAATAAATTGTCTGGTTGGTTAAGTTAACACGTTTCAGTTTTTCTGCGATGGAGCAGCGGTGGTGTGAATTGTAGTCCATCGCATTACTAATTTTTTACGGCAACAGAAGTTATGTGATATACAAGACAAGAAACAAAAACTTAAGCCGGCGATAATATAATTCCTCATGTCGGTAGTACCACAGAAACAACTGAGTAACCACTAGAAGTGACAGTTGGTGGAGCATAAGCAGGTTGAGAGGCGGTGTTCCCCAACCCCAACACAGACGAAGGTAAGAATATGAAAAAATCTAGTCTGCGAATTTATATTCCTTGGTACACTTGACACTACCATGTATCATGCATTGATTATATGCAACTCTCGAATCAATTCAATAAACGAAGAGGAAACTTAACAAAGGCCGTTTTAAGCTGGGGCTAAGAGAAAGGACTATCAACTCAATTATAATTGGCATAGGAGAAACTTGTGTCACATAGATTAATTGCAAAAACTTCTTATTCTTCTTCTTCTTCTTTGTAGCCCTACAGCCTCTTTCGGGCCTTCGCTTAGAGATAGTTAGAGTATCTCATTGTCATGATTGTATGTATTGGCACTCCACAAGGTGATATGATCATTATCACGCTTTGGCCGTATGTCCGTCCACCCAGCTGCGATACGTTCTGATTTTAAACCAGCACATATCATAACTGAATAGGCTTATAGTCTGTCCGAAGAACCACTCGAACTAAATCTCCTTGAAGCCAACGAGACTTGAACTTGAGACCTTCGGCTTACGGGCTTAGAGCACTTCTTATGAAAGATGTCTAATTGAACTGATACACTGCATGTCACTGCAACCTTTTTATAATGAAAACAAAATATCGGCTTTTCCAGCAACTAAATTAATTCAGACAAATTGGAATCACAAACATGAAATAAAAACAGAAAATTCATAGTGTCTGCAATAAAACTTCACTTTCAAAATAAAAATATTTCATGTCCCAATCAATGAAATATATAGATATTGCACCGGTGGAAAAATAACCTGATTGTAGGTGACAAATCACCGTTTGTACAACAAATCAAAAACACAAATAAATATGTTGTACCGGTTATTCTCTTTTGGTCCTATTTTTGCTATGGAGATTTAAAAAAATTGCGCCCCAATTAGCTTGCTTGTATATATATAAAGCACCAATAAAACGAGAAAAAACTAATCCGCATCATTCGAAAAGTGGAAATCTTTTAGCTCTTTTAATCTGCCATATAGTCTAGCATGACATCCCCTTGTCCAATCATCAACCCCCTGAACAACCCCAAAATCCTCCTCATTCACCCAAAGTTCAAATACAAGTATTTTTCTTTCTCTATTTCAAATCAATTCACGCCAGAGAGTATGTCAACTCAACTCGACTGAACAGCACGTTGGAAGTGCACGCATTCGTTAGAGCACTTTTTTGAGGCCGTGTTTTGTATTTTATTTTCACTGCATGTACTTCAAAAATGAATTGTAAATCCAATTATTTTCAGAACACTTTTTACCGATTTAGAGAGTGGCGCTTCACCTGTTTCTACGAACTATAGTTTTTTCCACAGTAGCTGCAATTACATTCAATCCATTTGTCAAACTCGCGAAAGGGTTTCTATCATATCCATGAGAACAAGTTAAATGCAGGGAAGGGAATAGGAAAGTGGGGATATTTTTGGCATTTTCCATCATGTACTGGTCCATTTCAATTTTGAAGCATGTTTTCAATTTATTTCATCCATTTTCGGTAAATTATCGCGAAAAACATTCTGTACTGAATTAGAAGCGAAAGAAAAAAAGAAAAACTAGTAGTGAACTTGAACATATCAGTGATGAAAATTTACTAGCATGTGTAAGATTTTGGTTATTTGCTGATGAAGATACTAAGAAGATATAAGCTGGGTTGGCAGAAATATGCTCCTACCAGAAGAATTTTGTATCAATCCAGTAAAATGTGCACTTAACCTTAAGGCATTCATAAATGTTAATTCAACAGTTTGTGATAATAGCATTTGCATTAAATGCTGAAGTTGTAAGAAAATATTATAAATTCGCTCAGTATTCTCATCTTTGTTAAAGCAGCAGCCATTTCGTTTTCCGATCACTGATTCCATTCAGTGAAGTAGGTTTTGAAATTTTCCTCTAAGTACCATGAAAACCGTAGGGTCTGAGTCGATAAGAAGTACATATTGTTGTACAGTCACTTGGGATCGTTGTAATACAAGAAAATGGAAGTCTTTCTAACTTCGATAAATATTATTAGATTCTTTTGAAACTTATATCGATCTTCTTATATTATTATAATTGGTTATCGAGAAATCACACGAATGCATTGTTTTATTTTAGGATGGAGAACCTACCCAGAAAAAGCTGGCCGATCAATCTGTTGCTTAACCAGTTTCTTCGTACTCCAGCAATTTCAATGATCAAAAAAGCATGAACAATAGGGACGTAGACGGACAACCTTGCAGTAAAATGAACATTTCTTTCTACTAACATGAGAGGTTGTCCGATTTAGAGAAAATACATGTTTTGGACAACTTGTGGACTCCATCTAACCGCAGGGGGTACGTCAGTCGACAAGAGCACTCTTGAAGGCTAGCATTTTTTGGAGAGCGCCGCTTCCACGGACCCGAGGATATTGGGGGCACCGTGAGATTCCCTCCTGGAATAACAGATAACGACCCTGATTGGATCTGGACTACGCTTTGGACAACGAACTGGAATTGATGCTTTGGGCTGGCGGATTATGGTTTGGACGTAATTGCTTTACACAGTAGTGCTGAAGTGACACTCGTGTGTGAACGGTTCCAATTCAACTATCATACCGTTTCCGTCCCGAACCATTGGGCTGGCGGTGTAGGTTCGGTTGAGACGGACTCTCGATTAGCGCTGGTCTAGCTCTGAACACTTGTCCCCATAAGGGCTTGTGCCAACCCTCATATGGCCTCCCTGCTCTGCAAAGATAACCATGGGACTGAAAAGGCGACTACACACACGAACGTAGATAGCGGTTCAGACGGGGGACCCAATAAATCTGGATCAACTAAAAACACTTAAAAAAGATAAAAAAAAAAAACCAAAAGAAAGAGATCAAAAATAATAACAACGACGACGCAACCAGCGGTTGCAGCCACGATGTTAACAGTACATAGAGAGCGGTACTAATGATGACAAAAACGATGATTTAAACAAGGAATGTGAAGACGGACGAAAAACGGAGATTAACAGACAGTCTGGTCCAGACTGAGATTCCTGCGGCAAAATGATGCAAGCGCCACATTGCCCTAAAACTCTACAGGACGCTTCAGGTGTTTGAGTGGTGAAGAAAAATATAAAGAACACCGAGAATTCAATGGTAAAATCCGGCAGCAGGCACTGCTCGTAAAACCCCAAGCTGGCGGCTCCTATGCGGAGGTGCTGTGGGACATCAGGGGAAACGTAAGGCCTGAAGACACCAACACTGCCATAAAAGCAGTACGACCAACGCGGTGGGGCCACATACTGGTCGAATTCGGAGCAGAGGCCGACAATAAGGAAGTATTTTGCGACACAGTAAAGAAAGTCCTGGGCAAAAGCGCAACTATAGCCTCACTCGATTCGATGGTGGCGATCGAAATAAGAGACATCAATTGCGTCACGGATCAGGTCGAGGTAAAAGGGGCCATCAAAAGGGAGTTCCCTAGCCTGGGAAGGACCAAAGCAAGGCTGATACCAGAAAACCATAGGGGACAACGAAAAGGACGCCGAACAATTTCTGAACAAGGGCAAAGTACGAATAGGGTGGGTTGTCTGTTGGATACGGCAAAGAGCAACGGCTCTTAAATGTTTCAAATGCCTTGGTTATGGTCACACCACACAAGTATGAATAGGACCCGATAGGAGCTCCCTATGTTACAAATGCGGTAAAATGGGACATAAAAGAAAAGAGGGTACAAAGGGGGCGTATTGTATTCTTTGCAAGTATGCTGATCCAAAACCAGACTTTGGACACGTCTTGGGATCAGGAAAATGCCGGGCTTTCCAGGTAGCCCTGATCAGAGCTTCGATGACCCGCGTCCTGCAGCCAAACCTGCATCGCAGTTCAACCGCCCAAAATCTGCTTAAGCAGTATGCGAGGGACATGAAAGCCGACTTCTTGCTGCTGAGTGAGCAACACCATGATAAAAGATCAGCATCGTGATATCCTGACGAAACTCGTACTGCCGCCATCTGGGTTCGGAATAGTCATTTCCAAGCGGAGAGCTGTGGATGGGGAGATGGTTTCGTGTGGGTTTTGTGCTCAGGGACCACCTTCTTTAGTTTGTACCTAACGCCGAACGAATCAATATCATCTTTCCAAGCCAAGCTCAATGCTCTGAAGGGCGCTGTCTCGAACGCAGACGGGAACGCGCTCGTTGCAATCAAATGGGACATGCCTCAAACAGATCCGCGGGGAAAACGAATCTTAGAAATGGCGGTCAGGACGGTGCTCGCCGTACTTAACACGGGAAATATGCCGACTTTCCGCCGTATTGACTGTGATGGAACCGGACGTGATATACGCCTCGGAGTCCTTAGTACGGAGGGTATACAATTGGAAAGTATTAGTGGACTATTCAGCCCGTGATAATCAAGGCATTCTGCTTGAGATCAGTGATGTTGTCTTCCGCCGTCCGTGCTCTTGGCTTTCTACAACTAGATGGAATACGGAAGGATGAACGTCGAAAGGTTCGTCGAGGTGCTCACAGCAGGTACCCCGCTGCAGGGAGCTTCGGAGACGTGGGGAACTTTACTATAAGCATAATTACGACTGCTTGCTGTGCTTCCATGCCCCACCAAAAGCCCCGGTACGGCAAATCCTCAGTGTACTAGTAGTCAACTGAAATTGCTGAAAAACGAAGGGAGTATCATAAGCATCGACGTGAGGTTCAACGGCGCGGAACTGTGACGGGGCATGCAACCGGGTGGCAGCATATAAGTCGGCCGTAAAATGCTTCGCAAACTGATTAACAATGGCAAGGCTCGCTGCTGGCTAGACCTAGTGAACAATGTGAACAATGTTCCGTGGGGCCTTGGCTAGAAGCTAGTTATCTGGAAGCTTGGTGCCCTACAGAAGCCTTGCATACATGGTGCGGTAAAGATGGATGAGAGAGTGCGGGCACTGTTCCCCGCCCATTCTGTCCGTGTGACACTGCCCATGGTGAAACAGCCCTCGATAGCCCACTCTACACACGGCCGGAACTAGAGGAGGCAGTCCTTACACTGAAAGCGGGGAAGGCTCCAGGTCCAGATGGTGTTCTGGCTCAGGTGTTGCGGGTTGTCTATCACCATTGCCCCGACTTGCTGCTCAGCACATTCAACGCTTGCCTACGGGACGGGGTTTTCCCGATACGGTGGAATGTGGCGAGGCTCATGCCGAACAGCAAGGGGGAGGGAAACCCCGAATCGCCATCTGCATAACGCCCGTCATGCATGCTAGACATGGCTGGGAAACTGCTAGAGAAACTCATCAAGGTTACGCAATTCGTGCTGCTGGGGACCTATCTCCTCAGCAGTATGGCCTAAAAGCAGGACGTTGTACCATTGATGCGATTGCAGAGGTATGAGCGTGGGCCAAAAGGCAGAGGCACATAGTTGCACTAAGCGACGGATCGTCCTGTTGGTGACACTCGGCGTCAGGAATGCCTTCAACTCCGCTAGATGGGTGGATATTCTAGATACGCTGGAAAACTCTTTTCAAGTTCCAGAATATCTAATGCTACCTGAAGGACAGATGTCTGCTCTACGACACGACACAGGGCCAACGAAAGATGGAAATTACATCGGGTGTTGCTCAAGATCTATCCTTAGTCCAGACCTATGGAACGTGTCTTACGATGGGCTACTGAGACTGAAGATGCCAGATAAGTCGCGCTTGATCGACTATGCAGAAAATGTTGTGGCTCTGGTAGCTGGACGCACCGTTGAACAAGCATAACTTAGGCTAGGAGAGACTTACGAATCGAATCAATACCAGCGGTGAATTACCTGGGGCTACTCATCGGCTTAAAGATGAATTTCTCTGAGCAGATCAGTGCAACGGCTGAGAAGGCTGCCTCGAATGTATCGGCTCTGAGTCGACTAATGACCAACGAAGGGGGACCCAGACCATCAAGAAGACGCCTTTTGATCAGTGCTATACAGTCAGTGCTACTATAAGCAGCAGAAGTATGGGGCGACGCTCTCAGTAAGGAGTTTTACTGAAAACACCTGGCACAGGTACACAGAAGAGGAGCGCAACAGTCTCTGGTTCGACGGTGAAAGTCATTGCAGGTGTGATACCTGTTGGTCTCCTTGCTTGAGAGTGCCACGCTATTTACCTGCGCCGCAACAAGAATGAGAGGGAGATGGTTTTCCCCGAGGAAAGATAACAGTAATTTTGCGTAGGTGGTAAGGAATAGCTCTTAGAGACCAAAGAGATTATGGAGAGTTCAACATAAATGAGGCACCTAAAGGAAATTAGGGAAACTTTAGACCCTTGCTACGTTTACGTGAAGATTTGGGTGATGCAAAATTAAGGAACCATATTCAATAGTGTGGGAAAAATGCAATATATATAAGATGGAACAACCAATTCAAAAATCTAAAAGACGCCACCTTATTTAGTGTATAAGCTGACAAAACGAGAGACGCACCGACTCGAGAACAATTTTCTTTATCTGGGAGGTATGTCTCCCACAAAGACAAAGATGGCTATTGAATCTGTGAACGATTTTTGTAAATTGTGCCTCTAGAGCCTGCGACTGCAAAACAGCAGCTTAAGCCAACACATTCACGGAGAGAATTACAGTTTCGGTCATTCGATTCTGCGCAAGGACTACAAGGCAGATTATCAGGTGATCAATATAAAAATAAATATAAGAAACGATTTTGTAACAAAGCCAACTGGAAAAGAAACATAAAATAAACTAAACGACCACGAGCTGAATCCTATTTGAACATTAAAGGTATTATTGTCCCTGGAAAGGTGCATAAATTAGTACAATGTCCGTGTCCCAAAAAGTATCAAAATATTTCCGATGAAAGTAAACTTGAAAGTATTTTCGGGAATTTTTAAAATCTTAGTGATCATAACTTGCAATCATCGTATTTATCCACACTAATAACTGTTAATGAAAAGAAAGCATCGAATAAGACATCAGTTGGTAACAGTAGAAGAAATAAAATGAAATATATAAATTGCCCGGTGAATGTAGAGCAAGTTATATGCAAAGATTTTTTTAAACAAATTTTACAAATTTCTGATGGTCGTATAACACGTACATTAGAACACAAAAGTTATGAAAGCTGTTCAACAACACCGAAATTAGATCAAAGAGGAACATATGAAGCGCAAAATAAAACTAGCTATAAGAAAAAAGAGCTCATAAAAAAGTTTCCCAAACATAGTTTTCATTACTCGAGAAACAAAAATATTAACAGGGAGTATCTTACACGTGGACAAAATACAGGGTTTTCCAATAAGAGGTATTATTTTGATATTAAAAGAAAAATGTCATTTTTTAATATAAATAATCGGATGTTTTTTCATTATAAAAAAAAAAGATATTTCGCTATTAAAAAAATGACCACCACAACCACGCTTACAGGACCATATCCTTTTCATGAAATTTTCCATAACCTAATCGCAAATTGGCTGCCCTAGCTCTACGATAGCCTCACGAATTCCATGTTTGGGGTCTTGAATCGACGCTGGGATATTGGCGTGGACTTCCTCTTTCACGTGGCCCCGAAGGAAGCAGTCGCAAGGTGTTCAATCACAAGATCTCCGTGAGATTACATGGTCCGGAAACTTTTCCCGTAAAAGATCAATGGTTTCGTTACTTGTGTGACACGTAGCGCTGTCTTGTTGAAAGTCAGCGTTATCCAGATCAACACCATCCAATTTCGGCCATAAAAAATCATTAATCATCTCTCGATAGCGCAATCCATTCACCGTAACTATTGCTCCAGCCTCATTTTCGAAAAAGTAAGGTCCAATGACTCCGCCGGACCATAAACCGCACCAAACAGTCACACGCTGAGGAAAGTGAGGCTTTTCAACAATAACTCTTGGGTTTTCTGAGCTAAAGATGCGATAATTTTGCTTGTTGACGAAGCCCTCCGAGGTGGAAATGGGCCTCATCACTCAAGATGATTTTTCGATGGAATTCCGGATCATTTTCATGCATTTCAAGGACCCAATCAGCAAAGACATGACGTTATTGATGATCGACCGGCTTGAGTTCTTGTATTGACTGAACTTTATAGACCTTAAGATCCATATCTTAATGCAAAATACGGTGCAATGACGTTTTTGGCCTAATTCCAAAGAACGACGAGGAAGGGACCAACCTTGCTGGGTTTTCTTCAACACTTTCGACTACAGCAGCAATATTCACGGCTGTTCTTGAGTGACGTGCACGGGTTTTATTCTTCGCATCACTAAATTGTCCCAATAGCTCGAATATTTCCACCAATTTCTGTATTTGGGTCCGACAAGGTGCTTTACGACGACTCAAAAATGTTCGAGTTTTACGAACCGTCTCTGCCAAATTTTTACCATTTTTATAGTGAATTTTAATAATTTCAATGCGTTGTTCAAGCATGCATCGGTCTACTTTTATTAGTGGCGTAGTTTTTACTTGTCAAATGTTTAAAAAAAAACAGCTTCAAAAGTGACGTCTACCGAAATAGCGGTCTATTCAAAACAAGACCTCTTATTGAAAAAGCCTTTATCTTATTATTATACAATCTATATGTTCTGTCTTCCTGCAATCCTGCATCAAAATACGTTTTACCAAGAAACGAGTATTTAAAGAAAATTTTTATTTTTATTTTCGTTCCCCGATTTCTGACAGTTGCAAAAAGTGCGATGCACTGAAAATAAAAATTGAACCTGAAGAGAATTCTGTTACGCAAAAAAAAACTGGTAAGTGCAAAGGAACCACATCTTCGAAAAGCCAAGTCTGCCAGGAAAGGAATGGCACAAGATTCTAAAGCCAATAAAGGTGACGTTGCTGTAATTGTTTTTGACCTAATGAAGACTTTACCAACACCTGTTATTTGTATAGAAGTTGCCTATTACAAGAGGCAGTTATGGACACATTTTTTAAGGATTCATGACCTTCTTACTGGAGGCTCATCTATGTCACATGGCCTGAGGGCATGGCTTCACGTGGTCGTCAAGAAATATGATCTTGCATTGTGTTAAAAATTTTTTTGTATGGTTACGCCTTACTGGCCAACTGTTGCGTCTTTACTCACATTGGATTCGGTTCATCAACTGCTGTCCACTTAGCTGACTGTCTTTTGGATTCTGATGCATAATAGTGAAGCCATGTTTCATCCATTGTCACATATCGACGATAGAATTCGATTTTATTGCAGTTTAACAGCGCCAAACACTCTTCTGAAGCATCAATGCGTTGTTGCTTTTAGTCGGCTGTGAGCTCACGCGGCACCCACTTTACACAGAGCTTTTGCATACCCAAATATTCGTGTAAAATGGTAAAAACACTACCATCTGATATCTTTACAATGTCAGTTAGCTCATGCACCTTCAATTTGCGATCGTTCATAACCAATGAATGGATTTTTTTAATGTTTTCTTGAATAATAGCCTCATTTGAGCATCCACTGCACTCTGCATCATTTGTGCTGGTACGATAATGTTTAAATTCAGCAATCCACATCTCTACCATTTGTCTCGATGAAGCGGGGTCCGGATAATGTTTATCAAGCCATTGTTTGGTTTCCACTGTATTTTTTTTCCTTCGAAAAGCAATGGTTTATCGAAACTCGATAACCACTTTTTTTTCAATGACAAAACTTGCTTTACCCTAAATGCTATAACTCACGGATCAATAGTCTGATTACTGTCAAATTTATACACGTATCGTTTAAAGATTGGCACTAATAAAAAACAAGTTGGGTAAACAGACCTACGCTCATGTCAGAAGGGTTTTGTATTCAATTTACAAAATGCAGTCACCAGATCGAATCAAATCAAACATGTCAAAGACGATTTTATTGGAGAAAATATGAAATGCGAAGATCATACTATTTTTAACAAAGTTCAATGAATTTCGACTTTTGAGGTTTTTGGTATTGTTATACTCATAAATATCTCCCTTGATAATTATTTCAGATGTCAATCCGCGACGGAGGAAACACATTTTTCATGTATTTCCCCCCTGTGCCCCCACTGAAGCAAAAACTGACAGTTTAACAACTGTTTTGAAAAACCCCCATGAAAACTTTCATTTCATACTCATATCGGCTACGTTTGATGAATTTTTTTCAGGGGCCACTCTCCTGTGCTGAAATCATCGATTCATGGCCAATTTTTTCGAATCCTAGAATGGTTACAAAACCTTTTTGCTAGGAGCTCTCTCCCACCTCCTTGACTTGTTTCACTTATGAGCATTAATTGTAGGTACTCATCTTCAGTCATTCATTCAATTGAATCAAGTGTTCAAAGCATGCACCTTAAACGTTGAAGTTGGGAAAAAATAGCTCCAAATTATTCAATCTTCGCATTTAAAACAGCCATTATCTTGTTTTACGATTACTGATACTACTAGCTGAACCGATTCTCAAAGATATACATGACAACTATCATTCCTGAAATTTTCATGCAAATCCTAGCAAAACTGTAGTGTCTGAGTCGGTAAAAAGCGCATGTTGTTCCATAGCCATATGTTGCCATAGTAATACATGCAGCGCATATTGTTCCATAGTAATATAGGAAAATTCAAACCACTATAACTTCGCTAAATATAATTCAATCTTTATGAAACTTTCAGGATAAATCAATCTTATAAATAATCATCTGTGTACTGAATTTCATAGAATTTAAGGGTACCGTTAAGATTTCATTCAAGAAAACATAAAATCATTAATCATACTATTACTAACAAAGTTGAGTGAATTGCGACTTCTCACGTGTTTGTTATTGTTGTACTCACCAAGGCCTACATTCCTGATTTTTTTCAGATTTTTCGGATCACATGTGTCCAATCGCGAGGGGGGGGGACACAAATTTTTCGTGTATTTCCCCTCCCTGTGCGCCCCTGGAAGCAAATTTTGGCGAACTAAGACCTGTTTTGAAAAGCTCTCATCAAGACCTTTCATTTGATACCCATATCGGCTACCTTCAATGAAATTTTTTTTTCGGGGGGTCACTCTCCTATATGGGGAGACCCCCCTTAAATACCTTATAAAATTTTTTTGTAGCTGAACTTTGAAGTGATCACCACTTTACACCTACACACAAAATCCGATGTTTCTAGCTTAAGTAGTTTCCGAGAAAAACTGCTGTGACACACGGACGGACGGACAGACTGGTCGCGAAACTAGTAGGGTTTTGTAAAATTATTTTACAAAACCCTAATTATGTGGAAAAATTCTAGTAACATCATCTATGCATCATCCTACGGACTTATTGAATGGACTGTTATATTGTCAATTGTTCATCATTTACAGTTAGTCCCATACGAAAAGGTTTTGGTGTTCGGTCATTCTTTTCATTATTGTGATCAAGACTTCGGAATAATGGAAAAAAACAAGCGATTTTATAAGGGCGTTTTTACTCCTGCTGACTGGGAACGTGTCATTTTAATTGCAAAGAAGAAAAATACCATTTCATATAGTTAAAATGTCATCCGAAGACATATCAAATATGATCACTTTGGAAAATCTAGTTACAAATAGAAATATTTCAGCAAATAAACCAAAAGTATAATGGTTGAAAATCCAGTGGCTTCGTTACAACAACACAAGTTCTTTTATTATAAAATACAAACACTCAAACAACGAAGAAGTACTGTTTGAAGATTTTGATATTGCTAAAAGGAACATATCGCCACCCAATTCAGGAGAAGAGAAAATGAAATGACAAAATATAAAGATTTATAAGAACTCAAACAATTTATTCCGTTAATCCATCACAAATTTGATGACGATTTAAAAAATAACATAAAAGCTGTCGATTATCAGAGAATGAGGAGGGAGAATAATTTTCAATCATATCCTTCATTACCGATGTTATTAAATAAGTCATATTTTTATGTACAAACTGGAGTTGGCTCTCCAAACATAACAGCCTAACCCTCACCATATGAAATATCTTTATATTTTTGTCGATGAAACAACTACCAAACCCACATTTTTTTCTTAATGACTGGGTTATTTCGTCATTTTGTAAAAATAATGTACTTAAAAAATAAATATAAACTAAAATTAAAAGTTTTGTTTGTTGATTTACAAAGGAAAATAAAAAAAATGTTTTTTTATTCTTCGTTTGTTTTTTAAACCTAAGTATCTCCTTTTAGGAAATTTGGGCTTAAGCCGTTTTCGCGCTGAGCGCCTCAATTACGTACATAGATAGTATTTTGGCGACCACACAGATATTAAGAGACAATGTGAATGATGAATTTGAAATTCTGTTTAAAGAGGCACAAAAGATGGCCGAAGCCAACGGAATATCTATTAAGTATTCCAAAAGTTGTAGGAAAGTAGAATCACAGAGGCAATGCAATTGTAGAAACTCCAGAACAGTTTTACGAAGTTAACATGTTCATTCCTTGGATTGACAATTTTGTTTCTGGCATCCAAGAACGACTGTTAAAATGCAAAAATATTTTGAAGAGGATTTAGAAAGTGTTAACTTGGTAGTTTTATTGGCTAAAATGGAAATTTGACAAGGGTTTATCAAGCAAAACAAAACCAACTTTGCCAATGCAATCGACATATTGAACATTTGTGACAAACCTATGTTTACAATTATTCATATCCTGACTAAGATATTTGCTATCCTTCCAGGGTCAACTAGCCCAACGGAGTACTCCTTCTTCACTCTTCAACGAATCAAAACTTACCTGAGGAACACGATACCCGAAAATAGGCTAAACGGTCTAGCAAAACTGAACATTCACAGAGATATTCCGGTTTCAACTGACGAGGTACTATCTATACTGAAAAACAGCGAAAAGATGGACATGATGACATTGATCTTAATACTCTAGTTATTGACATGGTAAGAGTGGAAGGAATAGAGGAAGGGGTACTCATGGTATACTAAAATAATGATAAGTGGGAAAGAAATACAATTTAAAATAGATTTGGGTGCTGAAGTGAATATTATTTCTTATTCAGTATTTGTTCAGCCTGTTAAGTTAAAATTGGAGGCAAATAGTGGCTACAATTTAATATTTAGCAGCAGCAAAACTTGAGATAAAATATAAGTCAGCGGCAAGTGTAGAACGATTTCTTATTGCTTTTATGAATTCGTCACCAATTTTAGGATTAAAACGTGTGTAGAGCTTGAATTAATCAAAAGCTGGATAATTTTAACTGAAATTCTAATTCAAAAGGGGGAATCTATTCGGAAAAATGGTTCATTATTCGAGGGATTGGGTACTTTTCTAGACAAGTCTAAGATTTATTTAAAGAAAGAGGCGGTTCCAGTCATACATGCACCTTGCCGCATACCGAGCAGTCTTAAAAATAAAGTGAAGATCAAATTAGATGACATGAAAAATGCAGGAATCATCAGAAGAGTTAATCATCCCACTGAATGGGTCCACAATCTAGTTGTGATTGAAAAACCCGATAAATCTGCTAGATTATGTTTAGATCCCAGGGATTTGAATAGAAACATTTTCAAATTCCACAGTTATCAGATTTATCGTGACAACTCGAAAACATGGAGTATTTCACGGTATCATACCTCTGAGATGGATTTTGGCAGGTTCCATTTGAGGTAGAAAGTAGCGACTTGTGTGTATTCGGCACATCGTTTGGGAGTTATAAGTTTTTAATGTTGCCATTTGGGCTCAATTTCGCTCCCGAGATATTTCAATAACTAAATACCAAATATTTTAGTCACCTACCGGGTTTACTCGTCTATTTCAACGATATTTTGATTTTTGGAAAAAATAAAGTGGAACACGATAGCAATCTGGCTAATGTTCTTGAAAAAGCAAGTGAATTAAATATTAAATTTAATGCTATAAAATTGTAATACTGTCAAAAAGCTGTAAATTACTTAGGCTTGGTATTTTCAAAAGAGGGTGTTAGAATCGATGAATCTCGGATTAAAGCCATTGAAAATATTGAAATCCCTAAAAACAGAATGGTAAAGATTCTTAGGATTAGTCAATTTTGTGAGAAATTTCATTCCAAATATGTCACAGGTAAGAGCGCTTCTTAGAGAGCTATTGGAAGAGAATCATTCCAAAAAATGTTTCGAAGTACACTCCAAAGAAATTGAAAATCTGAAATTAATTGTTTCAAAATCTCCGGAGTTGCAAAGTTTCAATGAGAACATATGCCCAAACTTATGCTTCTCAATTTGGAATTGGAAATTGTCTTATGCCAACAGACCGGTTTGTTCTGCATCGAAACGTTTGACAAATACGGAACAACAATAAGCGCATGTGAGAAGTTTCACGATTATATTTATGGGCGGAAAGTCGTCGTTTTATCAGATCATAAACCTTTAGTGGCAATTTTTAATAAATTAATTTCCCAGGTCCACTCCAACAGGTTACAGAGGATAAAACTAAAATTATTGAAATATGATGTTGAAGTCAGGTGCCTTCCGGGAAAAGAGATGCACATAGCGGATACACTGTCTAGAAGTTTCAAGGGGAAAAATTCAGCTTCTGTCGACTTGACATTAAATACTGTCGTCCATACTATCAATGATTAACTAAAGTTAAAGATATTATTGAAAAGTACTGACAAGTTAAAAATGGCATCTACTGTGTATATGGTCTTCAATTTTATGAAGATATACTTATCATTCCAATTGGTCTTCGTGCACAGATATTAAATAGTCTGCACGAAGGGCATCTTGGGATAACTAAAACAAAGGAGCCAGCAAAATTAACTGTGTATTGGCCAGATAGAAACAGGGCAAATAGAAGGTTTTATAAGTAGCTGTCGGACATGTGAGAAATATTAAAAATTTAATTGTAGGTCTCCATTGATTCCACATGAAATTCCAAATCTGCCATTTAGTAAAGTGGCTTGTGATATACTTGACTTCCGAGGAAAGCCGTTTTTAGTTTTGATGGATTACTTCTCGAAGTAGTTAGAAGTGAAATTGTTAAGAAATAAGACATCTGAGGAAATTTCGAGAAAACTTGAGAAAATAATTGCTCAACTCGGAGTCCCTTATATTATTGTATCGGGTACAAGGGTAGTCCCAAAAGTACCCGACATGACTTATGAATACGGGTAGTTTTAAAAAAACAATTACTGCGACTAATAATACCACCTTTCAAAAAGTCATTGTGAAAAATTGATGACGGTACGTGTATTGTTATTTTATTACAGACATCCAAAGTGAACGCTCTCAGTAAATTTGTAAATATGGAAAAAATTGGGCATCGTTATGTGATACAATACTTTCATTTGAAAGGTCTAAGTCCAACCAATATCAAAACCGAGTTGGATTCTTCTCTGGGGAAGTCTGCTCCTACGTTTACAACGTTCAAATATTGGGTAGCTGAGTTTAAGCGAGGTCGTACGAGCTGCCAAGATGAACACCGCAATAGTCGACCAAGTGAGGTCACTACGTCAGAAAATGTGAAAGAAATCCACAAAATGGAATTGTATGACCGTCGGCTATAAGTGCGCGAGATAGCAGACATGGCAGATATTTCAAAAAGTACTGTGCATCGCGTTTTGACCAAAAATTTGGACATAAGAAAGCTGTACGCAAAATTGGTGCCACGTTTGGTCACGATGGAGCACAAACAGCAACGTGAGGAGTATGTTTTACAGCAATAAAGCCGAGTTTTTGCATCGATTCATAACCATGGACGAGCCATGGGTCCATCATCTTACACCTGAGACCAAGGAGCAGTCAAAGCAGTGGACTGAAAAGGGAAAACCAGCTCCAAAGAAAGCAGAGACAGTTCAGTCAGCTGGCAAGGTCATGGCATCCGTTTTCTGGGATATGCATGGATTAATATTTATTGATTATATTGAAAAAGGAGAAACAATCAACAGCGCATATTATGCAGCCTTATTGCAGCGTTTGAGTGATAAAATCAAGAAAAAACGGCCCCATCTAACGAAAAAGAAAGGGTTGTTTCATCACGACAACGCACCAGCCCACACGTGCGTCTTTCGATAGGGATGCGACATCGATGCCGATGTTTTCAAAACATCGATGTTTTCTTCAATCATCGACTCTTTTCAACATCGATGTTTCCAAGATGATATTTTTCTCACATCGATATTTTCGCGCCGATGTCCCAACCCAATCGATGTTTTTTGTCTGTCATTTCATCAATCTTCGGTTTTCTTCTGCCTACTTATGTACCGTGCCAATGCACTGGTGTTGAAACTTGCATCGAATTTTTCACCGTTTGTTTACTTTTCAAGGTTTTTCCTCTGTCCACATCAATATGCTGGACTCAGCCTGTTCGATTTAATTTTCAGTTTTTTTTTGCCACTGTTGCAAACAAGAGAGAGCTCGATGTTGATATTCATCATTCGCAATTTACCTACACTTCATATCGTCAAGCGTTTAAGAGTGCAAGTGCATGAGAACGTGAACTTCGATTCGAATTTGGAATACGTTTGCAGTTGCATTTACTTGTCGTGCATGTACAGTGCAAACAAGTGTACGTTTTCTTTATGATTCTTTGGAAACTTCATTATTTTGGTTTCGTAATGCCTCCCAAAAGTCAAGTGTGAAAAATTTTCGAGAAAATTGATGACAAGTCGGGGCAGTGCTCGTTGTGCTCAAAAATTATTAAAACGATTGGAAACACATCAAATCTTATAGGACACATGAGCAGCAAACACAGAAGTGCTTTCGATATAAGCTTTTGCAATAAATCTGGGCCATCTACTGTGCAGAGCACGCAAGTCACTTTAGTAAGTTACTGTTATTACTAATTAAATAATAAAGATAAATAACTTTTAGCGTGACTGCTTCCAAGGCCGAATGGAAAGTCCGACCACTTCGGTTTCACCAAGCACGTTAATCGTGGCATTATCGCCAACTCCTTCAAGTTCAGCAATGGAAGTAGGGCAATACCAAGGCAATGAAAATGGTGAATGCTCTGGAGCTAGAAATTTGAATCCTGATACTCAAACTCATTCGAGAGGTTTGGGTCTCTCCAAGCAGAAAACGTTGCAAGAAACTATTAGGAAAATAAGTTCATTCAAAGAAGGAGGCGACAAGTATGGCCAATTCACCGAGGCAATTGCTTTCATGATATGTAGGGATAGCCAACCCATTTCACTTGTGAAAGATGAGGGATTTAGGCAGCTTTTGAAAGTTGTTACTCCGCTTTATAACATTCATTCAAGAAGGACTGCAGCTTCCATGATTGATAAAAATATGAGGCAATAAAAGCCATATTTGAGAAGGTTTTGTCAAGCATTCAATATGTGTGCCTTACTACAGACATTTGGACCGAAACTCATCAAATGAGAAGCTTTCTTGCCGTGACATGTCATTTCACATCGCTCTCAGAAATGGAATCAGAAAATGAGAGTTTGAATACAAAAATGAGACTAGAGACTGTGACACTAGGAGTATACGAATTAAATGAGAGCCATACTGGTGAAAATTTAGCGAAAAAACTGTTAGAAGTGTGTTCAGATTGGGGCCTTAAACCCGAATGTATAACAGCCGTTTTTACAGATGGAGCAAGCAATATCATTAGTGCAGTAGAGAAAGCATTCGGTAAAGAAAAACACACTTATTGCTTTGCTCACTTGTTAAATTTAATAGCTCAAAAATCAATTGATGCAATACCAGAGGTAGTGAAAATTATTAACGATGTTTAAGCCATAGTTAAATGGCTTAAGAAAAGCGTAAATGCAAGTGAAGAGCTGCGCAAAAAAACAGATCATTACGGAAAAAAGAAGCTAGTGCAGTCTGTCTCTACAAGGTGGAACTCGACATACTATATGGTTGAGAGGTTTCTTTTTTTGAGAGAAATTGTTGCGAGCATCGTAAATTTCAATGCATCAGCCCCGCAAATGCCTTCAGCAAGAGACTTTGATTTTATGAAGGAGTTTTGTACTTTATTTCGACGAATTGAATTTGCCACAAAAAAAGCCTCCGGTGATCAATTCGTAACTGCCAGCATCGTAATTTAGCGATCTGGAAAGTAACCATTTTCTTGCAACTGCCACCATTCTCGATCCCCGTTTTAAAAATATTCACTTTGAAGATAAGGTTGCATTGAGGAATGCCATTAGAAAACTAGCAATAGAAATAAAGCAAGATATAGCTGACTCTTCAGAATCCGAGAGTGGAGCAACAGCTGATTCCTCTCCTCATTCTATTGAAGGTAAAAGAATATCAACTTAATTAACTTAACGTTTCAACTTTATTTCAACTCAGTAGTGTGTAACGTACTATAAAATGTGTCTCGTTGTATTACAGAACGAGAATTTAACCTATGGGAGGGCCATCTTAAACTCGTAGAAGACAATTGGAAAGCCAGGAAAAGGTCAAGCCTAATTGAGGAATTCGATACTTTAAGTACGATGGCACCAGAGCTATCAGTATACTTGAAAGGCCCGTTGGCTAAACTTAAAGATGATCCACTTGATTATTGGAATGAATCAACCTTATCCAAGGCAAGTTTTGATAAATTAATAAATCTGGTTTGATGATTTGTTGACCCAATGCAAGGATGATTAAAAATGTTCATGCTTCAGGATTCCTCAATGATGAAAATGGCCAAATAATATCTTTGTGTCATGGCAGCTTCGGTCTCATCGGAAAGAGCTTTCTCCACCACTCGCGATATCGTTTCTGACAAAAGAAACCGATTGAAGAGTGAAAACCTCAAAAATTACTATTTCTGCAGACTATAGATAGGAGGTTCTGGTGCTTGTAAAAATTATATTATTGCTACAAGATATGGCAATGTATTGTAATTGCTAGAATATATCTGACGTGCACTGCCCATCTTATAGATGACTTTTGTGGATTTTATTTACTTTAACGAATAATGATATGAATTAATCGAATAACAATTTGAAGTAATTATAAGAACATTTAACTCCATTGATTTCAAATAAAATGTGCAAACATTGACCTCAAAATGAATTTTATGTAATCAAACCCTTTTAAATGAAATAGAAATTGTGTTTTTCAAAAACCGTGAAACATAGATTTTTAACGAAATCAATGTTTTTTCGCCGCTGTTTTTTGCCATCGATTTTTGTAACTTTCAACATCGATGTTTCACAACATCGATGTTTCATCGTCGATGTTCCATCTCTACTTTCGATGGCTAAAATCAATGATTTGAAGTTCAAATTGCTTCCTCACGGACCCTATTTTTTTCAAATTTGGCTCCCTCGGATTATTTTCTTTTTTTCCGACTTTGAAAAAATGGCTCGGTGGCAAAAAATTTGCCAACAATAAAGAGGTAGAGTCTGCGGTTAGTAACCATTTTGAGGAGCTTGATGGTTTCTACCATAAAGCTGGTATCGAAGCTATTGAATATCCGTGGGAAAAGTGTTTCGAGCTGAAAAGAGGATTTGTTGAAAAATAAAAAACACTTTCGCAATGTTTTTACTGTTTTCTTTGTCGGCTCGGGTACTTTTGGGACCGCCCTCGTAATATGACATTTACGAGTAGTTAATATCAATTTAAATAATTTGCACAAGAGTGCAATATTGGCTTAATAACCTCTTGTCCAAACTACCTTCGTAGTAATGGTTTAGCGGAGAAAGGTGAAGGGATAGCTAAATGCTTACTTCGAAAATGTGGGGAAGAAGGAAAAGATTTAGAGAGTGGATTGCTGGCATATAGAAATGCTCCAATTTTGAGTTTATCGGCATCACCAGCGCAACTATAAATGAGCCGAGTACTTCGCCCCAAATATTCTGTTAGAAAGGAATTATTGAAACCAAAAGTTATTGAAGGAACTTATGAAAGATTGAAAGTAAATCAAGACAGATATAAAACAACTAGGATATGACTGTAAGAAAAATGAGAAAGGAGGGGTTTCAAATAAGAGATAGTGTCGTTTACCAAAGAAAAGGAATTTGGGAACTAGCCAAGGTTAAAGAGTCACATTCAAAGCCAAGATCATTTATTATCTACAGTGAAACTAATCAACTTTTGAGACGAAATAGCATAAACTTAAGAAAATCAGAGTGCACACCCAGTTTTAAAATGACAGACTCACAATTTTTTGACATTAATGAGAAAATGCTTAATAATTCGGATTCTTGCATTCCATGTATAAGAAATGAAACAGGGCAAAGTTAACCAATAATGAATGAAAATAAAGAAAACCATTTTTAATATAAGTAAAGAATATCATACATGATCAGGCAGGTTTGTAAAACCCATAAGAAGATACCAAAGTGCAAATTGAATTAAAACCTGGTTTATTTAGGAGTAGAAATTACAAATGATAAATTAATTACAATGTACAACAAGGTAATGCTTTCAAGTGTACAATGATGAAGAATTTGTAAGGCCCGCAAATAGTAGTCTGATTCTGATATGAAGATGATTGTAATTGTTGAATTTTAAAACTATAAAGAAAACAAAAATAATAAAATAAAAAGGGGAAAATTATATATTGAAATGAATTATATGATAGTTAGTCCTAAACATTTAGTGCATCTAAGTTTAGTACAAAAGAATTTATGATATTTAGAGGTTAAGCTGAAATTTCAAAGAGTTAGCACTGTGTAATAAATAGCATGAGTCAGTCATAAATCAGTCCGTCTCAATAGTAGAAAGCTGATATAAAACAGTTTTGTAGTTTTAAAATATTCGCTCATTTCATTTTAAATGTAAATATATTACAACTATTGTCCACATTAAAACACCTATGTTACATACGAATTTGATCTCCTGGTTTTCTTATTTTCCCTCATGACAACATTCTTTTCACAGAGCTTGAATAAGCATTAAAATGCGAGATTTTTGGGTACTGTTGCAACCACGGAAGTCACCGCAGTTGCAGACATTAGGAATTAGCAGAGAGGTGTGTAGCCCGGGGTGGCATACTGAGGCCGGCTAGCGCTCAGTCGTGTCGTGGGTTTTCCGGGACACCCTCTGCTCGTGCTGAGCCACCTTACATAAAATAACTAGCACAAAGCGAAAGGATGGGAAAGGGGAGGTCACATTGAGAAATGAAAAATAATTGTTATCTTAGAACATTGTAGCCGTTTTTATTTCAATTTAGGAAAATACACAACAACAATTCGTAAAAAAAAAGAATGATATTGTAAAACAAAACTAACCTCTGAATTGTAAACTGTTGAGAGAGATCGACAAAAATTATTGTGGAGAGAAATCGACAAAAATTATTATGGAAATCGACAAAAATTATTATGGAAAACTAAAATGTGTGCATTACTCACCCCTATTGGTGCTGCTGAGCGCTCGGCAACTGAAGGGAGGGGCACTGAAAAAAAATCACTGAAACAGATTAAATTCACGAACTTTACGTTATGTTTTTTTTCCTTTACGTTAGCATAAAACCACAAAAAAAAAAGAATATCAACTTTACTTTAAATTTTATAATTTACGCAGCCACTAATCCACTGTACGGCCGGTTATCCTCATTAAGTTGAAATAATTACTTCACGTATATTTCCAATTATTCCTTCAAATTCAATCCATCTACCAGAAGGAATCCGCCCACAGATATTATTCTTGCGTTTTTCTTTCTTTGTTTTTTTTCTATAGTTTACGAGTACCAGCACTTGAGTATTCAGCTATTATTAAAGCTAGCACTTGCCACATAATTTTTCTTTATCCGTTTTTTCTTAGTCCAATCACTGTATCCACTTGGTATATCTTTTGCTAAGAAGATCATTAGCTGTTTTAATATCCTATTTTGAAAATATTCAATAATAATATTCACGACAAACTATAAAACGGTAAATTCTTCTTTTTCTTTCTTTTTCTTTTCTTTAACTCGCGATTTTTAATACACGTATGTCTTTTTTTACTGTTCACCTCCGCCTCAAACAGATTCATCCCTTTTTCACTGTCACTATTGCGAAACCAATCATTTATCCACCCCAAAATCAGACTCTATCCCCAAAAAACTCCCTCTTCTTCACAAAACCAAATCCGGAATCTCTTTTTTGCGAATTCACCATTCCACACCGCCAAACACAATCCCTTTTCATCTTACTAGTCAAATACCAACTGCCCCAATCCTAACCACTTCATTCCACATTTCACCTTTATCCAATCCGATCCCGCAATCCTTTTCATTTTCAAATTACCGCTGCCGCCTCTGGGTAACGTAATCGAAGTTCATTACACTTCGATTCCGCTACCCACACATCTTTTGTTCCATGTCGACAAACTCAATAGTATCCATTGTTTTACATATGGCAATTTGCACAATCCAAGAAGCGCTTGATAGAATTCAAAGTATCACATATAAACATTTTGAAAGCTATTGGTTTTGCCGATACCCCAAAAAGAGTGCTTCCGTGCGCCCGGGGAATTTGAAGTCAGGGTTCCAGCAGACCCTCGATCGAGAACTCACGACGCAGCTAATGGTGCCATGGATTGTCGATCTCCCATTCATCTCATAAGCAACTTTAACGATGCATTTGGGCACGACATTGAATTTTGTTAGTAGAGGAACGTAAATTAATTTTTGTTAATATAAAAAATAAAATTTGTTAGTGGGAATTAATAAATAGAATTAGTTAGTATGAAGGAAAGGAATTAGGTTTTGTTAGGGAAAAGGTATTGAATGAAGTTTGTTAGTGGGAATTAATAAATGGAATGTTATTAGTGGGAAAATTGAAATGATTAGTATATATTATATGATTTTAGTTGGAAATGAGGGTAGGATTGTGATGATGAAGAAATAAAATTGAAGGGAAATTGGAAAAATGTTAATAAAAATAAATGAATATACAGAGGAAAAGGTAGGAGTGCCCAAAGGAAGGTGGAAATGTTACGGCGGCAATTAGAAGTTGCAAATGGGAGAAAGTCGGTACGCCGGAATTCGCAACAGTTCTTTTTCGAAACCCCCGGTAACTCCCCCCAAGTCTAATACCTGGACGCGCCCCTGCCTATGACGGTTGCTCTGAGAAAGAAAACAAAAAGATCTAGTGTCTAGATTTACCTTCACTTTAATCTGCATCAATGACAAATGTACCAACACACCAAGAGCCAAAGCAAAAATAGGTTACCATTCAGATAAGCTTCTGAAATTTTGACTTTAATTCGATTGTATATTTCCTCCATTTTGGTTATCTAAATGAAAATCCTGGATAAAAGTAGCCTATTTCCTATAATACAAAACATTGTTATATTTCGCTATGTACATATTCATCCAAGCCAAGCCAACTCTGCTCACAGAATTTCAAACCTGAACAAAACTTCGAAAGAAAAGTAAAAATTTCAAAAAACTCCAATGCTGTATGAAAGACGACATTCCACCCACTGCCAGCGTTTTGTGATTGCATATATTTGCACAAAAATCGCACCCCATCCGCAGCAACAATAAATCATGCGTTGCAGTAGCGTTGGCGGTGCCATCAAAGAATATTCTCTGCACCAACCTAAGAAACGGGGAAAATCCTTGAAGTTCCGTTTCCTCAACAAATTGTAAGATTCTGACTTGGTAGCGTCGCGACTTATTCTACAAAAATCTTTATAGAGATAAATGGCCGCAGCGTAGAACTTTCCAAACCACCCACTCCCACCGCCCCTCTGCCAATGACCAGATATTGCATGAGTTGAGGTCATAGAAATGTGTTAAGAACAGGACGCAAAGTTTCCGTTTACGACAGCCACTTAAGTATATATTCTTTTCAAGTGGGCGCAGAAGATGCGACTGTGGGTCAAGATATGGGAAGGATGATGCTCTACGAGGACGACCGACGATGGCTACTTGCGTTTCTTGCAAAGTGTTTCCTTGTCTTTTGATTAAAATTTCAAACATAATCCAAGATTTTATGTAGTGTAAAAAGATGATAGCGGTTTTGCAAGAAAAGATATTCTATGGCACACAGCAAGATTTATTGCAGCTATTTTTTGCTGGAAACACATTTACAGAATGTCCGTGTAATTATAACTTTTTCGTGAATTGTAATATTATGTTTGATCGCAAAGAGGAATCTTATGAAGAAGATGAAAATTTTTTCGGTTTCCTATCGAGAAAAGTAAAATGCTGCTTTCTGTAAAAACTTTTCTTATAATAAAAACTTTTAAATTTATATTTCAACCAAAGAACTATAATTAAATTATTCCCACGTACTGAAAATCAATTAATTAATTTTTTATTCCGATAAAAAGAAAATAAATTGTCAGTCTCCAAAAGAACATGTAGCCACTGCAGAAAATTTTGCATCATATATCGTCAAATTACAACATATTCCAGCTATCAGCTGGCCCTCCGCCATAACATACAAACATATGAAGGGCAGACAGAAATGATTTCCCCGATGAGATTCTAAACGACTGCACAGGATCAACACCCCCCAGTTATTAGCAAATTTATAATATGGCCACACTCATTTACCCTCCCGGTTATTTATATTAGCAGCAGACTCATAAAAGTTCCAGCACATATGAGCGCAGATAGCGGAGCACGAAAGCTTCCTCGCTGTGAAAACAATGCGAGGACGAACTCTTGACTAGGAGTGAAAAACTCTACTCCCAAAAGATGTGTATTTTCTGGACGTGTTGGCCGCACTAAAAGCATTAAATTAGCAAAATTGCAACATCCAACTTTGCTTTTAGCAAGAAGTGCGGATCCTGCTCAGCCAAATTTAAATTTATACGTCTGAGCGATATGTTAACGTATGAGCTGGGTGTTGATTTTTCGTTGTGTTTTTTTCACGATGCGCGCTTTTTGTAAGGGTGAATGGTAAAAGATTGAAAGATGGTTTTGTTGTACAGTCGGTCTGACTGATCTAGACTCATTTAGAATCTGTCTTCAGAAAAATTTAACTGTTATGCATTACCTCTCAACAGTTGTACAACAAAATATTTTATCATGAGGAGAAATAATTACTAAGTGGTATGTTGTGTCGGTACGCTCAATAAGAACACTTGGATGCAAAATCCACTGTCAATTTATTCGCGTTTAATCTCAAGACGGGATACGAAACAATTCGTGACAATTTTGTTGTTATACAGGAGGGAATAAATATACGAGTAACTGGTATAATTGGAATAACTGGTTTGCACAGACCTGCGGACTTAGCGAGTACGTGTAACATATGTGTGTGAGCAAGACAGAATGTGTTCTGATAACAAGAACATATGCCGTAAAAGTGGAGCTAACCAATTATATTCCCTACCCACAATAAAGGTGACAAGCTACAGTCCGAAAATTATAGCGGCCTATCAATACTTTGTACGGCGTACAAAATATTTTCAAAAACCTTAGAAAATAAAATTGGATCATGCACTAGCAGTATTATTGGGGAGTATCAAATACATATAAAGTAATAGACGCGAAATGAGCTTATTTTCATCCATACGTGAGTGAAGTACTTCTACAACATACATGCCTTCCTCTCGCATGCGAATTGAAATCCCCCTGCCTTTCACGCCGCTAGAGAATCCACGCATTCAAGTGGCTCTCTAGTTGCTCTCCCGAAAATCCCACTCCTCTTATAGCTTAACCCCCGAATTGTCAACAAAATATCAACCATATGATTGAAAACATATGATTTGTGAAAGTTCAACATTGATGGGAAACGTCTAATCAATTTGAAATTGTACGCAAAATAATTTTTTTAAGACAAACCGTGTTGAATCTAGTGCAAAAGCGTTGCAAATGTGATAATTAATCAAACTGAAAAGTTTGTTACGGATCGCCAGTGTTTTTGTGTCGAAAAATGAAAAATATAGTGACGTGTGCGGGATTGTTAAAACAGCTCTAGGAAGCGTGTCAGGGACGTATCCTTTGTAGGGTAAGTCATGTGCAATCTTTTATATCGTTCAAGTTAGAATACCCGCACGGAAAATAGATTTAGTTCAAGATGCGAAAACAAGTGGGAGACGTCACGTCAAATTCACTTGAAATTCGAATCAACAGCCAATAACGCGCCAACTTCACGCTACATGATAAAGTGCTTCAATTCTCTCGATGCATTTCGTATCCATTCTCTCTGACATCTATGGGGAGTATCAAGGTGGTTTTAGAGCAGGTAGATCGGCCAATTGTTTGTAGTCAAGCATATACTTGAAAAATGCTGGGAGTTCAACATAGACGTACACTTAATTGAAGGGTTTAAAGTCAAAGTGGTGTAAGTCACTTTTTCATCGTTTTTAAGGAAATTAGCATAATGCAAAAGGTATTGTAGTAAATTCAGTAGACAAGTTTTTGAGATGGTATTGTTTTAGAGGTTTTGCGTAGGTCCAAACTTAGTGATTAGGCTTGATTTGAAATTTTTTTTTGCTCAAAAGTTGTACCTTACACACTAACCAAAGTCACTTGCACCACTGTGCCTTACCAAAGCCTGTGACATGCACCACTGTATGACCTAAAACCAAAGACTTACACCACTGTGGACATCAACAAAATGATGTAAAGTTGACTTGCACTTCTCAAAAACATTTTTATTGAACATTACACAAAGTATAAGAATAATACAAACAATTTAATTTTTTATCACGAATAGATTCTTAATTTTTTTAACATGGCAAAACGGATCCAGTCTATTTCATCAGGATTTGTGGTTTTCACAATTTCCAGAGGTTTAACATCTACAAGCTATTCACCTTCTTCAATAGTGGTTCGCAGGGAAACGAAGAATTCATGTTTCACTGGTGGAATGTATCGCAGAAGATCAAGCATATCTTTCTTTTTAGCCTCGGTAACAGGCCTTCTCCTTGGGTAAAAAACATCTTGAGAAACGTTGGCCAGAGAATGTCGCCTACCGGGCCTTGCTGCCTTTAGATTTAGTTTAGAAAATGGGAAATCCTCATTGACAGTTTCTTTGTAGAAGATCTTTCAAAATTCGTATCCATTGAATTTTCATGCAATTAACAGCAATGTTGTTCTCATTTTTCTTTCTTCGCGTGATACAATTTTCCAACTTTTCAACAGATTTGAAATCCTCTCGGCCCATTTTCGTGAACATGAATGGATTGTTCCTTCGGCACTTCAGTATGATACTGTACCAGTCGTCTGCAGTATAAATCAACTTGTTCTTGGCGTATAATTCAATTGATCCAAATTCAGAGTCGTTGGGTAGAAAATAGTGGCCACTTACCATAAATTTGTGATCGATAATTTCTGCATTGCTTTGAGGGCCCTGTATGTACTTCATGAGGTACAAAGAAAACTTAATATTACGGTTTTGGCCCATACATGCATCACTGTACAACACTATGTGCTTAGCAGATGACGCACTTGCTGCAAGATGTTTGATGATACAGGAACCAATCTCTTGAGACCCACGAGAAGCGATCATTTCATCCCAGCAGAACATGAAGCCTAAACCTGTTCCAAGTTCATGGCAGCCAAGGTTATAACAATACATATTCCGCTTATAGTAAGCCACGGACGTCACCAAAACAGGAAATGGCAAAGCCTTTTCGAGGTCGAATGTCAGACCATAGAAAGATCCGTCTTCCCGTGCTATTACTGTGTTCCGATCTCTAGCCTCTCTCACCTATTCGGCTTTTCTGAGGTGTAGTTCTTTTTCAGCCTTCAGCTTTGTAGATTCGTCTTCATCTTCATACTTTTCAATCTTCTTGTCAAGCACATCGCATCTGGTGAAAGTATCTTCGAAAGGCCGGTGGAAATGCAAATTGAACTCATTGCTAAAAGTTCGACGGTAGATGGCTTCAGAAACAGGAATATCACCTTTTTCCGTGCACTTTTCTTCGTACAGTTCATACATTGTACGTACATTCATGTCAGGAGGAAGGTATTTCCTGTTAGGGGTTCTCTAATCTACTGTAGTGCGATTGATACGATGGGAAAGATGCTATGTGGTCACGCACACCATTCATGGCAGCCTCCGGTGTTTTATTTTTGGGGGGACGGCATTCTCGGCCATTACTTCCTGGTTGTTGACCCTCTCGTACTTTTTGTATTGCCCTTGTCATTCGCCCATCCGAAACTTGAAGTGTTTGTAAGAAAAAACGCTTGCACACAGTGACGCTATTGCCTCTGACTTGGAATCTGAAGCTGTTTGAAACAGACTTTGCATTTCTCGTTGAATTTCGTGGGCAGATACAAAAAACATATTGAGTTTGCATAAGTAGAAAAATTAAAAATTAACTCCCTCACCTCTGAGCATGGTGGTCGCCATCACCGGTGTGTATCTAAGTGTGATGGCCTGAGGAGAATTAGTGCACACGTCGAAACCACCTTCTTCTAACATTTTTCTTCTCTAATAATTTTTCAGAAAAAATATTATTCAAAATATGCAACTCATTTATATGTAGCTGCAAACAATTCCATAAAAAGTAATTTAAAAAGCTATCGGAGCCATCCGAAAGAGTGATCGATATCCGCGCGACGTTAGATAAAGCTTCAAATGTAGAGCAAATTTGTCGTATAGATTTACATTAAATTGATGTGAAAAGGGTGAAATGATCCAATTAAAAAAAAAGTTTAGCAAATACATTTACTTTCGTGTTTTTGTCTTTTCTTCGTTCTTGGGTGAGCGTTTTCCCGATTCTCAGAAGTTCCAGCAGTAGTAAATTCGCTGGAATGGTTGCGCTGGCATTTGCCGTCGACCTCTTCATCTCTTTCTGATTCTAAAATAACAAACATCTTGTTACACTTACTCGATTCAGCATCCAAAATTCCGTGAAAAACGATACTCAACACGACCGTTTTCAATAATCACAGAAAATTCACTAAAAACATAACTCTTCATGCATTTTTTCTCTATTTTTCCTTTCTTTTTTCCCGAACCGATTACAAAGGTGTATTACTCAGAGAATAATAGACCAAAAGGACCTAAGGCATAATCTAATGTAAGTACTTGCTAAAAAAGTTGCAACAAAATAGGTTGGGCGGTGAGTAACTGAGAGGTGAGAAGGTGAATAGTACTTACCATCATCTGTTTCTGATGTGTTTTCTTCTTGTTCACGCTCCCATTCATCACTGGACTCCAGCTCATTCAACGGATCCCATAAACTTATTTCAGAATCCATCGTTTCTTTTAGTATGCACGCATGCATTCAACACTCGATGAAAACAATTACAACCACACTGGTGTAAGTCTGACTCACGCCACTTCAGTTATCAACAAAACAAATGATCCATTATCAGTCTAACTTGTGCTGCCATCCTAACGACGACATGAGTGAAGCTCTGACTTACTCCACTTTTTCTATAAACAGTTTTTTATTTCTACATCGCATTTCTGTGCCTAAGTCAACTTCTACCGATAATTGACTTACACCACTTTGACTTTAACCCCTTCGATTTTCGATGACTTTAAGCAGGCATACGCCAGTATTAATTGTAACGTACTGTTCCAAATACTGCTTTGCTTTGGCATCCCAGCCAAACTAGTCCGTCTTACCAAAATGACAATGACGTCGACGACCTCCCAAGTCCGCATCAATAACCAACTCACCGGTGCCTTTTAAACAAATATCGGATTAAAACAGAGACATGAGCTGGCCCCATTGATATTCAACTTGGCTCTGGAGTACGTCATAAGGAAGCTACATGTCGATACACGGGGCACATTACTATAAAAGTCGAGCCAAGTAGTAGCCTATGCCGATGACATAAACATTTTGTCGCGATTATTAACAACCGCCAAAAATCTCTTCCTGAAACTCGACAGCGAAGCAAAACTAGTAGGGCTATAAATCAATGAAAATAAAACAAAGCTCATGAAGCAGTCGAGGAAAAATACCTCACAGCACAAAATATCAGACTTGGTGAGTACAGTATCAAGAATGTGAGTAAATTTGTGTATTTAGGCGCCAAAATAATGAAAATGTTCAATGAAAGAGACGAAATACGCCGAAGAATACAGCTCCCAAATAAAATATTTAATTCAGTCTTGATGACCTTGAAGACCAGATGCATACACAGGAAAACAAAGCTCCAAGTATACAAATCTGTAATAAGACCTGTGTTATGCTATAGGTGTGAAACATGGACCCTTACTTAAGCATCCGCAAATATATTGAACGCCTTTGAGGGACGGGTCCTGAGGCAAATAATCGGAGTGAAACTAGACGGGGACCAATACAACCATGAGCTGTATGAAATTTTTGACGAGCTGGAGGTCTGAACGACTGTTAGACTACGAAAGCTGCAATGAGCTGGAAACATGAATCGTATGGACGAACACCGGATACACAAAAAAGGTATTCGTTGGCATAACTGAAGGCCGGAGACCAGCGGGGAAACCGAGGAAACGTTGGTCTGACTCAGTCAACGAAGACAGTTTACCGCTGCCTGGATTTCGAAATTGAAGGACGTGGTCAATGGACCGAGACAATTGGCGGCGCATTTTACAGGAGGCGAAAGCCCGAGGAGGGCTATAGTGCTACGAAGAAGTAGAAGATAGAATGTGTACCGCCGTGTATATTTTCCGCGAGAACGTTTAAATATCCAATACTTTTTCCCCATTTTTTCCCTACCACTCTCTCCATCACTTTTTCATCGTCGCGCAACGCTCATGCGATCTGCACTTCACATGTCGTCGATTCCTACGTCTGCCTCCAGGCAATGCTAAAACATCGGTATAAGGGGCACACAAAATGCTGTGAAGTACTCCTTTACTACTAGTCTAGTCCGATTCGTGAAATGTTCTCAGAATAAAAAAAAAATATTATAATACGACGCAGTAAAACAAAACTCTGAGTTTATAAAAACTAGCTGTCTTTAAGTATCTCGACTTAAGGGTCTAAAATGCCCTAAGATCCTCCTCCAGACTTATCATTAATTTGAATTTATTAGATGTTCCTTAAGTCTTTTCTTAAAAACCAATGATGAGGTTGCGTTTTTCACTGTTTGTGGAAGATTGTTGTATGCACGCAGAGCATCATTCGTTGCATCGTTCTTTAGTCGATCAGTTCCAGCGTAAGGTTTTACAAAATTGTTGGCATTACTTGAATTATATGGATTTATTTGTGATACTTTTATAAAGGGGCTTCGTTCCGATTCACTGGAGATAAAATATTTGAGGATAAACTTAGCTTTCGCCATAGTAATGATTTGACTGAAGGTGAGTACATTGGTCCGTTGATACACCAGTCTTGTTGGAGTTTGAATTGGAAGGATTAGAATATTTTTATAGGCGTTAGTTAGTATCCTGGATACAATATTAAGGTTTTGCTTTGACGATTGACTCAAAACGGTCACCGCATAATGTAGCTTTGTCAGTACAAATGCATTTAATACAAGTTTCTTTATATGCATTGAAAAGCCTCCATATCTTCACAACATTCCAATCATTGGTGCTAGTTGTCTCCTCAAATTATTTATGTGTGCCAACCATGTCAAACAATGATCTATGGTAAGACCAAGATATTTAATTTCAAACACTCTTTGCAAGTTTTCGCCGTTAATTTTTAGGTCAAATTCTATGTCTTCCTTATTCTTTTGTCTAAAAATCATGTATTTTGTCTTTTTAGTATTCAATGCTTTTCTCAATGGTAGAATCATGCTTGGACTCTGTAATCATATTTTTGAGCTCCATAACGTTTTCAGGTTTTCGGTTTGCTAGCAACTGTTGAAATTTCGATTTGAAAAGATTCTTGTCTAAATATCCAAATATTTTGTGAGTAGGTTTTTACTTACTGAAACTTTGACCATGGACGAGAATTTTTATGACACGATGATCTAACTCCGGCCAGTCTGCAAGTGTGAATTTAATGTTTTCATTAATTTTTTTATCATTTGTTGCTATGTGATCTAGGCAGGTACTTGAAGTCGGGCGAGTAATGTCAGTTTGAGGCGTCGTATAGTTTTTTATCACCTGTGCATAAGTTGGTTTGAGGGTAGCTGCCGTATTATCAATTAAAGAACTGACATTTGTCTTTAATTCTTTAATATTACTTTCGAAATCTTTCATTAACAGAAATTGTTGTTCCTCCTTGAATTTTTGATTTAACAGCTTACACGTGAGGCACATCCATATAAAATCATCTGATATCTCCTTGATGGTTTTGAATCTCACTTCCGTCATCTTTATGCATTTCAAGTGAAACCACTTGAAACACATACCACCGCAGCCTAGCGCTGAGTGAGCATCTTCTACAGGTTGCCTACATTTGCCACATTTCTCCTTCAATGTTTTTGTGGCCATTACTGAATTCATTACCCGCGATTGTATTAAATTTATTTATATTTCCTCGGTTGCACTTATTTTTTCTCTCCAATTCCACTTCACGAATGATCTTTAAATTTTCTTTTTATTATTTCATTAATATATAAAATAAACAAAAAAAAACTTTATCAAAAAAATTAACAATAATTAACAATAAAATATAAAATTAACAAACGTTCACTCTACGACACGAGAATCTCTCTCCTCGTAGAATGAAGACAATGAATATAAAAGATAGAAAACAAAAAACAACCGTTAATTTATTGTTCGAGCAAAGTAAAAAAGCCTGCACTTACCTAAATTTTTCAAAACCGTCCAGTGCAGCTCCCTTCACACTTCATTTTACAAATCACAATTTAATTCAAAGTAATAACGACTCCGAACAATTTCACTTCACGAACGACTTTTCTTCGTACAGCTTGATTATATGTCACAGTGACATACATATATCGTATGGATACGTTTGCTTCTCGAACTTGTGGTGAAACGGTGAGAATCATACAAAGGTATATTAAATTGGAAAATTCGATCCTTGAACTCAGACTGTTGAATTTTCGGTGTCAATTCTGTGTGGCTAGTTAAAAAGGTTTTCGCAAATTCTACCAGGTTTATATCATAACGAAACATTTTAACAACCTAGCGAGGAAACACTTGCGATATTCGTAGACAATCTTCACTCTGCATTAGGAACTCCTGATAAATTTCTGCTAAATGCCGAGCTGGTTTGGAACATGTTGGCTAACAATCCCATATTGTTCGGGTTCCTGCCACCAGACAGCTCATTATGCACAACCTACGAGAGTTTGAGCATAATATGTATATAAAATATCTTGTTGTAAGTGCAACATTTCTTTGAAGCAGGACATATTAATGTTAATCAGTGATTCTGTTTTGAGCCTCATTTTCACTAGTGCCGCCAAAATTTCCTAGTTCCGAGCCGTTTGTCCAGTAACGTTGTAGCAAATGTATTGTGAGCAAACCCTAGGCACGCTTCATCAGCTTTCCGTTGTGGACCCAAAGCTCTCGACGTAATACTGAGAGGGGTCGAGCTTCACAAATTCCTGAAGTGGTCAAAAGGAACTTCAAAAATTTCGGGTTGAACAGTCTTGCTGCTGCCGTTGGCTCAATTGTTTCTCAACCGTGCTGCACCAACTTTTCAATAATATGTGAACATGAATAGGACAATTGAAATTCGAAACACTACTGTACAGTGCATCCCCGTCCATGGAATTGTCATTGGAATCGTCATCCAAAGATTTGCGACCCGATTGACCAAGCAAGATGAATTATGGCTGCAACATTGACTTTGGTAGTACTCTTGTTTCAAAATCTGTGCATATATTCTCAATAAAAAGACAGCAGCCTGCATTATCTACCCATACTCGCTTGTTTGCAGCTCGTCGATACAAATTTTTACGAAAATTTCAGGCCACAACTTCTTAGCTTGGTGGCCATGGGCTTGTAAATTCGACACAAGTACGTGTGCAGTGGGACTTTTATGACCTTTGAATGCATACTGCTTGTCTTTTTCATTGATTACATTGTTCTGGCATAAAATCAGTGGTCGATTTTGCTTTGCATGGTCTTGTATGGAAGTGGATTTCTCTGCAGACTTACACAATAATAACATGCCTTTGGATACCTACTTCACTCTATGCATTACTTTCTATTCGCGAATCACTCATCATCTTCAAAATGACGAAAATTTCTCTTTTAACCAATATTCTTGACGTAAATTATTTTGTTTATTTGATATCCGCAGGTTTTTCAAGAAAATAAAATATTCTTGACTTGAAACCTTGGCTTGCTGTGGCTACTCTTTTCCGATGCTCAAAATCAGTTCATTATTAACTTAGGCCTGAAAGATGCCTTTTGGTAACTCTCGTTTCATAATAGGTCTTGATACCATTTCATTTTCATGCCGTTCCGTTTACGTAACGCCCCCCAAACGATGTGTCTGTTGATGTATAAAGCCAGGCTGCATGAACTGCAGGACAAGGTATTTGTATACTTAGATGACCTACTTGTTATGATTTCAATATTTGATGAACACCTAGAGCCTCTGAGTACTTTTGCTTAACAGGTCGGAGACAAAAACCTGATCACTAATAGTTGGATATGATTAACGTAAGTACCTGCCTTAAAGGCCCAACCTCAAGGGAACTCTCAACTTTCATACTGGTAGACACGAGACCACGCTGTATCTGATGCTATAAGGTCAACGCTAACCTTTGTTTTAAACCAACAGCCACCACGATACTCCCCGAAGGGCCGCAACCAATAAGCTGACCATCTGAAAATGGGGGATCGTCAGCTGCCCGTGGTACCTGAGTATACCTCCAGGGTTAAGGTTCGCAGCAATGAGTTGATCTTGTTATCGAACAATCACATAGCCACTATGTTTCGGATTAAGTTCCCGTCCTAGTATTTTTATCAAGCGTTTCGAGTATCCCGGGAAAACCAGTCCCCGTCGGTGTCACTGGAATCGGAGCAACAACCCAACAATAGCAGTTACACTCCTTTGAATTACCAAATCAGTCCCGCCCTGGGGGGGCTGATCACTAATGTTGAAAAGAGCAAGCTCGTCAAGAAGGTGATAAAATATCAGCATCCTTTTATTTATCTGTCAATGAAGCTCAACACTATTCAACGCTGCATTCCTGAATTGGGATGCTTAGCTACGATGGAAAGTGTAAAAAATAAGAGATTAAAATCATAGAATCTTTTGATCATGGATGATGATTTGGGGAATGAAGCTCAATATAAAACCACGATACTACTTTGATTGTCTCCCTAATCTAAATCAAGAAAAGTTGGTTGACTTGAACCGGTGGTTGTTGTTTTCTTGCACCTGAAGTTGTCTTTAGTCTCTAGTCGACACTAGCATCACTTATAGTAGGCATGCACTACATCATTTCTCTTCCAGTGACAACGTCAGCCTTTTCATTTGCACATGTGGGCCGGAACAAGGCAGATGGTAATTCCAGTGTTTCTGGATATATTTCTGACAGAATGTCAGATTACTGATGTTGAGAGGATGTGAGAGGTTTCGGTATGTAGCTAGTTGCTGTTTGATTCCTATGTATGTAGCTATTACTGCGTGCATAATGACGATTACTGGACTGGTACCGAGAATTTGTCACATGATTGTAGTCCCGGAGCTCGGGATGTGTTGTATTTAGTAGATACTGGAATCCAATGGAGCATAATTGTGTTCCTGATTGACCAGGTTGTTGTATAATGGAATGCATTCGGCTGTTGCGGGGGTACGAAACTATTCTTGGTGAACTAATTGAGACTGAGCAATGGGTTGCGGTGGCGTATTTGTTGGTCTCTGGATCAGGCGGCAATGACTCCTAACTAGGCATTTGAAAAACAGGGCTAGTAGGTGACGGAGAAGCATCGTGGCAGGCGAGGAAAGCAAGTCTGATGTGCTTGATGGGAGCGTTGAAGTGCCGGCCATCTATGTTAATAGTGATGAGGTTTGGAACATGCGATTAAATATTTTGTGTGGGCCAGAATCCAGATGATTTAGCCATTTTTTGACTGCATATACTCGCAGTAAGACGTGATAGTAGGAGTTTGGTGCTTTGAATACGAGGTTGTCGTACAGTTCCTATATATTGTAGATTTGGTTTTGGCCAAAGTTTTCGCATATTTTGACGGAAACCGTTGAGTTTCTTGGACCTGCAAGTTATCACGGCTAAGATATTCTCCTGAATGGCGCAGTATGGATCTGAACATTAGCTTAGCTGGCGAAGCTGCAAAGTCCTCTTTGAAAGTGTTTCTTAGCCTAAGCAAAACGGTATGCCAGATGCAAATCCAGTCCTGATTTTCTGACTAGCACACGAGGGTGCCTTTTAATGTGGGATACCAGTGCTCCAACAGTCCGTTAAATGCTTGGCGGCACGGCGATGTCCCAGTTTGTTGGCAACGCAACAGCGTGCTGGGTGAATTGAAAAAGCGAGACTCAAACTGCGTCCCCTGATCTATGGTGACAATCACTGGGGCCCCGAAGGAAGTGACACCATTTGTGTAGAATGCTTGTATGACTACGGCCGCTGATTGCTCAGCTAGAGGGCTGCTTCAGGCCATTTCACAAAAGCATCCATCATCGTAAGGCAATAACAAAATGCATACGACAAGGGAGAGGGCGACGATTTCCAGATGAACTTGCTGAAACAGCTGGCTTGGAACAGGGGAATTCTGCGGAATGTTGATCACGTGCCCGGATACTTTAGATTTCTGGCAACTGGTGCAGGTCCGAGTCCACTGAGTGGTATCACGGTGCATGAAAGGGCACACAATCTTCTTCTTGATAGTGCTAGTGTGTGAACTATGCTGAAATATATAGAAGAACTTAATGCGCAGTGACTTGAAGGCTAAGAACCTGAGTGGGGAAGGTGAGATATCACACACAATTGCAAGACCATCTAGAGTGACTAAATTGAAGCAGGGGGAAGTAGTGTTGTTATTTAAGAGCCCCTAAATTTTGAGGTGCATGCTTTATTTTGTTTGCGGGGTCATCAAATCCTTCAAACTGGATATAGTGTCCGTTACCACGTTGACGTAGTCAGTTATGTATTGAATTTGCATGGAAAATTTTGCAACTAAGCTGAGTTGGTGGATCTACCGATGTACGTGAAGGCGAAGTATGCTTTCACGTGCAAAGGAGACAATTCTGGTGAAAATCTGCACTAGAAAAATGTGAACGGGATGAATCTGCCTCTCTGTTTTTGCTCCAGGACTGATCTGACTGGTGTTGGTAATCAAAGCTAGGGGCTTGCCTGGTTGGTAGAATTTAAATAAACTTGCATTCGATAGACTCTCTTAGCATTGATTGAAAGATTAGACTGGTTCTGGATTCTAAGAGAGCTTTGAGTTCTCATTTTTTGTCTTTAACGCCAGAAGATGCCATGGAGAGGTGACAGTAAATCAGTAGCTCTAGATGAACTTGCGATAGTTGTTGAATGCTCTGCGAAATTGTCTAAGCTCTGGAAATATAGTTGGCTGTCAGTGGTTCAAGATAACTTTGGCCCTGGAGGTAGATGGAGACAATCCATACTTTAAGATCTTGCGCACCAAGAATTCAACAGTTGACCACGTTTATTATAAGGATAAATTGACTCAATCGTTCAAAGAAAGAGCGGATGTGATGGAAGAATTGTTCCTCTGTTTTGAAGAATGCGAGGACGTCGTCAATATGGGCTCTACAAAAATCCAATCCACATGAAGCTTCGTTCACGTATCACTGGAAAATTTGGGCGGCGTTCCTGAGATCAAGCAGGACCGTAAATTCAAATGATTACTGTTGTTTTTAGAATATCACACACCTCGATGGGGATCTTGTTGCACCCCCAGATATTCCACGGGAGTCGCTGTACAATGTTACACCCCCAGATATTTCACGGGAGCCACCACAAGAAATTACGGTGCTCCGGCGGGGCTTACGGACCCGGTTTAGCTCGTCCGGAGACGGACGTGGGGCACCACTCGCTTATCTCCCAAGGCCCCAATACGCCGTCAAGTGAAAATACGGCTTTCCGAATCAACCACCGTCACTGTTCATTTTATTCAAACGCCCTAACTATCGAGCACAAGTCTATTGCCAAACTAAGCACCTCGTACCACAGTTCCCTCGGGACCTTCTAAAGTCGCAATGGAGCACTAATTTCCTCCCTATAAGCTCCTCCTACACTCCCCTCGAACACTATCACTAACCTTCCGACCAGCTATCGAGATTAACACACCACCTCCGAACACTTTCACTCACTTCCGATTGTACTATTTTTTAAAACCATAACTTGCCACTCAAGCTGCACCCGTCACAACCTGTAACGATATTTCCATTTCCACATTTTAAATAAATCTTACCTTTTTTTCTTTTCCATGAAATATAAGTTTAATAATTCAGTTTAAAGTTAACTATACAAATTCATACAACAATGACCTTGCGCAAACTCTCTAACTACTTCAATATTGAAAACTTATTACCTTGCGCAAACTCTCACTACTTTGATTCTGAAAACTTATTACTACGCGTACCCCCTTCTCTGTTGCATTCGATGGTGTTCTTTTCGTCTGGTGTTGCCACTTCTAGTCCACAATTCTGCCTCGTCGTTGTGTCCTCGACACGTTCACTCGCCACTCGGTGAATCGCCTTTCACTCATCGCTGGTTTACTTCTTATCAACGCCGCTTCGCTAATCCTCAGCAATAAGCCACTCGATGAATCGTCTTCCACTGGTTGCTTGTCCACTTCTTATCAACGCTCATCGCTTCGCTAACCCTCTGCCATACGCCACTCGAGAAGAAAGAAAGAGGAGGCGCGTCGTCCGTTGTGTACTTTTATGATCTCCTCCTAACGGCCAATGTCCCGCTCACCGACCAAGTTCCTTTGTCTCCAGTCATTCACCACTTCGGAGTGGTTTTTCCTATTCTCGCGAGGTAGTTTCACTCTACCGCAGCATGATTCCCACTCCGCTCTGGTGGTGATCACTTCAACCTCGGCTGAATTGGCTGAACCTGGTTTACTGATGGTCTGCAACGCCAGTTATGTTTGTTTACATTCTTTTTGATGGAACTATTATTTCGGGAAAATCGTGCCGATGTTGTTATATTCTTTACAAGATTCGCCCCAAAGCAGTGCACTCGGAGTGCCATGGTGTTTACTCGGTTTTCATCAATTTTCATAGTGAATTACTTGTATTCTGAGCTAAAATATATTTCTCAAGTGTGTACACGTATGTTTAAAGTGCTGTGAAATGTTTTTTTTTTGCACGAGCTAATCATAATCGTTAGTTTGAGGTGAATTTAAAGTTGTGATTTGCTCAAGCTGTCCGTCGCGAGTCTAAACGCGTACGGAAAACTGGAAAAATGGCGTCAGGCAGCGAAGCCTCTTGTGTAAATGATCTAAATTTCGCGATAATCTGTTCATTTTTCGAGAAGTTCTCGTCAATGCTAAATATTCAGCAACCCGACATTCATACGTTTCAAGAAAGGCTGGAGAATTCGGAAGAAGTTGCCCCCGGCCTCCGCCAGCAACATATAAATCTTCTAAGGAAAATGCGAAAAACTGTACACGAAACATCATGGGAGACTGCACTAGCAAAATTTTGCTATCTCTACTCGGCACAAGATGCATGGGAAATTGAGCGATTTGGATACAACAAATCAAGTATGTAAGTTTGATGGGCAATGCTGTTGTATTGATGTCAACTAGCGTATTTTCTTTTTGATATCTAGATACATTTTTCTTTTTATCGCTACGAAGTTCTTAATTTACTATTTTCTGACTATCTTCTAACAAGATCTTGATGCAGATTCCCAATCTTTATGCAAACTAATCGGGATACTATCGTGATAGTAGTGATATCCTTTTAACTGTTGTCATTGGATTTTTCCAAGAGCGATAGGGGACTCCTAAATTCATGGGGGCTAATGAAATGGTAATCTTTCCTTTTAATACATACGGCTACATCATTATTTGCCATCGAAATTTAAAAATACACTTCTCCTTGTACTCAAATTTTGCATCACGTTGAGTATTGCTAAATTGAACAAAGTGTCTTAAGCTTTCTTGCAATTTGGCGTCGACAAGATTGTTCGAGCGTCATAACAAATTAGTTGCGTTGAATGGTCTTACATCCCAGCATAAGGTTTTCTCAAGTTCGGCGTGATAGCGAGAATTAATTGTATCGTTGTGATTGTGTTTAATTGTATTTGTGCACAACTCAACTTGGTAATCTTACCATTGCCTGTGATGAAGTAAACTGTTAGCGCATTTAGATTCTTGACATTCTTTGCGAAGATTTGAGATATTTTTCGCGGCTTCCTTGTGTCGTTTTTGCTCAAGATTCAATTGTTCGCAACATTTTCCGCTTGCTTGGCGAATCAATCAATTCCTGATTCCGTTCGGGGGATATCCTTGTTCACCTTTATTCGGTCTAAACTGAGAGTCTTCTTTCTAGTTGTTGCTTACTCCTTCAGTTTTGCTCTGAAAAGCAGAATTTTCCCTTACTTTTTGCATTCAGGGGAAAATCTTGCGTGTGGGCTAAAACTGCATATGCTGAGTTGATTTTATTGTATCATGACATTAGGCCTGAATCATCAAAAGAAATGGGTTCTGTTTGTTGCTGTAGCTTCAACTCTAACTGCTTGTTAATGTTCATTAATTTGGAACATGTTGTTTCAAAACAATACAGATCTTCTTTGCTCTCCCGGTCTTTAAACGGCGATGAACCTTCTCGTTCATTACCACGCAAAATTATAAGTATTCGTACTTAACCTACTGTTGGTGAGTACAATTAGGAGTTTCAAACAAAACCCTAGTTGAGTGCGGCTTAGACTTACTTAATTTACCGAGTCACGCAAATGCTATGATAGTGTTCGGAGTGACGCAATGTTGATGCCCTTCTACTTTATCCGTAACAATCTGATGGAACACCGGTAGAAGATCTATTTTGCTGAACAGTTTCATGCGATGAAGTCCTCGATATGTGGAATCGGGAATCGGTTGGGCAGAATTATTGCATTAAAGTGACAGTATTTGCATCAAGAGCGCTAGGAACCATCCTTTTTAGGCGCTATTCCAGAGGCAGTCTGACGGGTGGCAATGTTGCATTTCAAGCAAGTATGCAAATTCTGCTTTATCTATGGTGAGTGTTTCGAGGGACATCCTTTGGGTTTTGCTGCCTACCGGAGGTCACTAAGTGATAATGTGGTATTTGACTATCTAGCTGCTTTTGAGCAGTTTGTGAATGATGCCCTTTAATGAAAAAAACTGCTTCAATGACTGATAATAGTGGAATTCACCCACTACAGTTGTGCTAGAAGAAAAATTGCAAGTTGATTGAGATCAGATTGTGGCAGTCCCCAAGGACGTTGACTGGACCGAAATTTCTAAGGAAGTCAGTGCCGATGATGTTGCTTGCTACATTGCCGATACGAAAATTCCACGTGAGCATACGCTTAAGAAACGATTGTTACGGGTGAACATTGAGACTCCATAGCGCTGCTCACCCGAACACTACCATACGCGATTTCGTAAGAGTTTAACCTACGCAATACTGAGCCGCACTTTATTAATTGTTTGTTTCTGGTAGTCCGATGGTGTAACTATCAACAAGTAATTTTAATTTGCATTCCCGAAAGAATTATTATTTTAATTACAAACAGAAGCCACACAATAATTTTAAGCTTAATAATTGTTTTAATTACAAATAGAAGCCACACAATAATTTTAAGCTTAATAATTGTTTGAATTACAAACAGGAAGCCACATAGTAATTTTGCTTTGTAACTTAATGTACTTAAACTCATGTAGCTAGGTCGCTTCCGCTCCACACGCCACAATTATGGACAACGCAGCCAGCAGCAAGTGGCGGAGGCACCAAGCACCAGCGCGAGCTCAAAAACGAAATGCGAAATACACACGGTAGCGGAAACATTCGTCATCCATTCAACATATGCGGCAAAACATTTAGTCAGGCAACGCGATTGCATCGTCATAAGGCTTTGTACTCTAATTCCGCTCCATCCCAATGCAATGTTTGCGCACTCAAGCATGAGTACAGTGATTGTGGCAGATATTATGAAATATCCAAAACTCTAAAGACACATCGTATCGTACATACTGAGCCTAATAGGTGCAAGTGCATCGTCGGCGTTAAATCAGTCGATAATGCCCACAATGCTAAGAGATGGAAAGTTACATTTGAATCCCAATGATAGTTGGGAAAGACTTCTAAGCAATTGGGAAGGTTTAACAAACATCAAATCCCATCTTCCGGCCAGGAGAATCTTTATTTGCGACTAAAGATGGTTGTTTCATCATTCACGCGACATTGTAGTGTAACTTGCTAATTTGTGGGTTGTTGTAGTTCTCATCCTATTATAAAATAGTTTCATTATAAGGCTCTATAAAAGACCTTAATAATTTGCGGGTAATATTTGCTAAAAATTAAACATACAAATGAGTATGATCAAAGAAGCGAAACCAACCAAAGTTTCAAATGATTGTTATCATCGGAGCGTCATCAGTCGCCGAAGACGACACAGCAGACAAGCATACGACAAGTGATGCTGCACTCGTATCTTCGGTCGAAGGAAATGATGAATAAACGATGAATCAACAATAACACACAATGGAGATGGAATCAATGCATTCGGTGGATAGTACATTTGATTCCCAATAGGATCACCACAGGTGGTATGTAGGTTGAGTGGAAACAAGTGAGGGGAGTTACTCATTTAGCAGAGCAATGTCACTCAAAACAAGTTTTTCCCGGCGGATGGAAGGGAAAAGGAAAAAAACGGGATTGAGTAAGATTATTTAAGCCGAGAAGATTGGCGCGTTCGGTCTCTTTTCTCCTGTGTTCTGGGAGGGTGAAGTTTTCTTCCGTCGATCGACACACATTGGTGGTGCGGTAAAAAAAAACTAAGTACGTGGGAACAGTTTAACTTGTGCGAACAACGGCGGTGCCTCCGGGAATTAAATCAATGTGGGAACCTCAACGGTGGCTAGCGATCACAGTATCACGAGCGTCGACGAGACGGCGAAAGAAATCTGGGAGCGAGCGGAAGTGAGGGGCCCCTCTCCTAGGTTAGGAAAGTAAAGTAAGTGGCTTCTTGACTTTGAGATCGTGCATTGTTCTTCATTTCAATAAATATAGTCCTCCGTCCATACAGCAAAATTATTTAGTTTCTTTGCGATTTGTGAAAAGTGCGGCTCAGGAAATCTTTCCCGGGAGTGGTGACCAGGCGAGAAGACCTGGAAGTCTTTTCGGTGGTGGTGGTGTTCGGGTAGGAAATGTGAGTGCCGGTTTCCTCGTTTCCTTTTGCGTTAGGCGGAGTTCAGTGAACGGGGGTAGGAAATCAAAGATTTGGTGTGAGGGCGTTATTTCCAACTCGCCCTGGGTGATAGAGTCCCCGCGGCCTAGTGTCCCAGCGGTAGTTTTCCTTTCTCCTTTTCTGCTCCGGTGGTCGTCCTCCCGTTCGGACGCCCCTTGGGAGGCTCGAAAAGCGGACGAGTGGCGCCCACGCCCGTCTTCGGGTAAGCTAGTTTGGGAACGGTGGAACCTCCACCGGAGTAGCCGCAATAAAGTGGTGGCCGTAACGGGGTAAGGGAATCTGGCGATCATCAATTTTCCACTTTGGAAACTTGGGGGTAATACAATGTCCAATGATACCATTTTATGTCCGTATGTGGAAATTTGAGAGCTTTTTGTAGCGTACAATTTTTGCTCGGCTAGTTTGTTGTTAAGGGCATATATCTGCCGTAGAGTTGATGTATTGACTTTGCTGTTGATAAGAAAATTCAAATAGCTGGCTTTGTTCCTGATGAAGATGCGGCTTGGGGAAGAAACGTTGTCTAGCGCCGCTCGAGACTACGAAGGAAATCGTTCTTTGAGTTGGTATTCCGATTAAATTTGCACGGGGGATGGCACTTAATCATTTTGCTGCCAAATTTCTAGTGGTAGAAGCAGATTTTTGACTAAACATCGCGTGAGCGATGCCGTTGCCTGAATGATAAGTGCTGTCACTGACAGATGCGCTTCAAAGACTTTCTTTCAATAACTCTACTCAGAATTGCTGCTAGTTTTAAAATTTATATAATCCGCCATTTTGTGGTGGTGGCCATCTTAGATATATTATGAGAGTGGATATCTAATACACCCATAATTGTATTGTCATCAGAACTACAGGAATGAGGTAAAATTTTAATTATTAGATTTGACTCACACAAGACACAAACAAGGCAAGCTGAATCAAACTGTTTGAAAACGACTGAACGCGTAGAAATAAAATGTTTAAGCTAGTCCATCCAACAAGAATCAAAATTCTTTTGGGATGTATATTTCTTAGCTCTGGTTGTTCGAATAATTTTGGCGGCCAGTAAAGATAAATGAACTATAGAAACGCCTTACTTTCCACCAGCTTCGTTGCAATTGGAATTCAGCTTCAACATACTAGAAATTTCAACCACAACGGTGGGAACTTCTTCCAAACTTTCAACTACTGGCACGAAAAATTACTCTCCTGAGTACCTTAACACAGCAACACTTTACTGCTTGCAAAAACACCTCAAACTTTCAACGAAACTCTTTGTTTATGCTTTCAGTTCATCGCAAACCAGTGTTGCAAATACGACGTACTCACATACTGGTATTTTGTCCAGTGGAATGCTAGCACCAACTTCAACTCAATCCTGTTTTTCTTCCATTTTCTAACACTCTATGGTTGGGTTCGTACTATGTATCTTAAAAACTGTTCCCGGCAAAGTTTTGCGGACATAAATTAATTTGCTTAGTACACTCTATTCTCTTTCTCTGTTGCCATGAAGTGCAGATTAAGACTCCCAAAAACATACTCTCCACGCGAATGTGCTCGTATAGTCTACATACTCGTATACGTACGTTGAATTTGCGCTGAAGATGCCGTTCGCATTTTGATTTGTGGCTCCCAAAAGTTTGTTTACCGGCGAAATTACAAAATTGACGGGGCAGTCCACGTACTCCACTCGTACTTGCTAGCGGAGTTAGCTAACACATACTTGATTCGAGACTGGGGGCACAAAACTTTAATTTTATAGTGCACCTACAGGTGCTGGCCTCGGTAAAACCTGCAAAATGTCATTAACTTAACTAGCTTACATATATGCAATGTAACTAGTTTGGGGCTGGAAGTTAACTTCACAGACTCAGGTACGGTTGAAAGGAGAAAGTTAGGAAGGAGGACGTGATTTATAATCGGAAAATTAGAAAAATCTTGAGATTAAAATAATGTACTGAATCGATTTTTCAATAATACCTACGTTGTAAGTGTAAATGAAATTAAAGGTTTACAAGCGGAATACATATTACTCTTTCATATATTGTAACTGATTGAATCAATTGGAGATTTAGGAACAATTTATTGCAGGATGCTTCATAATACTTCTTTACAAAGTTTTCTGAGTATGTTAATTACTTTTCCTCTATGTTGATACGTGACCGCTCCCAGTGAAGCAGTGGAAAGGATAATTGTTGTAGGATATTATTGAAAAACTGCATGATGCTGGATTTACAAGGAGACATCTATTGCAACTGCGTTGCCTTAAAATCTTAGTTGAAATCCGATTTTCCCAATTGCTATTTTTCAGATTTCCTATCCTGCAAATGTCCTCATATATGTATGTTAATTAGCCCAAATATCCTACATACTGTTATATGTCCACACAATTCTGTAAACAATAGCAATTTTTGTCGCAACTGTTAATAACATCATGATCAACCAAGAAAAGTAAATAAGTGACGTCACTGTGTATATTCAGAATTTCTCAAATGTTCCAGGCAGCTCTCGTCAAAACATTTGCCAATATACGAGAAATAGATTGAATGACTAGACACCCTATATACAGGGTCTTTATAATAAGTAACCGGACTGACCTCAGGAAATTTTTTATTGTCAAAATATGTACAATTTTTCTTGACATTCCCACGTTGAACGTTTTCCAGAGTCCCGAACTGCGTCCCCTTAAGGTGTCTCTTGATCTTGGGGAACAGAAAGAAGTCCGCTGGTACCATATCCAGGCTGTAAGGAGGCTGTGGCAATGTTGCCCTCGACTGTTCGGAGTGGCACACACCGGCGTCACCACGACCGAAAAAAGCGCGCAAGAGCAAATCGAAGGTGAAGTATTATCGACTCCAATGGGGACTATTTTGAAGATTTCTAAAGAAAAATTGTACATACATATTTTGCCAATGAAAAATTCCCTGAGTTCAGTCCGGTTGCTTATTATACAGACCCGTATATAGCCGAGCTGATGAATGGGGAATATAGTAAAACTGCGATAAGATTAGAGCGCGAATTAAAGTGCGATTTGTAAAACAGTGAAATTAAGTATTGTGCGTTCTTAGTAATAAACTCATTTACCTTATTTTTTTTTTTTTTTTTTTCTTTAAAAGCCGTCGGGCCTTGCTTAGTTGTGTGAGCAGACGCGTTTCGACTACTTTGAGTCATCTTCAGTGTCTAAAGGATGAGTTGAAGGGAGCGACTTTATATAGTCGTAGGATGGGTAATTAGCGAATAGGTAATTAGCGGATGGGTAATTATCGGATGGGTAATTAGCGGATGGGTAATGAGTGGATGGGTAATGATAACTTAACTAACTTACTCAATTATGCCACGTAGGGGGATATTATGTTTTTGTTTTTTTGCTTGTTGGCTGTCCGTTTGTTCTGTTTCATCTCGTTTCCGTTTTCGTCTAAGAGTGTGGTCTAGGACTGAGAAAATTGCGTCGGAATTGGTAACAAGTTGTTCGTTGATAATGTCACCGTCTGTCTTTCTATGTTTATAAATTTCAAGCCTTTCTAGGATGTCAAGTCTTGGTCCTTTGTTTTGTTTGTGTAGCAATTTCATAGAGTTTGTCATAGCATCAGGCTCATGTGCGTGGTTTTGAAGGTGCGTCGCATAATTGGAGTCTGCCTTGTTGTATAAGAAAGATCGTAGGTGCTCTTTGTATCTTGTCGTTAGTTTTCGTGTTGTCCTTCCTATATATACCATGTCGCAGTCCTTGCATGTCAGTTTGTATATGCCGCTGCCTTCGTATATCGATGTGTCATTCAGTGTTGACTTCAGTTTGTTTCCAATGTTGTTGTTCGTTTTGAATGCAGTTTGCAATTTGTATTTCCTAAGGAAGTTTGATAGTTTGTATGTCTCTTTGCCTACGTATGTTAACGATACCCACTGTTGGTCGTTCTTATGAGTTTCCGTCGGTTGGCGTTCCTGTTTTTGTTTGTACTGTGTGACTAGTTTGTCAATGTCGCATTGTTTGTATCCGTTATTATTAGCTATTCTGTAAATGTTGTTTAGTTCGTTGGAGTAGTTAGTAGGAGTCATGGGGATGGAGTGAAGCCTCTGCACCATTGATCTGTACGCTGCTAGCTTATGTTGTGCGGGGTGGTTAGATGTTTCATGTAGGGTATGATCAAATGTGGTTGGTTTTCTGTATATTTTGTAGTCCAATCGTGTTTGTTCACGTGTCACAGTTAGGTCCATATAGTTGAGTTGTCCGTTTGTTTCTTTTTCCATAGTGAACTTTATATTCGGGTGAATTTCATTCATATAGGCAAGTAGTTCGTCTTGTTTATTTTCTTGTGAGTCAATAACAATGAAACAGTCATCCACATATCGTCTGTAAAATATTACATTGAATCTTTTGACAACTTTGGGTATAAAGACTTCTTCCAAAGATTGTAAGAATATTTCTGACATTATTGAGGACATTGGATGTCCCATACCCAGACCGTCTTTGGCAATGTATGTGTTGCTATTGAACTTAAAATAGTTCTGTTTGATTGTGGTCTTTATGAGATTGAGTATTTGATCTGTGAATCGTCGGCTGTTGTTGAATGAAAGTTTTTCTTTTAGTATGGCCAGTGTTTCATCGAAAGGGATAGACGTATAGAGGTTGGTGATGTCTAATGATAAAAGTTGACAATTTTCAGTCAATTTTAAAGAAGTGGTAGAATTTGCTAGCTCGCGGCTGTTCTTTAATGCGTATTTGTCGTCAAGGTGCACGACATCAGCCATTATCATTTACCTTAATTTGAAAGACAGTGCGTTTTCACTTTTCCAGGACATTAAACTAATCGACCGTAACACACGACAAGTGGTGTCGAGAGGTGAGAAAGAAAATTTTGAAAGCGAAAACATTTAAACATTTTTAAAGTGCACAATAGTGAAGTTTAACGTTGAAACTGGTGGAAAAAATCCGAAATAATAAAAATTTGTACCATTTTTTGGCATGTTAGTTTTAACAAAATTTGTTAATTTCCGGGCTATGCCGCCAAATTGACAAATATACACTTTTTTTCAGAAAGACATATTTGACATTTCGATCACTTGCGTGATCGTGTTCAGAAATACTACATCGCAGAGCCATTACAATTCATATTTGTACACATAACTTTTTACTTAATTACATAATTACATTATTTTCACTCAAGTGTTTCTTAATATCCCGCAATAAACTACATTAATCCCTTCTGTATCCTTTCTCCTATTCATTGTGTTTTCGGTTGTCATTATTTTAGGAACCTCCAGGATCATCTTCTTTTTGTAGTTGCGCTCCTCCCTTATGGTTTTGAACAATGCGTTTTTAGTAAATAGGGAAGTTTTCCGTTCTGCTCCAGTTCTGGCGTATAGCGCAGTCTGTCATGGTAATTGTTGAGGATCTTCAGAAATTTATCAGTTTCTGTTGTTTTTACGAACGCATAGATGTCATCGACGTAATTAATAATTATGTTTGGTTGTGAGCTGGATATATGCAGTGCGGTCTTCCATGACGATGTCGGCGATCATGGGTGATAGTAGGCTTCCTATTGGTAAGCCATAATTTTTTTTGTGTATTATACCGTTGTAGCTGAAAATGTTGCTGTCCGTGATACAGAATTGAAGAGCTTCCATAAATATCTTCTCGTTGGTCATCGTGATTTCACTGCATCTTCTTTGGATCAGGTCGATTGCTAGTTTGTTAAAAATGTGGGTGAAAAGTGAGCTCACATCAAATGATACCATCGCCTCTTCATCATTGATATCTATTCTTTTGATTTTCAGCTTGAACTCTATCGTGTTCTTGACATTGAATGCAGAGCTGGTCGTCAGGCTCTTGAGTGAGTTAGCCAAGTGCTTCGACAGGTTGTCAGGCGCGAATCTAAGTGGGGGTCCCAGGGGTCATAACCCCCCCCCCCCTCAGAATCAGCATGCATTTTAAAAAACAGAGCTGAATGAATTATTCGCAAACCCAAAAACAAAAAAAAAAATCAAACAACCAAAATGAACTCAGTTTTTGTGTAATCAAAAACCAGAAACACCCCAAACGATCAAAGTCAACTTACCATATTTTTAACTAAAAACATTGGAAATAAAATGTAACTATAATAACGACTAAACTTTTTATAGAATACTAATTTTTTTCTGTATTTGGTTTGTCGCAACACTTGCGATTTGTTTATATTTGTATAAGTTCCAACTGGTAAGATCATTTATAACACAAAATTTATTTTCAATTTTGTTTCGCAAATCTGTTGATTATTGCATCGATGTCCAATTCGATGTCGTGATGATTGTGAAACAATGCAAGTCCAATGAATCTGTCTTCTGCCATAGTTGATCTCAGCCATGTTTTGAGGCGACGGAGAGTTGAAAAACTCCTTTCTGCAGTAGCTCTGGTCACAGGAAGCGTATACAAAATATCAAACAGTCTCCTTCATCACACGCAGCACAAACTAGAGGAAGCGAACCGGGGAGTTCACCGCCGTTTTCAACAATCCGATTCCATTTGGCTACCCACAATTTGAATTCTGCAATGCCTCCCGAGACCGAGACACGAGTTTGCAGAAGCTTCTGGTACGTTTCTGCCGCATGGCTGTGCATGAAGTCCAAGCCAGAAACAATCTCAACCGAAAAAGGTTCGTCACGTCTGTGGAGAGTCTTTCGTTGAATGTAAATCCCTCTCTTAAAATACTCGTCTGGCGTTTGATTTTGTTGATGACTATCTCGATGTTTTAGCGAGAAACAACACGAGGCACTTTCATCTCCACATCCAACTGTTTAGCGAGATTTTCAGTTTCAGTATACAGCTGTTGAAAAACGGAATCAGCCTCGCTTACTTTCGTCTCAAGAACAATCAAAGTACCTGGTATCAAATCGGTTGCTTTCTTCAGATCTAATGATGGCTTTTGGAGTATTCGGCTTAATGGTATTGTTACTCCTGAAAAATACAAAAGCCAACAAAATGATTGTAAACTAATTTTCTTGATTTTTTTTTTTTTATTTTTTTTTTTTTTTTAAATTTTTAAATAAGAATATAAATTCCAAAAGCTTCCTTTTTCGACTATATTTATTTTTATTTTCTGTAGATGCGCATTTCGACCGCAACATACGGTCATCCTCAGTACACTACCTCTTGTTTTTTTCTTGTTTGGTTTATAATAATTATTTTTGTTGCATTAATTAATTTGAGTAATTTCTTGAAAAGTAAATTTGAATCAAGTCATTTTTCAAGAGAGCAAAACATGTCTGCGTAATTTTTTCAAACCGTTCAACTGAAAAAATGAAATAAGTACAAGCTATATACATACCACGAGCATCATTCAAACAAGCAGTTGAAATCAGGAACGTTGGACTAAGAAGATCATGAAGAAGGTTAGCAGCAGAAGATGCACTATTCTCATCCCGCAATGCTGTAATCTCTTCAAGTGCTTCACAAATTGTTATTAACCGTTCACCTTGAAACTGCAGGTGTCCTACGTGATTTTCAACCCATCGTGTCTCGCAAAGACTTTGAAGAGATTTGTTACCAAGCTTGTTTTCGAAGACACCGTGTCTTTTTGAAGAAGCATTTGAAAAAACTACAATGGTTTTCATTATCCCTGAAGCGTTTCGGCAGTTTGTGGCATTCGATGATTTCAATAAAGAATTGTTCAACACATGGTTATTGCAAGGACAACGACGTGCGTGAATTGCTACTTTCATCAACTCGTGACATGTCCCTTTCAAGTCAAACGCCATTACTGAGCAACTTTCTGTACCGAAGCCAACCAAGTATTGCAGGTCCAAGTCAAATTTGTTACACAAAACTATGACAATATGTGCCACTGCAACTCCAGTTAAACGACGCGCGTTACCTTCCACATCTTCAGAACGAATCGCAGAGTACGTGTCGCAAAATGTAACAAAATTTTCTCTGGCAACTCTATTCCAGACATCGCGAAGTGATAAGCTGAGCTGTTCAGTGTGTGAGTTGTCGGTCGTCTCGTCAAATATAACGGAGAAAAATTTTGCCGCTCTTACTCTATTCAGGATAACTTGCTGAATTTCCTTTTTGCAGGCTTCTATCAGTTGATTTTGGGTGGTTTTGCTAATGTACGTTGTGTTTGCACCTGCGGTTTCTAAATGTTTCTGAAGAGAAGAGTCACCAGAATCAATTCTGAGGCTAAGGAGAGCTTTAAAGTTCCCATCATTTGCCACCAGACTGTCTCTTCCGCCAGCTTCTACCGCCTTCTGGTGCTATTGGTTTCGTTGGTGAACAGAAAGTGCTCCCTTTTTACCAAGTAAGTCGTCAAACTTTTTCAGCGGTTCTTGAACTAGTCGCTTCGGATAAGTATTTGTTCGGTAACCTCCTCCTGAGCTGGACACGACACAATAAAGACCTTGATCTTTATGAGACAAAACCAGCCAAGGGAATTTCTCTAGATGGGATTTTTGAGCGTTCTTCTTCCTTCCCTTCCCATTCTTCACTACGACATTATGAGGAAAAATATAATCGGGAGAAGTTTCCCAGTGATGTTTCATAAAATCCGACTTAGTAAAATCGTCGATGTTGCGTTGGTTTACGTAAGACCCTAACATATATCGGAGGCGAAATGAGGTTTGCAGCATGGTTCGTTTGTATGCGTAGTATTCACTGAATGGGAAGTGGACGGAACATTTTCAAGCCTATCAGTGATGTTCGAAATACTAGCTGATGGTATGAATTCTTTTGCCGACGATGATGCATCAGAACTAGATTGAGCCTCCGGTTTCATACTTTAAGAAAAGAAAGCTTGAATCGTTCTTGTGGAAGCTGGTCGTTTCGTCGCCTTTTTTAGAAACAATATCTCAATCTCAATATGTTGTTTCATATACAATTGTATTAAATGCATGATGCATTCGCCAAATTGAAACTGTTAATTTTCTTCGTTACTGGATTAAGAACCAGAATTTCTAACTATAACATCACCCGACTGGAAGGAATCAATAAAAAGTGTTGAAAAACTGTAAACAAATAAAAATGATAAATATTTACGAGAATTTCCGTAAACAAATTCGGAAAATTCGGTTTGTATTGTTATTATTGCATTTTAAGCTTTTGCCTGGATCCCACTTAAAATAGAAGCACTTTTCCGGACAAATTAATGTCATTTATCCGCACTACCAATTAAAATTTCACTGCGATATCACCAAGTATCGTCGTATTAAACTATTCATGCCATCTTTAACAAAACAATGAGATACATATATTACATGCTATACATATAGTACATGGCAAAAACAAAAGAAGGCGATTCAATGCATTGCCACAATTGCGTTTATTTCACTTATTTCCGGATAATTTACAGAAATTCTAAGAAAAAATTAACAGAAAACTGTAACGTTCACGCGTAAGTACTCGTTGTAGCATCAATTTTCACGAATTTTCAGGAAAACTCATCTATACGAAAAAGAAATCATTGCCACCATTTATAATTTTCATTCGAAGCTTTCCCGATGATAATCACAAAGACGAGACGAAATGACGGTAAAAAATTTTTAAGACACTGAAAATACATGTCGTGAAAAGTTAAGACAACATATACCACAATAAGAATCAATCCGATCAACAAATTCCAGCAGACCAAGAACGGAACAGTGAAAAAGATGCATCAACAGGAAGAAATAGACGACACAACAAAATCGAAGCTCACAACGTACTCTTCATGGATATCAAGGATGTATGGTGTGCCAAAAATACACAAACTAAAATGCCCAATGAGGCCAATAGTCTCAAATGTCAACAGTACAGCGTATAATCTATCAAAGCACTTGGCCAACTCCCTCAAGAGCCTGACGACCAGCTCTGCATTCAATATCAAGAACACGATGAAGTTCAAGCTGAAAATCAAAAGAATAATATAGATATCAGCAACGATGAGGCGATGGTATCATTGGATGTGAGCTCACTTTTAACCAACATTTCTACCAAACTAGCAATCGACCTTATCCAAAAAAAATGCAGTAAAATCACGATGACCAACGAGAAGATATTTATGGAAGCTCTTCAATTCTGTATCACGGACAACAAAATTTTCAGCTGCAACGGTATAATATAAAAAAAAAATTATGGCTTACCAATGGGAAGCTCTCTTTCATCCATTATCGCCGACATCGTCATGGAAGACCTGTTAAAGAACGCACTGGATAAATTCAGCTCAAAACCAAAAATAATTATTAATTATGCAGATAACATCTTTGTCGTCGTAAAAACAAGAGAAATTGATAATTTTATGAAGACCCTCAACAATTACCATGACAGACTGCGCTTTATGGCAGAACTGGAGCAGAACGGAAAACTGCCCTGTTTAGATGTTCTGGTAATCAGGGAAAAAGGCATGCTCATATTGGACTGGTACCGGAAAAAAAATCGTCCGGGAAAATTCTGCATTTCAAATCAGCCCATCCAAAGCAACGAATCATAAACACGGTATCGAATACAATACAGCCAATTCTCAGCATAGGCGGTGACAGCTTCAGGGAGAAAAATTAACAAGCTTTACTAGGTATGCTCACGAAAAATGGTTTTCCAACAAATGCGATCAAAGGACTAATTGGAAAGTGCGACAGGAACAACAACGAACAGGCACGAGTAGAACACATGGAAAACCAACCGTTCGGCGCAGAAGGTGGAGAATCAGAAACGCCAAAATCAAAGGAACCAGAAAATGCGCTGATTCAAATGTTGATGCTGATCCTGCAAGAGCAGCGATAACAGTCATCCAGTTTAACTACGAAGCTATATGAACAATCAGCGAAGTTAAATGAGCAACCGTCAAAGCTTGACTAGATCTTGGACCATCAAGCAATCGAAATCAAGGCAGGTTTGCAAAAACAGTCAACTAATTTGAGGTCAGATTTGCAAAAACAGTCAACCGAAATAAAAGCGGAGCTCGGTAGACTAAACAACCAAATTAAATGCGTCGAGGAAAGGGTTTACCAGGTCAAGGAGAAGGTCATCAAGGTAGACGAGAGAATCAACCATGAGATGAGGAAAAAGAAAAAGGAATTGGTAGCAGCGAAAGCAGTAGCATCCATATCACCAGCTTCGCTTATAACCGCAGCGCAAAGCGCATCCAGAAATGTGAACGCATCAATATTCGACGGACAAGTGGTCTGCAGTATCTACAAAACCCAGTTTGAAGCCGGCGCTAGGACAAATCACTGGAATGAGCAGGAACGAGCAAAAGCTGTCGAGCTTTTGAAGACTATCTATATTGAATTCCACTCAAACTCGGCTGCTGTAATTGCGCTTGACATGCGTTATTGAAACAATCATCTGAAGCAGATTTATCGGTCACAGCTATGGCATCGGATGCAGAAGTCTGGCGAAACCCTAGAGCAGCTAGCCTAAGACATTGAGCGACTGGCACTTTTGACTTACGCAGCTTACGACCCGGAACATCAAGATGACGCAGCAACAGAAGCATTCATCAGTGCATTCAAAGACCACGAATTGCAACAAGCTGTGCATTTAACCTAAAAGCAACCGGTTAAGGAGGCATTGGGCTATAGTCTGAACTTTGAGGCTGCGAAGGATGTGACCCGTACCACTGCTCATGCTCGCAAGGTAGTGGCAGACGATTGCAGGTGTGAGCGCGTGGAAGTTGAGCGATAGTCAAAGGCAAATGGTGCACCTAGATGCTGGAATTGCGGTAGAAGGGGCACCTGCAAAGAGACTGCAAAAAGCAAAGGAAACCGACCTATTGTTCAGGGTGTGCAGCGAGGAGGAGGTCCAGATCGAGTCAGGAGCCCAAAATGGAAGTCCTTCAAACTGAGGGGTCAGTAAACATGTAAAAGCAAACTTTGTGGGGCAGAGGTTGGCTAGGAGGATCGATGTCCCCAGCAACACCATCACCGTGTCAAGACTACATCGTGGAGATGTGGAGTTATGCCTTCCGGGTCAATTTGACGGAGAACATTGCACCATTATCATCGACAGGTGCAACCCGATCAATTACACGACCAGACTTAATGGGGCAAGAACTACTTCACAAGGGCAGAATTTTCTCACTACGGACAGCTACGGGAGAAACTGCACCTGTCCATGGAGAGGTCAAACCCCAGATACAGTTGGGAGACCTTGTGTTTCGGCATAATTTTCTGGTCATGAACATTATAGATGACTGCTTTCTCGGAATGGATTAACTGCGACCACATGGAATCACGCTGGTTTTGGGCAAACGGGTATTGAAATGGCAGAATGTCAAAGTATTGATGGAGGGTCCCAACGCCCAAATTCCCAAGATGAATGTGGTAGTATGTGCTGACACTGATGTACCAAAATCTTCCGAGAGTAATGTACGGGCCAAACTTGATGGTGATTCTGGAGACCACCGATCTTACCTGATAGAGCCAATGAAAACGTCGGCATTGCGCAGTTTCATTGTAGGGCGGAGCCTCGTAAGATCTATAATTAACGGAAACGTGCCGTTTAGAGTCCTTAACCACAAGCATCAAAGCGGGAGAAGTCATTGGCAGCTGCCAGCCTGTTTTCACCATCACCTCTTTGGAAGCTACTTACGACCATCATTGGAAAGGAGGCAAGACGCAGACAAAGCTCGGGAATTCACGTCTGCAATATTGAAGCAGACCAAATTGCCAGTGCAGCTATTTAATTAAGCAATTAATATCTGTTCATCAAGTACAGTGACGTCTTCTTAGCGAACCCGGATGACAAAGGCCGAACAAGTATGGTAGTGCACTTCATAGATACACAGGGATCCAAGCTGATTCGACAAGCACCGAGACGTCCTCCCGAAGCCAAACAAGGAGAAGTGGATGCACTAGTCTCGGACATGGAAAACAAGGTGTTATCGAGCCTACTGTCAGACCAGGGGCCACTAGTGCTAGTAAAGAAAAAGGATGGTAGCACTCGTTTTTGTATCGACTATAGGCAGCTTAACGACGTCACTAAGAAAGATAGTTACCCACTTCCACGTATTGACGACATCATGGACACTTTGACCGACACAGGATGGTTTTCTGCACTCGATCTCAAGAGTGGCTACTGGCAGGTAGAAATCGACAAGAAGGACCAAGAGAAGACCACATTTTCAGTTGGGACCAGATTGTGGCTATTTGTGGTGATATCATTTAAGCTTTGCAATGCTCCAGCCACCTTCGAACGCCTGATAGAATACGTGCTTGGAAAACCTGCTTAGCCTACCTGGATCACATCATTGTTATCGAGAAAACGTTCGAAGACCATGTGCGGAACTTAGAAAAGATGTTTTCCTGGTTGCGACTGGCAAATCTGATACTTTGTCCCGACAAGTGTACCCTTTTCACAGCTGAAACAAAATACCTGGGACACGTTGTATCAGAAGAAGGGGTCAAAACAGACCCTGAGAAAATTGAAGCCGTGAAAAGCTGGCCAACAACAATCGCCAACTACGAAGTTTTCTAGTTCTGGCAACCTACTATCAAAGATTTGTCAAAGGCTTTGCCAAAATAACTAAGTGTCTTCATCAGCTATCCGACAAAAATTGTCCGTATGTCTGGAATGAACAAGAGAAAAGATCAATCTTATAAATAGTCATCTGTTTGCTAAATTTTATTGAATTTAAGGGTACTGTTTAGATTTTATTCAAGAAAACATAAAATCGATAAATCATACTATTACTAACAAAGTTGAGTGAATTTCGACTTCTCATGGATTTGTTGTTGTTGTACTCATTAAGGCCTATATTCATGATTTTTTTCAGATTTTTCGGATGGAAGGTGTCCAATCGCGAGGGGGGGTACGCGAAAAGTTCGTACATTTCCCCTTCCCCTGCCCCCCTCGATACTTATAAGGCAATTTTAAGACTTGTTTTGAAAAGATCTCATTGAGACCTTTCTAATGACACCGTACTCGACTACCAATGGTGAAAATTTTTTTTTGAGGGGTCACCTCTCTATATGGGGAGACTCCCCTTAAATCCCTTTGAAAAATTTTTTCACCCTTGAACTTTCAAGAAGTCACCACTTCTGACCTTTCCATAAAGTTTCATGGCTGTAGCCTCTATACTTTCGGAGAAAAAGTTCTGTGACATACAGACGGACGGACGGACGGACAGACGGATACAGGTCGTGATTGCAATAGGGTTTTGTATTTTAGTACAAAGCCCTAAAAAGCAAAATTATAGTGTTAGAATCAAAAATCTGAAAATTAAATTGTGAGAAGTGTTTTCAAGCTTAGTGGATCCTGTAAAAACAATGAAGGATATATACATTTATCTTATGTAAGTAATTTTTCTTTTTATTTCCATTTTCTTACGAACCATCCGATAAACAAATGATTTAAAGTGAAATCCACATTCTATTATTATTCGATTTTTTTAAAATTTAAGTTCATAGTGAAATACAAAAATTCAGATTTTAAGTTAGTTACCTATCAATTGTTCGGAAATTGAAGGTACATTTCGAAAAATTTAAAACGTGATCATGTCCCGAAACGAAAACAACCTAATTAGACCTGTGATGTTGCCAGACATTTCCAACCCTCCTCCTCAAGAACCCGCTCCATAGGCACCTCAAAATGCTCAATTGACCATGAATTTCAGTACCGAACCAATGAGCTTTTTAATCCGCACTTATAGGGACAAAGCGCTGGACACATTTATACGAGGTCTAAATGGAGATTTGTCCAGGCTCCTCAGTATAAAGGAACCTGCTGATCTGCCGCAGGCTCTTCATCTGTGCATGAAATGAGAGAATATTAATTATCGACAACAACATGCATATACCAGCAACAAAAACTTTAGACGCTCACAGGTACAAGCACCACCGCCCGTTCCTCCCAGACAAAAGCCAATACCAGCACCTCGGTATACCATTCTCCGTGACCTCGTTTGTCAATAACGACAAGTTCAACAACCATATCACCAACAAAATTTTAATCCAAACCATCTGCGGTCAAACTTTCCTTTTGCAAATAATCTGCAACAACCAAATAGGCATCAACTTCCCCCAAAGCCTCAAGCTCGGCCGGAACCCATGGATATTGATCAAACTATACATTCTTGTATGATCAATTATCAGAACCGACCACAGCAACCTCAAACTACAAAGAGACCGCCTCCGGAACAATTACAATTCCCAAAGAAACAACAACGGATTCATCTAACCGAAGAGTACGACCCAGACCTTGGGACGCTTGAGTTCGAAAAAGAAGTAAACAAAGAAAATATATGGGACGAAGCATGGTATCCGGTGTTCAAAATAAGAAACTAGCCCAAATCTTTTAAATCCAAATCCCAGGAGACACTATAGCGAAGAATTCGAAGTCCCTCCAGAATATCAAGACTTTCAGGACATTCATTTTTTAGAATGACTGGCTCTTCACTACTATATTTTGAATTCCTAGTGGGGAGCGGCAGAGTATACAAGTATCTCATCGACACAGGATCAAACAAAAACTACATACAACCTTCCTGTGTTCACCACATGTACCCTAACGAAAAACCTTTTTCCACAAAATCAGTCGGAGGCAATGTAGAGAAAACTCACCATTCCACCCTAAACCTGTTTGGTCCATCAAACCCGAATTTAAGTTTCTCATTCCACCTACCTTGAAATCGTTTCATGGAATCCTAGGAAACGGCAGCCTGAAGGAATTAGGTGCTGTAATTTACACAGCAGAAAACTTTATCCTGCTCAAGAACAATATACGAGTCCCAATCAAACAACGTCTTTCAGAATCTGTCAAAAATCTCGAAATTCAAACTTCGCATCTGACACGGCAGCAAACCTCCAATCTGTTGTACTTGTTAAAACAACACCCAAACCTATTTTCAGAGCTTAATGCTAAATTAATCTTTGTCACCACAATTAAGGCAGAGATCCGCACTTCGGATAATAACCCAGTTTATTCTCGATCTTACCCATACCCTTACGCTCTCAAACCTGTGGTCGAAAGGAGATCCAAAAGCTGCTAGATGGTGGCATCATACGGCCGTCTAGATCACCATACAACGCCCCAATGTGGGTCGTGAAAAAAAAATTCGACGCATTTGGAGAGCAGAAGTACAGGATTGTTATAGACTACAGGAAACTGAACTCCATAGCAATACCTGACAGATACCCAATACCGGAGATCAACAAAGTTCTCGCAATCCTCGGCAATAGTAAGTTATTCACTGTCATCGAGCTGAAGAGCGGCTTCCATCAGATTCCATTGAGGGAATCGGATATAGAGATGACTGCTTTTTCAGTTAACAATGGTAAATACGAGTTCACTAGGTTGCCATTTGGACTGAAAAATGCACCATCCACATTTCAAAGAGCACTTGACGACATCTTACGCGAACACATCGGTGTTAGATGTTATGTCTACATCGACGACATCGTCATATTTGGTGCCAATAAGAAGGAGCACATGAACAATATTGCCCAGGTGTTGAAAACGTTAGAACAAGCTTATATCAAGGTGTAACTAGACGAATGCGAATTCCTGAAAAAATCTGTGGAATTTCTGAGGTTTGTCATCTCCGAGGATGGTATAAAAACCAATCCGAATAAAGTAGAGGCTAATGCAAAATTTCCTCCTCTAGAAACCTTGAAGGAATTAAGATCCTTCCTGGGGATGGCTGGAGACTATCGTAGATTTATCCGTGGCTACGCTAAGCTGGCTACCCCATTAACACCACGCCTACGAGGAGAAGAAGGACGCATCTTCAGACATATGTCCGACAAGAAACGCATAAACCTATCTAAAGGTGCAATGGAATCCTGTCAAAAGATCAAGAGATCTCTTATTTCACGTGATGTAACTCTCCGTTTTCCAGATTTCCAAAAGCCATTTGATCTCATGACAATCGCCTCCCAACATGCCATTGGCACGGTTCTGTTGCAGGAAAATATGCCAATAGCATTTCTATCCAGAACTCTAAAAGAGGAAGAAGAAAATTACGCAGCAAATGAAAAAAATGCTGGCAATAATATGGGCCCTTAAATCGTTGTGTAATTACCTTTGTGGCTCTAGGAAAATCCGTATCTTTACTGACCACCAGCCTTTAACTTATGAACAAAGCAATAAAAATACTAACGCGAAAATGAAGAGATGGAAAGCCAATTGAAATACAAGCCTCTTGTGGAGGTCTGGACAGTGCGTCACTTTCAACTGTAACCTATAGCGATGACACCTTATCCTAAAATCTTATACCATCAGTTGAGACCCCCCATTAATGCATTCCGAACGCAGCTTATTTTAAAAATTGGTGAAACTACGAGCTATGCATGTGAAAGAACATTCCCAAATAATTGGAAACATGTATTTTTTGAGCCAGTGTATACACGTGAGACCCTCATCAGTATACTGAAAAGGAATCTGAATCCAAGCGTCATCAATAGCATCATGGCAACCGAAGATACAACGGGAAAAATTCAGGGTCTTTATGTCTTCTATTTCAGTAACTTCAAAATAAGGTTCACACAAAAAGAAATCGAAAATACACGTGATGAAACAGAGCAAGAGGAAATTCTAGTGAAAGTCCATAAATGGGCACGTACAAGTGCAAAAGAAAATAGAAAACAAATTTTAGAAAGATACTACTTTCCGAAAATGAATGCCAAAATCAACAAAATAGTAAAACAATGCGTAATATACAAGGAAAACAAATATGATAGGCATCCCACCATCCCTATACTCGATAACACTGCAATCCGAGAATATCCAGGCCAAATCATACATATAGACATCTACCTGACAGAATCACATATAGTACTTACAGCCATTGAGAAATTCCCTAAATTCGCCCAAACTAAAATATGAAGATCGCGAGCCATAGAGGATGTTCGTCAGCCACTAAGATAACTCCTTATATTCTTTGGTATATCTAAAAGCGTGGTTATAAATGGGAATCTCTAAACTCTGCTTCAATTACCTTCAACATGCAAGATCTACTCGGAATCCAAATTTATCGCACATCAGCCTATAAAAGCGAGGTTAATGAGCAGATTGAGAGGTTCCATTCCGCCTTAGCAGAGATAATGCGATGCCTTAAAACAGATGGGACATACAGATCCTTTGAAGAACTTCTCGAAAGGTTGGTATATGAGTACAATTGTAGTGTACACTCAGCTACTGGAAAAAAAAACCAATCGAGGTCTTCTATGGAAGAATTGCCTCCACTGACCCCGAGATGCTTGAAAAATCTCGTAAGGATAACCTTGAGCAACTAAAAAAAACACAAGAAAGGGATATCACATATCATAACAAATCGAGACAGCCAATAAAAAATTTACGAAATAGTGGAGGTCATTTATGTTAAAAATAATAAACGTGGTCGTACTAAACTCTCACCAAGGTACAAGAGAGAATTTGTAAAAGAGGACACACCATATTTTGTTGTAACTGATTCAGGAAAAGTAATCCACAAAAGTTACATAGAAAATTGATGACCCTACGCATCAACTCGAGTTACAGAAATGCGTAACAAGTAGAGGTTTACCTCTGCTCAGATTCGAAAATTGGAGGCGCTTTGCAAACAAGCCAAGTTAGTGTCAAATTATGTTAAAAATAAAATCTCACGTCTAGAATGTTTACAAGAACCCTCCAATATAAATTGAGTTGCAAGTATAATTTTTCAAACATCTTTCCCATGCATGCGAAGCGTATGAAAACTTTTCAACTTATACCCAATAACATCAGCATCATATCAATCATTCACTTATATTGAGATGTAAACTCAACAGGATAATCATCGTTAACATTAATACCTGTAATATTGGATCATCAATTCAAACCATATTGTACAAAATTGGCATGTAATAAATCAACATTTACTACACTGGCTCACCAAACGGTTTCTATTCATACGCATTGCTTGCAAGGACGATGTATGTGTCTCCTTTTAAATGTCTTATATGGCGTCAGCAAATCGAAAGAAAAAATACAAGAAGTACGGAACTGAATATATGTCTGGATGCCATAGAATGTATTCGTCTAAAACCCGCTCCAACAAGGACATAGAGATTCACATATGCAATATAAAGATGTAGTTATAAGATAAATATGAAAAATTGTCATCAAAATGATAGCAAGAACAAATGATTGCTGTAAGTAGATTTGAATATTGTGCAAAATGTCAAATGAATATTTGAAAATGGTTTTTGAAATTTATTAGAAGGAATTTTATTGCGTTTAAGTAATTTATCATTCATATGCAATTTATTCTGATACGTTGAAAAGAGGAGGAACGGTTATGGTAACGCAACAAGGAGGAAAGCTTTCAATGCTTGTATCAATATTGAGATGATTGCATCTTAAATTTCCAATTCAGAATATCATTTACTTAGTTGATTGCGAGGATGAACGATAAGATAGTATTGCACTCCTTTGAAATGAAATGTTTGGTAAATATGAACTATTTTAAATATGAACTATTTTAATTATCAGATAAGATAAGATAACCTCATTTGTCTACTAACTCCTTTTGAATTTTCCTAAGAAATTTCAACATCTTCACAATTTCATGCTCTTCAGTAAAAACGACAGGAAATCAGATTTTCTATAAAAATGTTCAACAATTTGTCAAACAAACACAAACTTCTGGCTACGAAATTTTTCAATTAAAGCAAATTCATTTATCAAATCTCTCCATTCAACCTCAGCCCGAGTTATTCGGCCATGTAAGACATGCTCACATTTGACCTAATCTTAAACAAAAGATATGTACGTTTCTATCCACCCCCTTATTTAAGAACCATTCAAGTATTACAACTGTGGAAGATTTTCGCTGAAACTGACAAATACTCTGAACTAATAATGAAAAACTTCTGACCAATGCTATAGTCCTGGAGTAATTCTATCGAAGAATTCTGAGCACGTTCACACCTACATATGGGTAACTAATTATACGAGAAAGTCTACCCTTACGCTACCGAACAGCAATTGTACCTTATTATACCGAAATACTGGAGGATGCAGCTAAAAGAAATAGAAACAACTTTACCCTGCATGCTCCTTGCTGCCTCGTTTTACAGTTTTGGACAATCTAAAATTACAAGGATACAGAAGGCAACGAGCAATACATTGCATTGTCTCCAACTGAACAAGAATAGAATAGAACAAGGAAGCAAGTAAGCGAGCAAGGCATTCAACAGACAAGCTCACATAAAATTGCATTAACAACTGGCAAGACGGAAAGTAAAACATCGGGGAGCAATAAGACAAAAGTAATTTACTTCCGCCATTCTTCTTCTTCAGCATATTCCCAGGGACTGTAATTCAGCTTGAAGTAGTCGTACATAGTCGTCTAGGAAGGAAATTCTCGTCTCGCTTGGCAAAAACTCAAGCTACCCTTGGAGAACTTGGTTTTGCAGGAAGTTCTTCATGAGCTAGAAGTAAGGGCAGGAGCGAGCGTGATCCACAACTTTTGTCTTTCTAGAGATGCAACACAAAGATTTTGATGATATAGAGGTACGAAATAGAGCGGATAGAGTAATAAACTGCCAGATAAAAACGTTAATTCTGTTAAAGAAAACTGTTCCAGTTTTTTTCGAGTACTGTAAATTAGCAACAATGAAGCTTCTTGTATTCATGTTTGCTTTCATGTAATCTTAACTTATATGCAACACTAGAAGATACATTGTATTATTTCTATTCTGCTGCAGATCTTGAAAAAAGAACAAACTGAAATCGGATATTTTTGCGACAGCTGTAACAACGCTTTTAGGTAGGATATTATTCTTTAATTTCATTTAAGTATCACCATTTAAAAAAAGTATAAACAAAGGAATATAACTTCTTACCAATTTCGTTAAATCGTTCTTCAAATTATTTTCGCATTGCTTGGATAACGTAACTTCTAAGTGCATGTTCCCTGTAATTTCTTTCATTGACGATAGCGTATTAAAATGTTTTGAAAATACCTTCTGATGGCGTTAATGTTGTACGACATTATCTCCTCTGCTGATCAGTTCATCCCGAACAAAACTATCTTAATTTTTGGCCTCGATTTCCCATATTCGCATATACGACATCGTTCATCCACTGCTTAAGTGCTGGTCTTACTTTTAATGTGAGGATGCTACATTGCTCTTGATCCTTCGGGTATTAAGTGACCTGTGCTTATCAGTGGAATTCAGTCAGCGGCAATAATTGAGAAACTTTTGATCGGTAAGTAAAATGCTATGAGAACGAACCCAGATAAAAAAAAATAAAATACGTGTGGAGTACACGCCCGACAAAACTGAAACGTCTTGCTTTCTGGTACATACAGAGTACCAATAATGCTCAATCACAGTGACAATTAGCTTGTGTTTGTTCAAATGCGACTCAGTCTGATACTGCCAATCCTAGCTAAATCCCTGTGTTATTATCAATTTATTGAATATTAGTGTAATATGGTCATAAAATCAATTCGATCTAGAAAATGAAGTTATTATAATCTGATCAATTCTATTAATATTATCTTATACGAAATCCTTTACAAGGGTCTCTCCATCACAACCACTTTCCCCACAACATACCTTACTAGTGTTCGTGAACGGGCAACGGTTCCGCTACTCTCGAATATTTTCAGGTCGTAAGCAAATACAATGACTTTCACCTCTGATCATTAACCACCCACGAAATGTCATCTGTCTTCACCACTTCAATTGATTGCATATTGCTGGAATCAGTATGAACACCAAGGACGCCTACCATTGGACCATCATACATTTGCTTATGATCATCAAACATCCTCAAGCTCTCATCCACCATTGCCACTTCAATCCATTGTACATCGGCGGCATCGGTACTAGGATACAGGACTCAGAACCACGAAGAACCTGTCCATAATCCCCAACGAACAACCAACCATGATCCGTTTTCGCCACTTTTATACACTGTACACCGGTGGCATTGGTGCTACCAGCAAGCACGGCGATCGCCAAACCACCATACATCCGCCCATGATCCCCAATGCCTCGTAATCCATCATCCGTCATCGCCATTTCCATACATTGTACATCGACAGCATCGTTGCTAGGACCTAGGGGGGCTGCCACCGAGCCATAATGCATTCATTCATAACCATCAACAACCCACCAACAAGCATTCGTCGTCACCACTTCAATATATTCCACATTGGTGGCATCAGTGCTGATACAAAGAATGGCTACCACCGAACCATCATGTACTCGCCCATAATCCCCAACGACCGACAAACTATCATCGCTACTTCAGTACATTGCACATGAGTGGTATCGATACCAGGAACAAGCATGGCTACCACGGAACCACCATGCATTCACCCATGATCCCCAAATACCCATCATCGTCACTTTAATATATTGCACAGGGGCCGCGTCGGTGCAAGGTGGAAGCACAGTTAGCGCGGAAACACCATGCGTTCGCCCATGATCCCAAAATACGCACCAAACACCATCCATCATCTAAAAGCCAGCAACGACCATTTGTCATCGCAACTTCAATACATTGCACATTGATGATATCGATGCTAGGACCAAGAAAGGGTATCGCCAAACCATCAGGTTTTCGCTCAAGATCTCTAATAATTCATAAACTATCGTCCATCGTCGCAATTTTAATACATTGCACATCAGCAGCGTCGGTGCTAGGAGCAAGCATGGCTACCGCAGAATCACCATACATTCGTCCATGGTACCCAACTACCCACCAACGACTATCCGTCGTCGCCGTACCATCATCTATTCGCCTATGATCCCCAAACGACCACTTATAGCCATCCTCCATCACCACCTTAATACATTGTACATGGCGTCATCGGTGTTATAACAAAGAACTAATGTTCATTAACTGACAATGGCCCACGATAGCCCATTGATTTATTGTACTTCACCGTCACCACATGCACATCCGCAGCATTGGTGCCATGATCCCCAAATATCCACCAACAACCATCCGTTGTCGCCACTTCAATATACTGCTCATCGGCGGCATCGGTGCTCGAATTTTAATCACCTATTGGCCCCATATACCCAGCAATCATCATCCGTCATTGCCACTTCAATATTTCGCACATCGACGGCATCGGTGCTAGGACCAAGTACGGCTACCGCCAAACCACCATGCATGCTCCCATGATCCCCAACTACCCGGCAATGACCATCCGTCGTCGCCACATGCACATCGGCGGCATTGCTGCTAGGATCAAGCGTGGCTACCGCCATACCACCATACATATGCCCATGATCCCCAAATTGCCAGCAACGCTCATTCGTCGTCGCCACCTCAATATATTCCACATCGGTGGAATCGGTGCTAGGACCAAGCACGGTTACCGCCGAACCACAATGTACTCACCTATGAATCCCAAATGCCCCGCCATGACCACCCGTCATCGCCACATGTACATCGGCGGGATTTGTACTGAGACCAAGCACGGCTACCACCGTACCACCATGCATTACCCCATGATCCCCAAATAATAAGCAATGACCATCCGTCGTTGGCACTTCAATATATTGCACATCGGGGCATCGGTGCTAGGAGCAAGCACGGGTACCCCCAAACCACCTTATATTCACCTATGGTCCCCAAATGCCTCGCAATAACTGTCCATCGTCGTCACGTCAATACATTGCACATCGGTGCTAGGACCAAGGATTATTGTGCATGCACCCACAATGACCCACTATCGCCAATCGCATTCATTTCACATCGGCGGAATCAGTTCTAGCACCTAGCAACGTAGTAAATTCCTACTCAAACCTCCTGCATGTTCTTCTCATCACAATCCACCGCCGTCACCAAACATGCGTACTAGAAACCACCACTGCCAGTTTCCCAACAAACCGCCTTTACTATCCCCAATAAGGATTCGCGCAGAATGGGATGATTTAGCCGAAAATTTACATCACAGCATGAGTAAATTTCTACTTGAAACAGATTGTCGCACAAATGTCGTTTTGCTGTCCGCCCAGAGTGTAAACGGTTTTGCTTTTTCGTTACATCTGAAAATTTTTACCGCCCAGTAAACAAGTTTCACTTCAAAATCGTGATAAAAGACAAGAAGGAGAAAAAACTTACGGTAAAGGGCTCGGATCCTCAGAAACGGTGTTGCGAGCGAACAAATACAATATACTCGTGTATACTTACGCTTCATCACTGAAGAAGTTGCGAGCGAGCAAACACTACTTATGTACTCGCGCTTCGCCAATGAAATTAATGAAGGAAGCATATACGCCCATTGCCATCGAAGCATGTCGTCCAATGATCAAGAGTAAAAGTAAATAAGCGAGCGGAAAAGTAAATAAAAAAGATTAACCTACAATGCGCTCTACACGATTATCATAACGTGAACGAAAAGCTTTGGGTGTGCTTCGAAGAGAGTTAAGCTGAAAGGAAAACTGAAAGTTCCGGCGTAAACGCTCTCTTGTTCAAGGTCCCAGTTTCTCTAATCCACCTCAAAAGGACGTGGAAAAGCCGAAAGCTTTAGCGAAAAGCACTCTTTCGCTCAATTTCTATAGTTTTGCATATTCACCATCCGAGCGAGCGTGACGGAGCGGGGAGGAAAAACTTTCGTGTAACGGGAGCGCAGGTGTTCGGATAATTAGCACCTTTTAAAAGAATTGAGGTTGAAAGGTCACGTAGGAACGGTTTTTAAAGTTCTTGGGCAAGTTATGGCGGGTGGTCCTGTTCGAGTCCAGTAGGCAGCATGCTGCTACCCATTCTTTACTTACGAGTGAGTATGCGAGTAAAATTTTACGACGGAGGTGTTGTTCAGTGTTCAATGGTGAGGGGAGAGGTGTTCGCTTGCGCCGCGATCCCCAAGCGGCCTTTTGGCGCTCCGAACCATTAGCACTTCAAGTTGATTCCATCTACAAGCTGGCGCTCACCTGTGAAGCGCGACATGTCAGAGTAAAAGTGAAAAGCGCTTCACTCAATATTGATAAAGGTTTTCAATAATTAAATATGTGAAATGCAATGTTGAAAAAAAGAACAAAAAAATAAAACAATTAATAAAACAAACGTTTGCCTTTGTTGATTTGGTTTAGAAGGATAGAGTAGCAGGTAAGTGTCTTGCAGAGAGATCTCTCCCCGGGCGCCTTGATGGTACATATAGGATACACATCAAATCGAGCTCCCAGTTCATACCAGCATACATAGGGTATACTGATTAAGTAACGAAATTGGCACAGGCGGTAGGATATCGGTTTTGCAAAGACTACAGTGTAGTGTACTGTGTAGCAAATTTAAATGGGCTAAAAATCTATTCCCCCAGCCGATATCTGAATCCATCCAAGTCCTGTATGACACCATTGGTACTCATACTGTCCATTCAACTAGATCAATGTTCTTAAAAAAAATCAGATAATTATTTTAACTATTTAAATGACAAAAAGAAAGTATGAGTATCCAAATATAATATTATTGATCAAACTGAATCAGTCTTCCTCTAAAATATCTTCAAATAATTATATTGATCACTCTAATAACCAAAATATAATGACAATATTCAAATATAATATTAATCCTACTCATACTGTCCAGCAAATAAGATCAGTCCTAAAATGAAATAGTCATATTGAGCATTCAATTCTTCATTCATTTGCTCCTTCATTTATATATCTTAGTTCTTATCTTACTTCTCTGTAGGTCATTCAAACTAACTCGTAACTCATTCAAACACAACGTACAATTCACAAAAAATATAAAATAACAGCCAGCTAATATTCAAAACACTAAACATTACAAATAAACATTAAACACAAATAAGCAAAACGATAACTTAATAGCTTAATAGCCACCATTTCCAATACTTAAACAATAATAATAGCAATAACGCGTACCCACATGCATGAAAAAGTCTTATCTTTCGAATTGAATGAGCATTCGAATTGCCGGAGATGCAATCAAAAGAGCAAACAAAAACAAACATTTAACTATAAACTGAATAGATAGGCATCTGGGCAATAATTTTTAAATGCAATAACATTAAAGTGCAAACGAAATAAATAAACTGGGCTAAGCAAATGCAAATAATAATTTACATGAGAACGGCTATTTCCCAACTCAAATAAACTAAGTTAATTTCAAGTTACACTGAAACAATTTGAGTATGTAAACTACGAAACAATAGAATTTTAATTATTAGAACAATACAACAATGCAAACGATTTTACCCAAAAACCAATTATCTCTTTCAAGTTCCACTGCAATTCACTCTCAAATCACCAAAATAGTGGCAGTTGAGCCGGTAAATCCCGGCAAAACTCCAAACCAAAACCATCAGCAGACACGCTTCTTCTATATCTGAATTGCACAATCACTGGAATGAAAACCAGTAGATTTAACAACAGCCTCTGAGCCGTTGACATAAGCTGTCCACGGAAACACTATTTGTAGTTATGAGCCCCTAAAGAAACAATTAATAGCCCCTAAACTGACCGACTTCAACTTTTGGCAGACACGCTACATTTGGTATTAAGTCATTTGCAAAACAGACATCGATTTACCATCCAGTCGTAGCCTCTGAGCTGTTGAAACAAAATGGTTTTCAAACACGCTACCAGGCAAGTACATTTTAAACAAGCCACTATGTTTCCCTGGTCAATGAATACATTCGAACTGCTAACTACTAATAACAAAGTCACCAATGAAACTCCTGTGGAAAGCGCAAGACAATTCAAAACCCAACCTTTTATTTAACATACGGCAACGATATCAAATTGCGTCTTAGAATGCTATAATATTTACTTAAAGATTCTTTAAACAATCATTGCCCATTGCTATTGAAGCATGTCGTCCAATGATCAAGCGTAAAAGTAAATAAGCAAACGGAAAAATAAATAAAAATGATTAACCCGCAATGCGCTTTACACGATTATCACATCGTGAACGACAAGTTTTGGATGTGCTTCCAAGAGATTTAAGCTGAAAGGAAAACTGAATGTTCCAGCGTAAACGCTCTCTTATTCAATGTCCCCAGTTTCGCTAATTCACCTCTAAAGATTATGGGAAAGCCGAAAGCTTAAGCGAAAAGCACTCTTTCGCACAATTTCCCCAGTTTCGCGTATTCACTACCCGAGCAAGCGAGATGGAGCGGGGAGGAAAAGCTTTCGTGGAACAAAACTGCACGTGTTTGGCCAACCAGTACCTTTTAAAGAATTAAGGTTGAAAGCTCACGAAAGAACGGTATTTAAAGTTCTTGGGCAAGCTATGGCGAAGAATCTTGTTCGAGTCTATAAGGGAGCGTGCTGCTACCCATTCTTTACTAGAAACGAATAGTTATGCGATTAACATTTGACAACGGTGGTTTAGTGATAGTGATCAATGAAATGGTGAGGAGTGAGGTGTTGGCTTGCGCCGCGGACCTCAATCAGCCTTTTGGCGTTCCACGCCGCGTAGCTACTCCGAACCATTAGAGTACGTCAAGTTGATTCCCTCTACAGGCTGGCGCTCACCTGTGAAGCGCGACATTTCATGGTAAAAGTGAAAATCGCTTCACATAATATTTTAATATATAGTAGGTTTCCAATAATGTAGTATGTGAAATGCAATGTTGAAAAAAATAAAACAATTAATAAAATAAACGTTTGACTTTGCTGATTTGGTTTAGATGGATAGAGTAGCAGGTAAGTGTCGTTTAGCGAGGTCTCCCCCCGGGAGCCTTGATGATGTATATAGGATACACATAAAATCGAACTCTAAGTTCATACCAGTATACATAGGGTATAATGGTTATGTAACAAAGTTGCCAGAGAGTAGTGAGAGAATAGGCTCCTGACCGTTATCAAGCAGTAACTTGTAGTAATCGAATAGCCCGCCTAAGAAAACTGTTGGAGAAGCGATCACGAAAAGGACAGTGGGAGATAAATACTATTCGTAATCGTTAAACGGTTCTCGCCACTTCTACATCTCATTCCACTAGTCCTCTAATATCGAGTGCTACGAGAATCCTGAGCTGTATATAACTCAGATAACCGTATGACGACCAACGACAGTAAATGCCAATCATCACCGTCATCATCTATGTTAACAACATCATCAATGACAAAAAGTTATCAATGAAATATACTACAACAGAATTAAAATTTTGCAAAATATGTATATCTTTAGTATATGATACGACGTTAAAATGGTACACAATCATTTAAACTTCAACAAATTCTCTTGTAATTAAATCTCTTGAAGACTGCAAACAAATCAAACGTCCTTTGATATAAATTTGAATAACTTATACTGTCGGATCCCGTTATTTCAAAATTACTCGAATAATGAAAACAAGTTGGATGGACAGACCTATGCTCATGTCAGAAGAATTTTGTTTCAACATCCCAGCAGCGATGAATTGTCTTCGTCAACCAAGTCAGACCAGCGTTTCCTCAGTTCAGTGTCTGTTGTTCGTTCAGACGATTCATGTGTCCAGCCCATTGCAGTTTCCGCAGTCTTACATTCGTTGAGGCCTCCGGCTCATCGAAAATTTCATACAGCTCATGGTTACATCGGATTTGCCATTGGTCCCCGTCTAGCTTCGCTCTGATTATGCGCCTCAGGACCAGTAGCTCAAAGGTGTTCAATATATTTGCGGAAGCTTGGGTCAAGGTCCATGTTTCACACCGATAGCATTACACAGGTCTTATTACAGATTTGTATACTTGGAGTGTTTTCCCGAGTTGCATACACAGGAAAACAAAGCTCAAAGTATCAAGTTTTAAAGATCGTCAATACTTAATAAAATGTTTTATTTGCGAGCTGTATTCTTCGGCGTATTTCGTCTCTTTCATTACTCCTTCTCCTTATTTTGGTGCCTAAACACACAAACCCACTCACATTTTCGATACTGTATTCGCCAATTGTGATATATTGTGTACTTGAGGTATTCTTTCTGAACAGCGTCATGAGTTTATTTTCATTGATTCGTAGTCTTACTAGTTTTGCTTCGCTGTCGAGTTTCAGGAAGACTTCTTTGGCAGTTGTTAATGACCGTGCCAAAATCTTGATGTCGCCCGTATAGGCTACTACTTGGCTTGACTTGTATAGTAATAGTAGTAGCTCCCTTACGACGTACTCCAGAGCCCCTGCTTTAGTCCGTTTTTTGTGTCAAAGGCATCGGCGATTCGGTTATTGATGCAGACTTGGGAGCTCGTCGATGTCATTATCATTTTGGTTATACCGACTGATTTGGCTGGGATGCCAAAGCAAAGCATTATTTGGTACAGTACGTTAGGATCACTAATGTCATATGCTTGCTTATACTCAACGAAAATTTGGTGTGCGTCTATGTTAAACTCCCAGCGTTTTTCAAGTACCCGCTTGACTATGAACAATTGGTCTATTGTCGATCTACCTGCTCTTAAACCACCTTGATACTCCCCAATAATACTGTTGGCGTATGAGCCGATTTTATTTTCTAAGATTTTTGAAAAAATATTGTGCGCCATGCAAAGCAGTAATATGTCTCTATAATTTTCCTACTGTAGGGAATATAATTCATTGGCTCCACTCTTTTGGCATGTTTTTGTTGCCAAATGTGCTGTATGACTTTGTGAACAGCTTTATGAGCCCTGCTACCATGATATTTGATGAGCTCCACTTTAATCTCATCGATGGCCGGCGCTTTTTTATTCTTTTGGACTTTGATGGTAGAACCAACTTGATCCGGAGTTGGTAGGGCCGATTGTAGCTTCCCGCAGATCTCCATCTTTCTTTGATCCTTGTTTCATTAGCAATTATATTACCGATGTCATCACGACAGAGCATGGTTTGGAGCGGGCTTGTCTTGGCCGAATATGCCTTTGACATACGATATCAATAGGTTAATTTGATCAACCAATGATCCCAGTTACAATTGGTTCCTCGATATGTACGGGCGTCAAGTATGCTCGAGGCCCAACTTTATTGGATTAGAACATGGTCGATCTGGTTTTGTGTATTGCCATCCGGTGACACCTAGGTCATTTTATGAGTGCATCAATGTGGGAAGCATGTCAAACGTATGACTAAATTTCTGCTACATGCAAATTTGATCAAGCGCTGGCCATTGTCATTTGTTTTATCGTGGAGGCTACGTTCTCCAGTCATTCCCCGATGAGATAACTCATTGCCAACCTTAGCGCTGAAATCATCCAGAATTATTTTTGTGTCGTTTGTAGGCAATGAGTAGACTAGTCTTTTCAGGTGATTGTAAAACATTTCCTTCGTTTTTTCATCCTTATCTTCGGTCGTAGCATGAACATTTATCAGTCATATTTTGAAAAATTGCCTTATTATACGGATCGCACACAACCATTAATTGACTGCCTTAAAATCAATAACGTGCGATTTGAACCTCCTATGCACAATGAAGGCCACTCCGAATTCTCGTTTTCCAGTAAGCTTCCCACTTTTAAATATTGTGTGCAATCTCATGTGTTAAATATTATTTTCAGTCCAGTTCGTTTCCTGGATTGCCAGTACGTTAATTTTTATTGACTGGCCTGTTGTGAAAGGCCCTTAACAGCGCCAGGGTAATTGAAAGATTTAACATTCCAGGACCTAGTGCCATAGTCCTTCTTCCATTTGCGAGGTTGTTGCTGAGAGTTCAATCCATTCCGAGCCCTATTGCAGGTTTCGAAATATTTTAAGGTTTTCCAGAGATTGGGAGGTAGCCCGTTGCCACACCCCATTTCAGCGGCATGGTTATTACTTCGATTCCGTTATCAGGCAGGGAAGAGTCGGCTTCACCTTCTTAGGTCACAAGAAAGGAAGTGTAAATAGGATTTAGTAGCAGAGCTGTAGATGTATTTACAGTTGTTAGCATTTCTCGGCATTTAATATCCCATTATTGGAAAACCAGTGAACCCAATGTGCGAACCCGTGCGCATTTACTACCATTTGATTGGGAGGTTTAGGTTGGGTAATCATTGAAGCTGTGGGTTTCCTCCTTCCTTCTCTAATGAGCTTGGGACGATCTATGGCAGAGTTTTTTTTTCCAGTAATAATTTGTAAGGGTGAGAGAATTTCTTGTTTTCTCGTTTCTCGGTGAGAAAATCTACAGGTTTTTATGTGATGGTGATAGCGAGCAGGTGTTTGGAAGGAGGCCTTCGCGGTTAGGTGGCTGTTAGCGCCAAATGATATAGGTGAGACAAATTCGCTCCAGTCTGTCATTTTCTCGTTTTAGCGAAGTTTTTGGAGGCTCGGAGGACCAAACGGTGTTTGGAAGGAGGCCTTTACGGTTAGGTGGCTGCTAGCGCCAAACGATTTAGGTGTAACAAATTCGCTCCAGTCGGTCATTTTTTCATTTGAGCGACCTTTTTGGAGGCTCGGAGGATCACACGAGTGGGTCCCACGCCCATCTTCGGGTGAGTTGGTCAGATCTGTGGAGCCTCACCAGAAGTAGCCCCAATAAAACGATGGGGGTGGCAGTGGAGCCGGTAGTAAATATTTCAGTAAATTTTAATATAAATAAAAAAAACCGGAAGCTCTGAAATCCAAACTAAAACTTGGTGGAAAGCTCACTTAGACGTCTCTAAATATTCTTTTAGAGACAAAAAAAAAAAGAAAAAAAATTATTTTGTCATTAAAACATTTTAATTCATGATAAGTGCAGATATATTTCTATTATTATTACAATTTTTCAGCATGGGAATAACGATATTTCCGACGCTTTTCATTTTAGTTGATAATTTAGTTTGCACAAAAATTCAAATATCCCTGTACAGTATTCTCAAAATAATTGTTTAAAGGACATAATTTTAACTTAGTTAATTCAGTTGTAGGAGCTTGATTTTGAAAACAAAATAATATATAGAAATATAAAAACAATATTAAGTGGAATTAATTAATTTTTAAGCTTATAAATTGTGTTGCTCATACTGCTCACTAAATAAAAAAGAAATAAGAATTGCTAAACCAACCCGAATCTTTCTTTTTCAGTCGGTAGTCACTCTTTTTCAGGAAGGAGGTAAGCCAAAGGTGAGTACACCGCCGAGGGGGAAGGGTTTCCATAGTCCGCACATGGTCGATTCCGTGGTGCGGCCCGTTACGAGGTGCCGTATTTTGGAATTTGCGTTTTTAGTTGAAGTAAATTGATTCGTTTTTGGATTCGAGTTCTTTATTTCTGGCACCATGGCGGTGAATAATCGGGAGCGCGTGGTTTTCGGTTGAGGAGGTTTCTTACTGTTCTTTTTTTGAGCTGGACGTAGGGTCGATAAGAAATGGAAACGCATCAGATTAAAGTATAGTAGAGTCGCTCTTTCGGAAGTAGTTTAGACGCGTTTAAAGCGGGCGTTCGATTCAGTGGCTGATAAAGTTGTAACCGGACTTAGTCAGCTCATAGAAGACCTGCGCCCGAAATTCCTCTCTGAACCAGCAAGCCGGCCAGCAGCCATCTTGGAGTAAGACTTGTCAACCTGATGGGTACCGTCCGTTGTCACATTCCCAGACTTAATGTCTATAACCGAAGAGATGTTGGTTTAGATTTCCTTGGGGAAACCTTGAAATGAATAAACATGAGTAAAATCGTTACACTCTTTTTGCATGCTTGTCCTTGATAACTTATCCTAAGTCTGACAATCCACCGATGTCTAAGTACTGAATTTTTTTGCGTATTCTTCTCAGCAAAGTCTTACGAATATACTGTGGATTTATTGTAGAAATAAGATAATTTGTCACGTTTTACTTGCATGCAGAGGAAATATTTTTTCGACACATAAAAAATCTCATATGTATATAAATTTTTTTCTTTTATAAATTAAAATATCAAAAATAATCCTAAGTCGAACTCAGATTCAATTTATCTTATTACAGTTGTTAAGACCCTTAAGCGGCTAAGTGACACTCTTCTTGCCATCATCCAAGCCACGAGAGTTGGAAAACGACAGCATCTCTCAAGAAGCACACTAGTTCCTTACTGTTCCAAAAGGGAGTGGTTTATCGGGAAACCAGGAAGTGTTGTCAAATAATTCGAAGCCGCTTGCAATGTACGAAAAAACAATAAGAACGTCAAAAATTGAGTTTTTGAGCTTAAGGAGCTCATGGATTGCATCACGTATTACAGGTGTAGGTGACGTTAAGTGGAAAAATGCGAAAACACCAAGCTTTCTAGTAGAGTGCCAGTAGCTTCAGCTCCTGGCAGTAGCAAAAGTATGGCAAGCAAACTAATCGAAGGCTACCGTGAGAAAAGGAGAAAGTACAAGATAACAAACAAAACTGCTAATCTTGACAAAGAGTTTCAGTTAGCGCTAAGTAAGTCCACCAAAAAGTGGCCAAACAGCTTTTCCTCGAAAAAATTGACAAAGAGTCTGCCGAAGAAGTGTAGAACAAAGATTCTTCCGATATAACGCAAAAACCAAAGCACGGTGTAAACCCCTAAGAGAAGTTCTGCTTATTAAGCCAACTGAATGCCAGATTATATACAGATGTGCTGTGTGAAAAAAAAGAAGTGATCAAACCAAATAAGACCAAAATTTGCCGTAAGATCTGTGCAGCCAGCCCAAGTTAGAGGCTTACTGGAGGGTTTTGGACCAGAGGCTGCCAACAAAGACGCACTGTGTGGTGTGTTTAAGAAAATCCCTGTAGTTAAAGTAATAACTGCCTTGCTCGAGTGTAGAGGTAATCTAATTTTCTTTGGATTTTCGTAAAAATTTAAGAAATAGTGTTTAGTTTGAGTATATTTAATTTGCTGAGCATGCAGAAAAATTTTTTAAGCTAGAACAAAATGGCAGCTATTATGTGCTCATGAAAGAAACTCTGCATCTTTTGAATAAATTTGAACGATTTTTCATCCAAGCAATCGATGAATAATTCAAATAATCGATTCATACCGCCTAAAAACTTGGTTGGAACTGTACAGCGGTTACAAAACCCTTCTAGTAAAAGCACCCTCCTTCCAACCTGATTTGTTTTCGTATGAGTTTAAATAATAAAACTCATCCATACTTTTTTTACATTGGTTAATTGCTCCATTTTGTTCACTTCTGCACATTTCCCTCGTCTCTCATCTATGGCACGACAGCACAAGCTAAGCCTTGGCCTCTAGGACTCATCATCATTTATGGCGCAACAGTCCAATCCGGGCCATGGCATCCAATATTAATCTCTTCCAATCATCATGGTTCTACGAGCTCATTCACCAGTTGATCACTCCAAGGAAGGATCTGCTGCCATTGAGTCCTCAATCTTCCAGTGACCTTAGTTTTCCTACTCGATGTTTACCTTGTACTCTACTCTTTAATGCTCTTTTGGGTCACCGGTTTTCCCCCTTTCTTCTACGTGGCTCGGTTATTGCAATTTGCTTAATTTATGCAAGCAGATACAGATGGCTTGTCAAAAAGGTCATACAACCCATCGTTATAACGTAGTCTCTACTTTGTTCCTGGTTTAACGGGACCGTAAATTTTTCAGAGTACTTTCAGTTCAAATATGCCCTGCATCTTTTTGGATTCGCTCGTTAGAGTCCATGTGTTACTTCCACCAGAACAGCACCATTTTGACTAGTTATTTATGAATCGAGGGTTATATGCCTGTGCACAACTCTGGACTTTCAAATGAGAAGTACAGATTAATAGGCTTTATTTACGTCGATCATGTCGAATTCAATCCCCTCTTTTTTGGCACCTCTTCTATCCAAGTTGGCGTTTTTAAGTTTATAGCCTCTCATGTTCAAAATATGTCAGATTGGAGTGTTCTCCCTCCTTTAAGTCATAAATTAAATATTTGTTTCATTAATTCTTAGAGCGATGTGGTTTACTTCAGATTCTAGGCTCAGAAACGCTCCATTGGTGTCTGATATTGACCGTGGCATTATTGGCATATGCTACCAATCATGAGGACTTAAACGTTGGTGTCCCAGAGGTTCCAACTATTATCTTTCTGATGACCCTTTCGAGCACAATATTATAGAGCATTAGAGCAAACTCCTTGTTAGTTAGCCGTTTGCCATAACCTAGGACTCTATTTTTAGCATCGTGATCTTGACCATGTGGACTTGTTTTGTTTTGGGACGCCAAAGTCAACCATTATTTTGTATAGTGTGTTTCTGTGGACACTGTCAGATGCTTGTTTGAAGTCTACAAAGAGTTGGTGTACATCGATATTAAATACCCAGCACTTTTCAAACATCTTCTTGACTGAGAATATTTGGTCTATTGTAGACCATCTCCACTTCAAAAGCCTCCCTGATACTTTCCTATCATACTTACATACTTTGGCTTTAATTTTCTTTTTATGATTTTAAAGAGCTCTTTATAAAACGTACACAGTAATGCAATGCGTCTATAATTTTCATACCTTAGTATGTCCCACTTTTTGTCTATAGGACTTGTTATACTTTTTTGCTAGTCCTCCAGTAATTACTCGTCTGACCATATTTTGCATTTTAGCTGATAGAGAAGGCTACTGAGATGACAGAAGCTATTTTCGGTTTAGCATTCCGGCCCCTTTTGCGCGTTCGCTTAGAAATAGGTAGAGTATCTCATTATCTTGATCGAATGTATTGGCACTCGAAAAGGTGATATTGTCAGTACCATGCTTTGGCCATGTTTGCGTCCATCTAGCTGTGGTGCACTTTGATATCAAGCCAGTACGTATCATAATTGAATCAGCTTATAGTCCGTGAAAAGAATCACTTGAAACAAAAAATTCGTTGTCACCAATGGGTTTCGATCCAGGGACCTTTGGCTTATGCAGCAATAACTCTAATCACTACACCTCGTTGACTACAGAAGTCATAGCTATTTTTTTTTTTTCGATTACAACAATCATCGAACTAGACACTACACTTTTGATTGGATCTTCTTTAAATTTTCTAGTAAGATGAATGACAAAAATATATAATGCTGATCTGCAAAAAATTATTTCCCAATTAAAATGAAATAACACTAGTGGTTCTTTTAAAATAAGAATATATCGTAGATTAAGTACAAAACACCTCTAATATGAGCGTAGTATCTGTCTACTCAACTTGTTTTAACTTTTTCCTTGCATTCTTTGTTGTGCCTGTCAGTCCTGCTTTCCTAGGGCCGGTGCCCCAAGACCTTTTCAGCAACTACTGTCTTCTACATAATTGATGTCATCATTATTATCTCCCACTTGCAGGGATATGTTGATGCAATTTTCCAGCACTGACATGTATGCGGACATTACTGAGCTATCGTTTAGCTTGTGTATCAGATACCTTGGAGTAGCTGATCTTCCTTGTTTACAGGTCTTGGAAACGCGGCGTCGAAACTTGACCCTTATAAGGTAGTGGTCCGAATCACAGATATCGCCGAACACCGAGTGAAGGACCAGAATACGGGCGGCCTTCTGGGGATGCCCATGTTCTCTTGTGGATGTTTCCATGCGGGAAGTGTGTGAAGCTTACTGTGAAGCCTCTGCTAGTAGCGAAGTCTATATCAGGCGTGGTCCATTGTCAATGGTCTCCGCATGAATGTTGTGCCCTGCAGTTGTTTCTCTATGCGCTGTCTTTTGGCAGATTATTGCGTTTAAATCACTCGGAACAATTTTAATGTCATTTGCCAGCAATGCATCGACGGAGCATTTCACGGTGTTATGAAATTGGCCCTTGATTGTCCTCTCCTTGTCTTCTGTGGGCACGCGACAGTTGACCAGCCAGACACTAACGAATTTGGTCATGATACGAATTGCGCAGATCTTTTCGTTAATGAGTTTGAAGTCTGTAATAATTTCTCTGAATCAACTGTCCATAAGGTTTGTCTAAATCTGCCGTCCACAATGAAAGCCACTCCTAACTCATAGCTCTCTTGCGATTTTTCGCTTTTACACATGCTGTTGTTAGTTAATCGGTTTCCGATGGGGAACCATAATCCTCGCATGGAATATTTCCTTCATTGTCCATTTATTATACTCAAAATACCAATTTTGAAATTTTAGTTGAACTCAACCACCAAGCTTCAGCAACATCACAAAAAAAAGATATAGGAAATTAATTATTTATAGCTTAAAGCTTAAGTACGTGATCCTTTCAAAAACGAGTCCCAAATCCTTAACTACTCTGTCAAACTATCTCCAGTCGATCTCGTTAGGAATTTACCAGATAAAGAAAATTTGCTTTCAAAATGTCATAAAACTTTAAAGTTTCTTAATTTTCCGCGAATCCTGTTGTAAGCACTCTCACCTCCCCACCGAGTTAAGTTCGAAGCAAAAGGGGAACTTTTACCCAAGACAACTTATAAATCTGTCAATTAACTAACATAACTACGTAGATAGCATTCCACCACTTCAGCATGCTTTATCTTCAACTGTGCATATATCGAGTGGTTGCAGTATTGGGGGTGCGCATCTAGCGCGTCTTCAAGCAAAAGCGAATGAGTGAGTATCCTCTTCAACTTCCGATTGCCTTCGTCCTCTTCAAACAATGTTCCGAACCATTTCGGCTGGTATATGAAGGAAAAGAACGTGACATAAAATGATGAGGGTAATTTACACGTCATTTATGTTTCCAGAACTTTACTGTCAAACTGCAGACGCTCGGGTTTTGGCAACGCTGAAAGAAGAGACAACAGCAGCAAAAATAAGGATGAACATTCATTTTCAACACGAAATATGTGTAGGTACACTTGCGAGTACGTATTGTGTCAGTGCGTTCACTTATCCAATACTGACAGGTGCACTGTAGTATTTTACGTGAAGTACTCGGTTAGTAGTCGGTGCGGAAATGTGAAGCTGTTATCGTTTTACGGACGAGAGCAAATATGAACTGGCTTATTCGTTTGAGGATAACAATGGTAAGAATTTTGAAAAGTTTGCGGGATAATATGATGTACTCTAACATAAAGACGATGGTAACATGTTGCGATATTTGAGCGGACGTTCAAGTTGTAGTAGAATGATAAATTCGAGAATATATTGCACATTTTTCAATATGAAACACGCGCTTGCCATATTATGTACATTTTTTATGCACTGGAGAATTCGCAGTATTTTCACTGCACTAACTTATAGTTTTATTTATCTTTGCAACATTTTTCAGCTCTGCAAAGATATTTCAATCACTATAATGAACTTTGCTGGCAATATATGAAATCAAAATCATTATCACCTTTTTTGAGTTAATTACTGAGTTTTCCAGTGCAGAGAGACCAAATTAAAAGAAAAAAGTTCAATACACTACATAGAATATATCATAACTAAGCTGCTTTTAAAAACAAGGGACACATTATTCTTTAAATCTACCCAAATTGTACATTCCACTGCTATACTACCGTTGTGAAACATGGGTCCGACTCAAACTTCCTCAAATATATTAAATGTATTTCAAAATCAGATCCTAATCGAAGTTCAGATGTCACCGTTTTATTAATGAAAGAATAGTTTAAAGATATTTCGGGAACCACTAGTTCCCTTGTTCAGTAAGTTTTTTACAATAATTCTTCTCAAATTTTCTCTATAAATTTGAACGGGTAGCTTTAAGCAAAACTATAATTTCCTTAATGACCAAATTTTGAAAAAACCAAGTGTAGTATCTCAATCAAGTGTTCCGCGCTATTTCGAATTACAGCTAATAATATTTTCTATTCTATGTTTTTATGTTTTCAAATTGACACTATACGAGTATTTATCAAATTGTGTTCCATAAAATCAAGGCTTTTATTGACATCTCCCTTCAAAAATAATAATTGAGACTCACAAATTAGCGACGAAGTGATGAAAATTCTACCATTTACAAGACCAGAATTCTACAAAAATCAACCCGAAGCGGTGACCGCAAGCCCCAAACACATAATCTCAAAATCTACCCCCTGCTCCAATTGACACTTCGAAATTGAATAACATATCGATTCTTCTTGTGACCTACGTGGAAACTTGAATCGATGAAGTGAAATTGTCAACACTAAGCAGAAACCATAAACAACGCGAACAAAAAATCAACAAAATTCGACATGGATCCAACCCAATTCAGCCAATTCATGAAAACCCAACAGGAACTGATAAAGGCGATTATCAATCAACAGCAGGGCACGTTTGAAACCCAGAAGGCTCTTGCCGCTGCTCCTGCGAGGTCGAAAAATACACTTCTGATGCCCAATTTGGAAAATGTTGATGCATTAGAAGAATCCTTTCGAAATCAATAGTTGAGATCTAAAAATTACATCATAATGAGAGGAATTCATAAAAATCAGAAGTATTGCACAAAATTTCTTCTCAATTCAATTGGTGCGAAAATTTTCAATATGAGCAGCTCCAACTCTTCCAGGAGAACTTGATTACAAAATCCAATAAAAATTCTCGAATAACACTTACCTTCGAAAAACAATTCTCTCGTGGCTCGATATCAATTTCTTTCAAAGTATCAAGGGGAAAAGCAATCAATAGCTGATTTTGTCGCTCTATCAAGAGCAGACAGGAGGAGATTCTGAGTTCTTTTGCTCATCCAAAGCATCAGTCGTAGACATTTTTCTACGTGCCCAGTTCATGCGAGGGTTAAAGTCAAAGTCAAAAGCGCTTTATTTAATACTAATCGTTATAAATTTTAAAAGAATATAAAGCGAAATCCAAACAATAACAATAAAAAAACTTAATGGCCCAAATGGCTCTCTAAATTTTTAAACGTTATCATTAAACACATTTAAAAAAAAACTATAGCGAATTCAAATCAATGAAGATTATTGCATATTTTTACAATTCAATTGGAAAAAAGAGAAAAAACCAACCAACACTATTCTAAAATTATTTATCATCTTAACACTACAGTGAACTTTGATCCTACACGTAATATGTTTTAACTTAATTCTAATAAATGCAATCAAAAACTTTATCTTATACTATAAAAATCTATAACAATGTTCGTAACCTAAGCGTCAAACCTTATCTCTAACCTAATATAATAAACATAATATAAACCTAACCTATACCTAATTTTTAACAAAAATAAACAACACTAAATGTAACAATAATGAGCTGAAACTCAAAAACTAAATAACGAAAAACACCAAAACTGAAAATAAACACGAATAATTTAGACATTGTCATTCAGCCACCAATACCTAGATTGCCCCGTCTCAACTCGATCAGCCTCAACGAATCTAGCAAATGAGTATCTCCATTAGAACTGTTGGTGTCGTGAACTCAAATTAGGAGGATCTTCTTACCGGTGGCCCGTCGATATATGTGATATATGACTGGGACGCCGTCAGAATCAAAAACATATCGATTCATGTCCAAATACACGAATGCTTCTGGAGGAATGAAGCCAGTAGCGAGGCAAGTCGCTATATACCCGTCTGTAGGGTGGAACGGCTGTGAAATCCAAGGGTTTTCACTCACAGTCATAGATCTTGCGATATGATTCCGAAGAAGTTTCAATATGAAAATATCGGCACTAGTCACTTCAGCAGTTTGATAAATTCTTTTATTCGATATATAGTGTTTTCAATCCGTCTCAGGCTTTTTGTACAAACCAGTACATGCACGAAGACATTTCCTTTCGAAAATTCTTAATTTTTCCATAGTACTAGCACTCTGGTTGTACCAGATCTGACATCCATATGTCAAAACTGGTCTAACCAGTGTCTTGTATCAGATAATTTTGACCTTTTGATCAATGTATCTGGAATGAAAGAGCTTTCGAAGGGCCATGACTACTTTAAGTGCCTTACTGAGCATGATTTTCACATGTTCAGTATAGTACAGATACTGATCGAGATAAACACTGAGGTATCGAACACAGGATTTATGTGGAACCCGTTCAAGACTACCCTCACCAGCCATGATGCGGAAATCCTTCGAATTACGTTTCAGGTCTTGACTGACCCCCTGCAGCGTTGTCCGAAACAAGATTGTTTCACACTTTTGCGCATTTATTTTCATTCGTCAATTGCCAGTGTACAGCTGTACATCATTGAACATTTTTTGGAGATTGCTCTGAACTATTGTAGCTTTTCGGTCTGCCGTATAGATGATCAGATCATCAGCAAACGCTACCAATGATCGTGTTGGCGAGACGTTAAAATCAAAGCCGTTCAATAGCTCGCGAATAAAGATTGAGAAGAGCAGAGGCGCAGTAACTGTTCCCTGCTGTAGACCTTTCAAGACCTTGAACTCGCGCATTGTTGTCAGATTTCCATCAGTTACAACAAACGATTTCCCGTATAACATATTACACATCATGGCGACAAGGTGTCTGGGGAACTTGTCCTGAAGGAATTTAAAAATAAGTCCAACTAACCATACCGTATCAAAGGCTTTCTCCATATCAATGAGACATGCTCCAACACATTGTCCATCATTGTTTCCAACAGATGTCTGAGGTTACTTTCGTTATTGCATGTGTGGTCGAATGCCTGGCACGAAAACCAAATTGGCAATTCGGCATCAACCCATTTTCCTCAATGTGAGCGTTTAATGCTCTGTTGAGTATCATTTCAAACACCTTGCTGATGTAAGGCAGCAAGCCGATTGGGCGATAGCTTTTGGGGCATGAAGATTATTTTCCTTTCTTCAAGATCGGAAATACCTTAGCCTTTTTCCACTCATTTGGGAAATATGAATTGCTCAACATGTTGTTGAACAATATGCAATAGTTCCTAATAGCAACCTCAGGCAAATGTCAGAGAACTACATTTGGAAAACCATCAGTACCACATGATTTCGTGTTGTTTATATTGCGAAATATGAAACACAAGTCTTCATAGCTGACAAAATAATCAATAAATTCAAGCTCGGTATGAGGTCAGATGTTAATGTTTCATTGAAATGAAGAATTGATTGGCCGTTCAGGCTTGATTTGAAGTCGGAAACTTTTGCTTTAACGACCTCTGAAAAAATTTGGTTCCCTCTCTCAGGGTTTGGTAGATGAACCAATTCAAAATGTGTTCCAATCAGGGCAAGTTTATCCAATCCTTCACAAATAATCCTGTTTCCATTTCTATCTGGAGTCGTATTATCAATTTCGATACCAGCCCTATCGAGAAGATTTATCTCATCACTAGTGACTTCAAGATTCGATACCTTCACTCGAGACTTCTTGCGGAATATGCTATTCACTTTCGTGAAAACGCCGTCTGGGTCCTGTGGGCTAATACCTCTCAATTTTTCCGCCCATTGATTGCTAACCTCACTCCTGAAGTATGACCGGATTAAGTTCCGGACATTCTTCAGATGTAATTTCAACAAAGACAATGAGGGATGGTTGTAGTCCAAAAATCGTCGATAAATATTGTTGACGCGTGTGAGAAGGAGGCTTTTCAATCTTTTCAACCTTGCGATGGTTGGTGTTTCATATCCTTCCATATTGTTTCGATGTTTAATCTTGGCAACTACTTTCACAATCGTTTCCACCGTCAGCTTCTCGTACTTCGACAAAAAGACATCTATTTCATCGTTAGTTAGATTCCTGTCATTAGGAACCATTGAGCAAGAGTTGCCACCATCAGAAGGGGGACATTGCTTCTGGTACCCCCGACTAAACTTCTTTTGAAACTTTCCCAAGTCTGTTTTTTTGAAATTCAATCGATGATTTTCATGTTGAACTGGAATGAGGAAGAAATCATCCCTGTGATCCATTACGATTGCGTTATGGTCGTTATCATAAGGAAGCACCTGCAGTTTCCGTTGAGGACTATTAAAGTTGATTTCGAGTCTTGCGTCAGCAATGCAAAGGCTCAAATATGAATTTGTCCTAGGGTATGTTGGGAACTCCGACCCATAAAGATTGCACCTGTATTCAATTTGGTTCTCTGTTATCCATGATTTCAGGAATACACCTCTTGGATTATTGGTGGCGTTCAGCCATGACGTATGCTTGGCGTTCAGATCACTAGCAAGAATATAATAGTTTTGCAGCCTGTTCAATTCAAGTATTTCAAACAAGGAATTGAGCTCCTCCTTGAACTTGAGAACAGTTCCACCAGTTGCATAGGCAGAGGTAACGAAGAGGTTATCCCCACCTGGCAGTGAGATTTTGGATAACGGACACTTCAAGAGACTCAAAGTTTTTGAATTCGACTTTTTCAATATTTTGGAAACGATACGGTCTTCGAACCAATATCCCAGTGCCACCTCCCCCATCACCTATTACCCTATCGTTTCTTACGAATTCAAAATCCTTGAATGTCATGAAGTGCCATGAATTGAGGTGGGTTTCGGTCAGAAGCAGGATGTCGGGCTTTTGTCTGGCAAAGAATTCAAGGAGATAATCAAGCCGATGTATAGTAACAATGGAGTTGACGTTGATCGGGATGAAACGAATCCTATCCATGGGAATGTGACTGAATGACAAATTATTTTGAGGCATTTGAAACCCCTAGACGATGAAAAACAAGATTAATTTTTTTATCTTGCTTATCGATTCTTTCCGATAGAGAATTTAATTGCTGTAAAATTTTGAGAAGCAGCTCATTATTACCACTTACATTATTTACACTATTTTCCGCATTTTCTGCTGGTCCTCTAGCGGCTTGTGCAAATGATACTCCGGGCTTGACGAAGTTCGGAGCTAAGACACTGCGGTGTATTTGTGTTTGCTTTGGGGCAGATTTTAATCTTGCATCCTGATATCGGCAGCATCCTCGATATGATGCCGGGTGACCAAAAACACCGCAGTTCACACAATATAATTTCTCTTTTGGCTCCGTCTGAGCCAATTTGCACTCACCAGGAGCATTCACATCTTTGCATTTAAAGCATCAGTAATGCATGGCGCAGTTGGCAGCCGAATGCCCAAATCGTTGGCAGCGATAGCACTGGTTGATTTCTCTTATCTGGAGGCGTTCCCACCTCACTACTCGAAAATTTAAATATCTGATTTGCTGAAGAGCGCCTGGACTGCTCTTATTTGTTATTTGTACCAAATAAAGTGGTAAATTTTTTATTCCTACCGTCGACCTTCTTGTCGCGAATGTTTTAACTGAGATAAACTCTATTTGTGGTGCTGTTTCCTTGAGAACCTGAAGAAGATCGACACTATCTTCTCCGCAGTCCAAGCCCTTCAGCAAGAACATCTGTTTCTTCTCGCTTTTGGGGGTATAAGTGAACTGCGGAACCTCCCCAGAATTCAAAGCATTTTTCACTGATTTGAAATCAACCAGTGATTTCGTTCTAATTGATAGCTTCTCGGAATTTATTCGTTTGATTTCGAAATTCGTTAATTTGTTTTCGGCTGCCAACAGCTGAACCATGTCTTTTCCGCTTTGACCGAAGACATTAATTGGCGGAACTTTCTCGGTATTCTTGGCTACTTTTTGAGGAGGACCAGCAGAACTACGGGCTGGTTTCTTCTCCTTATTTCTATTTTCCTTGTTTTTATTTTTTAAATATAAGATAAAATTATCATCTTTATTACCTTCATCTACCTCCATATCCTGTTGGAGTCCATTCGGCGCTACAAAGTAGTTCTGGCTTTCGTTGGTGCCACCAGCACTTAATACCTCTTCAGTGAATATTGGATTTGCAGCTTTCTTCTGTTTTTCGATTTTTCGTATCGGATCACTCTCTTGAACTTCTTTTGCCGTCTTGAACATTTCTTCGTACGTTTGAACTCTTGCTTTTAACTCTTCGATTTCACTTCGAAGGCGACACACCTCCTGTCTATCCTCGAGCACTTGTGTTTTACGGCCGCCATCTGCGGTATCCTGGGTGCTCGTGTGTCTCCGCTTGCCGACACTTGCCAATTTCATACCGTCACTCTCCCCGGGGCCCCCCAACGGAGGGAAGCCGTCGGGCTCCTCCATACAGCAGTCCCGAGTTGTCTCTGGTTTGGCGTTTTCTTGATTTATGGATATGGCTTGTCGATGCCTTCGACGATAAATTCTTCCCCAATAAAATCAAAACTTGCTTTTGACTGGCTCGTCAAAAGTTATTTCAATATTTTGGAACTGACTTTTGAGAAAAATTAATTAATTTTTAAAATTAATGACAGGAGCGATTAAAAACACGTCTACACGCAACGAGTGCTAGACGTCGGCCATTAAAAACACGTCTACACGCAACGAGTGCTAGACGTAGAATCCTTAATGCGAGAGTCTTGCGACATTTCAATCAAGAAGAAAATTTTGCAATCTGAAGCAGTCGACTTCAGCACGATTGTTGACAAAGCGATAACGCTGGAGGCATCAAAAATCGACTTGAGGGAGCTTTCTCAGAAATTTTCAACATCCTCGACGACTACGGCATCAAAATCGACAAACATCAACAAAATTGACAAGAAGAAATCAAACAAAAATCACCGCGAAAAAATCCAAAATCACCAGTTCCAGAAGAAGAACCCCCAACAAAAATCCAGGATCGACTTGTCTGCTTTGGGTCTCGATGGAGCTTGCCATCGATGTCGCTGTCACAACCACGTGGTGAATGATTGCAGGACCGATTTCAGGAACCTTAAATGCTCAAGCTGCACAAAATAAGGACACGTCGAGAAGGTCAGCATCCGTACGATCCTTGAGAAGAAAACGAAAAATTAGCAATCAACTCATGACATTTTGACCGCAATCGAGCCCAGAGATTACGGCACTTTTCTCATGGAAGACGTCCTCCAAAATCAATACCTATCAATGGACAACGAGAGTTTTATCGCCACGGTAATAACAGGAGAAAACCAACAACCTTTGAAGTGGACTCAGGTTCAGGCTATACATTTTTACCCCAAAATCAATTCCAAGATTTGGACCTCAAGGCTCTTCTGCTACCAGAATCGATGGAGTTTCGTTCCTAAACTCGAGATTAGTTTTTGCCAAATGGTTAAAATCTAGGTCAATGTGAAGTTCAACAGCAGCTCACAAGGATCTCTAGCACTCCGGTGTCAACATCAAGCAAATATGACACGTTTATATAGACCACTCCACGAGGTGAAAAGCTGGTCAGGATTATCATTGTAATTCTATTTCTTTATTTTTCCTTCTTAAAGATGTATTAAACTTAAAAATAGTAAGAATAGTAAAGTAAGTAAAGTAAAGTAAATTTCTTCTCAAAAACTTAGAGTTAAGTCGGACCTGGATGACTGGACAGGAAGCAATCGATGCCTTGGTACTAGAATGCATCATCGCATAACACTTATCTAACCGGAATCGCCACCACGGCTTTATTCAACAGAGTTTTCTAGTTTTGACGTTAAAAAGTGCTCTTTTGAAACGACTTTCTCCGTATGTGTGACAGCTTAACCATTCCCACAGAAGATTTTTGGTTGGAGAATGCTTGTGGATTAAAAAGAACGACGAAAGGGCCCCACGCAAATTGGCTGACCTCACCTCAACGTGAAATTAAAAATCGAAGAACCAATCATACATTCGATACACGGACAAGATCGAGCAATGACCCGTAAAAGTCATGTTGAATGATCCTTGAAGGTTTCAACTATCAGTTGGTGTGTTTCATATAATCAAATATGGTTGTGCTGGATGTTGAACCCAGGTTATGGATGAAATTAATATATTTTTACAACATTCACAGGTGAATAATTGGAATGAAAGTTTCGCAAAAATGTATCAATTGGTTAAGATTTACAAAAATTCTGAAGAACGATACAATGAATCTTCATTTATTTATCGATGAACTTGATAAACAAACCATCGGGTCAGAATAATCTATTGCAAATACAAATTCTGAAATTTTACTAATAGGGGTACCGATTTTCTTACAGATGGCATAACTTGATTTTTATTCCAGTAATTCACCTTTCCAAATATTTGTCGGAAAGCCACTGTCATATTGTTTCAGAATTAGTTTGTGTCATTTAGCTTAAGCGTAAACAACAATACTTTTTTTTTAACGCTGAAAATGTCGAATTTTCTGCCGAATAAAGTGTTTTTGCGGGGAGTACTTCTTCATTGAAGAAAAAGGCTGCCGAAAGTCATCGTATTTTGGTGAAAGTGTATGGCGTGCATGCTTTAGCTAAGCGTACGTGCCAGAAGTGGCTTGCACGGTTTAAAAGTGGCAATTTCGATTTGGAGGACGATGAACGGCTCGGACAGCCAAAATCACGAATAGGAGTCATTGCTCGACCAAATCTATCCCAAACTTGCAATAGCACTTGGCGTTGCTCAACAAACCATTTTCGATCGTCTAAAAGCAATTTTTTACAATAAAGCTTCAATTTTCGAATTAGCCAGTACGCCTCTTATGTCTACACAGCACCCACTCTCCCTAGAGTCAGCAATAAAAGAAATGTTTTTCAAATGGAACGAAATTCATCGCCAAATCACTCATCGTGAAGTACCCAAAATCATTCATTCAATATTCAGATGCGCGACTCAACGATGCTAATCTACTTGTGAACTTGGAGGCGGCGATAGCCTTATAAATATTCTTATTATCTCAGGGTAAAACTTCTACAAATGTTTAACCACGAACTGAATGCGAAGATGTAACGACTATTATGCAAGAAGATAATTTGCGCATTTCCTGTCCATTTGCATTTCCCACTGTAGTTTATACTTATCAAACAAACCACGACAAACTTAACTTCATTTGGAAGCTTCTGCCCGAAAACATATGGCCGCTGAATGTTGTTTTGTGCCATTACTAAGGCTGAAGGTTGAGCAGCGGTGACGATGGCAGTATAACCTTGCACTTGATCTTCATCGCTGAGGAAGAGCCGCTGCGGAAAATCTTATATAAGAGTGAGTGACGGTGGAAGCTCTCTCTCTCTTCTTCTTTGGTGATCGGAGTCAACTAAGTCGAGGAAGACACATCGGAGGCTAGTATTAAGGAATACCAACTATGGTGCGTGCATTACGGAGGCAGCGTGGGAAAAATTATCATAGATGGCATTTATTGTGCGTGCGTTACGGCTGGATCAAATATTGCAAAGCGAATCAATCTGATTTCCCGTCGGAAGGAGGCCCCCAAATTCTCAACTGTAGGATTGTTAGGATTGTAAGTAATGTTGAAATTATATTAGACTCATTTGCATTTGAGGAATTGGATTCTTTTATTTTGATATACATATTTGATATTGCGTGATATTTTTTTTGATGGTGTTCCACAGAGTGTCAGGCAGTAAAATCACTCTTGAAGTGGTCACACCGACTTACCGCGTCAAAAATGCAGCAGTAGTGCTGGGATACTCCAAGGGAAAATAGTCGTAGTGTTTCGGGTGCTGGAATCCTCCGGGTGAAATGAATAGTAGTGTTTTCGGATCCTTCGTTTCCTTCTTATTTTAGGCATAAAGTGCCTTTAATTCCCTGGTGCGACACGATGGTGTTAGATACCGTCTTCTCTTTGATACCAGAGGAAATTTAGCTCCCATGCGCGATTAGGTGGTACTTTCCGGAAAGCTCAAGCTCGTTAGTGGCTGCGGGGGTAAGCTAAGAAGAACGCCCAATTCAAGTTTAGCAATCATTGCATATCCAAGTACAATTGTAATAACTGCAATTCTACGTCTAGCACTCGTTGCGTGTAGACGTGTCTTTAATTTTAATTAATTTTTCACAAAAGTCTGTTTCAAATAATTGAATTAATTTTGTACGAGTCAGTCAAAAGCAAGTTTTGATTTTATTGGGGAAGAATTAATCGTCGAAGGCATCGACCAACCGTACCAATAAATCAAGAAAAGGCAACAAACCAAAGACAACTCGGGACTGCTGTATGGAGGAGCCCGACGGCTTTCCTCCGTTGGGGGGCCCCGGGGAGAGTGATGGTGTGAAATTGGCAAGTGTCAACAAGCGGAGACACACGAGCACCCAGGATACCGCAGATGCCGGTCGTAAAACACAAGTGCTCGAGGATAGACAGGAGATGTGTCGCCTTAGAAGTGAAATCGAAGAGTTAAAGGCAAGAATTCAAACGTACGAAGAAATGTTCAAGACGGCAAAAAAGGTTCAAGTGAGTGATCCGATACGAAAAATCGAAAAACAGAAGAAAGCTGCAAATCCAATAATAACTGAAGAGGTATTAAGTGCTGGTGGCACGAACAAAAGCCAGAAGTACTTCGCAGCGCTGGATAGACTCCAACAGGATATGGAGGTAGACGAAGGTAATAAAGATGATAATTTTATCTTATATTTAAAAAATAAAATAATGAAAGTAGAAATAAGGAGAAGAAACCAGCCCGTAGTCCTGCTGGTCCTCCTCAAAAAGTAGCAAAGAATACCGAGAAAGTTCCGCCAATTAATGTCTTCGGTCAAAGCGGAAAGGACATGGTTCGGCTGTTGGCAGCCGAAAACAAATTGACAAATTTCGAAATCAAACGAATAAATTCCGAGAAGCTGTCAATTAGAACGAAATCACTGGTTGATTTCAAATCAGCGAAAGATGCTTTGAATTCTGGAGAGGTTCCGCACTTCACTTATACCCCCAAAAGCGAGAAGAACCAGACGTTCTTGCTGAAGGGCTTGGACTGCGGAGAAGATACCGTCGATCTTCTTCAGGTTCTCAAGGAAACAGCACCACGAATCGAGTTTATCTCGGTTAAAACATTCGCGACAAGAAGGTCGACGGTAGAAAAAAAAATTTACCACTTTATTTGGTACAAATAACAAATAAGAGCAGTCCAAGCGCTCTTCAGCAAATCAGATATTTAAATTTCCGAGTGGTGAGGTGGGAACGCCTCCAGAAACGAGAAATCAACCAGTGCTATCGCTGCCAACGATTTGGGCATTCGGCTGCCAACTGCGCCATGCATTACCGATGCGCTAAATGCAAAGACGTGCATGCTCCCGGTGAGTGCAAATTGGCTCAGACGGAGCCAAAAGAGAAATTGTATTGTGTGAACTGCGGTGTTTTTGGTCACCCGGCATCATATCGAGGATGCTCCCGATATCAGGATGCAAGATTGAAATCTGCCCCAAAGCAAACACACATACACCACAGTGTCTTAGCTCCGAACTTCGTCAAGCCCGGAGTATCATTTGCACAAGCCGCTAGACGACCAGCAGAAAATGCGGAAAATAGTGTAAACAATGTAAGTGGCAATAATGAGCTGCTTCTCAAAATTTTACAGCAACTTAATTCTCTATCGAAAAGAATCGATAAGCAAGATACAAAAATTAATCTTGTTTTTCATCGTCTAGGGGTTTCAAATGCCTCTAAATAATTTGTCATCCAGTCACATTCCCATGGATAGGATTCGTCTCATCTCGATCAACGTCAACTCCATTGTTACTATACATCGGCGTGATTATCTCCTTGAATTCATTGCCAGACAAAAGCCTGACATCCTGCTTCTAACCGAAACCCACCTCAATTCATGGCACTCCATGACATTCAAGGATTTTGAATTCGTAAGAAACGATAGGGTAATAGGTGATGGGGGAGGTGGCACCGGGATATTGGTTCGAAGACCCTATCGTTTCCAAAATATTGAAAAAGTCGAATTCAAAAGCTTTGAAATCTCTTGAAGTGTCCGTTATCAAAATCTCACTGCCAGGTGGGGATAACCTCTTCGTTATCTCTGCCTATGCAACTGGTGGAACTGTTCTCAAGCTCAAGGAGGAGCTCAATTCCTTGTTCGAAATACTCGAATTGAACAGGCTGCATAACTATTATATTCTTGCTGGTGACCTGAACGCCAAGCATACATCATGGCTGAACGCCATCAATAATCCAAGAGGTGTATTCCTGAAATCGTGGATAACAGAGAACCAAATTGAATACAGGTGCAATCTATATGGGTCGGAGTTCCCAACATACCCTAGGACAAATTCATATTTGGACCTTCGCGTTGCTGACGCAAGACTTGAATTCAGCTTTGATAGTCCTCAACGGAAACTGCAGGTGCTTCCTTATGATAGCGACCATAACGCAATCGTAATGGAAATCAACCATCACAGCGATGATTTCTTCCTCATTCCAGTTCAACATGAAAATCATCGGTTGAATTTCAAAAAAACAGACTGGGGAAAGTTTCAAAAGAAGTTTAATCGTGAGTACCAGAAGCAATGTCCCCCTTCTGATGGTGGCAACTCTTGCTCAATGGTTCCCAATGACAGGAATCTAACTAACGATGAAATAGATGTCTATTTGTCGAAGTTAGAGAAGCTGACGTTGGAAACGATGGAGAAAGTAGTTCCCAAGATAAAACATCGAAACAATATGGAAGGATATGAAACACCAACCATCGCAAGGTTGAAAAGATTGAAAAGCCTTCTTTTCACACGCGTCAACAATATTTATCGGCGATTTTTGGATTACAACCATCCCTCGTTGGCTTTGTTGAAATTACATCTGAAGAATGTCCGGAACTTAATCCGGTCATACTTCAGGAGTGAGATTAGCAGTCAATGGGCGGATAAATTGAGGGGTATTAGCCCACAGGACCCAGACGGCGTGTTTGCGAAAGTGAATAGCATATTCCGCAAGAAGTCTCGAGTGAAGGTATCGCATCTTGAAGTCACTAGTGATGAGATAAATCTTCTCGATAGGGCTGGTATCGAAATTGATACTACGACTCCGGATGGAAATGGAAACAGGATTATTTGTGAAGGATTGGATAAACTTGCCCTGATTGGAACACATTTTGAATTGGTTCACCTACCAAACTCTGAGAGAGGGAATGAAATATTTTCAGAGGTCGTTGAAGCAAAAGTTTCCGACTTCAAATCAAGCCTGAAGGGCCAACCAATTCTTCATTTCAATGAAACATTAACATCTGACCTCATACCGAGCTTGAATCTTATTGATTATTTTGTCAGCTATGAAGACTTGTGTTTCATATTTTGCAGGATAAACAACAAGAAATCACGTGGTACTGATGGTATTCCAAATGTAGTTCTCCGACATTTGCCTGAGGTTGCTATTAGGAACTATTGCATATTGTTCAACAACATGTTGAGCAATTCATATTTCCCAAATGAGTGGAAAAAGGCTAAGGTATTTCCGATCTTGAAGAAAGGAAAAGAATCTTTATGCCCCAAAAGCTATCGCCCAATCAACTTGCTGCCTAACATCAGCAAGGTGTTTGAAGTGATACTCAACAGAGCATTAAGCGCCCACATTGAGGAAAATGAGTTGATGCCGAATTGCCAATTTGGTTGTCGTGCCAGGCATTCGACCACACATGCAATAACGAAAGTAACCTCAGACATCTGTTGGAAACTAAATGATAGACAATGTGTTGGAGCATGTCTCATTGATATGGAGAAAGCCTTTGATACGGTATGGTTAGATGGACTAGTTTTTAAACTCCTACAGGACAAGTTCCCCAGACACTTTGTCGCCATGATGTGTAATATGTTGTACGGGAAATCGTTTGTTGTAACTGATGGAAATCTGACAACAATGCGCGAGTTCAAGGTCTTGAATGGTCTACAGCAGGGAACAGATACTACGCCTCTGCTCTTCTCAATATTCATTCGCAAGCTATTGAACGGCTTTGATTTTAACGTCTTGCCAACGCGATCATTGGTAGCGTTTGCTGATGATCTGATCATCTATACGGCAGACGAAAAGCTACAATAGTTCAGAGCAATCTCCAAAAAATGTTCAATGATGTACAGCTGTACACTGACAATTGGCGAATGAAAATCAATGCGCAAAAGTGTGAAACAATCTTGTTTCGGACAACGCTGCAGGGGGTCAGTCAAGACCTGAAACGTAATTGGAAAGATTTCCACATCATGGCTGGTGAGGGTAGTCTTGAACGGGTTCCACATAAATCCTGTGTTCGATACCTCGGTGTTTATCTCGATCAGTATCTGTACTATACTGAACATGTCAAAATCATGCTCAGTAAGGCACTTAAAGTAGTCATGGCCCTTCGAAGGCTCTTTCATTCCAGATACATTGATCAAAAGGTCAAAATTATCTGTTACAAGACACTGGTTAGACCAGTTTTGACATATGGATGTCAGATCTGGTACAACCAGAGTGCTAGTACTATGGAAAAATTAAAAGTTTTCGAAGGGAAATGTCTTCGTGCATGTACTGGTTTGTGCAGAAAGCCTGAGACGGATTGGAAACATTATATATCGAATAGAAGAATTTTTCAAACAGCTGAAGTGACTAGAGTCGATATTTTCATATTGAAACTTCTTCGGAATCATATCGCAAGATCTGTGACTGTGAGTGCAAACCCTTGGATTTCACAGCCGCTCCACCCTACAGACGGGTATATAGCGACTTGCCTCGCTACTGGCTTCATTCCTCCAGAAGCATTCGTGTATTTGGACATGAATCGATATGTTTTTGATTCTGACGGCGTCCCAGTCATATATCACATATATCGACGGGCCACCGATAAGAAGATAAAATATCCTCCGAACTTGAGTTCACGAGACCAACAATTCCAATGGAGATACTCATTTGCTAGATTCGTTGAGGCTGATCGAGTTGAGACGGGGCAATCTAGGTATTGGTGGCTGAATGACAATGTCTAAATTATTCGTGTTTATTTTCAGTTTTGGTGTTTTTCGTTATTTAGTTTTTGAGTTTCAGCTCATTATTGCTACATTTAGTGTTATTGTTTATTTTTGTTAAAAATTAGGGATAGGTCAGGTTTATATTATGTTTATTATATTAGGTTAGAGATAAGGTAAAACGCTTAGGTTAGGAACATAGTTATAGATTTTTTTAGTATAAGATAAAGTTTTTGATTGCATTTATTTGAATTAAGTTAAAACATATTAGGTGTAGGATCAAAGTTCACTGTAGTGTTAAGATGATAAATAATTTTAGAATAGTGTTGGTTGGTTTTTTCTCCTTTTTCCAATTTAATTTTAAAAAATATGTAACAATCTTCATTGATTTGAATTCGCTAGAGTTTATTTTTTTTTTAAATGTGTTTAATGATAACGTACAAATTTAGAGAGCCATTTGGGCCATTACGTTTTTATTGTTATTGTTTGGATTTTGCTTTATATTCTTTTAAAATTTATAACGATTAGTATTAAATAAAGCGCTTTTGACTTTGACTTTGACTTTGTAATAACTGCACATTTGGGAATTGGGATCGTCACGAGGTCAGACGAATGCAAGTGATAAATTGTAATAGGCATAACAACCAAAGAAGAAATTTCGATTGTTCTGGACGAATACCCCGCACTTCTGGGGCGAATTTGAATTCGATGCCTCAACATTGACTTGAATTATATTGACAAGCCTTTCACGAAATACCAAGAACGTCCAATTAACTGCATTGACCACAGCGAATTTTTTGCAAATTTGTAGACTTTTCAAACAGGAGGTTGGTTGCATTCTGAATTTCAATGTCTTACTGAAACTATGTCAAGGAACCCAACCTGCATTTCTCGGGAAAAGAGAAGTTCCTTATGCATTGGTGAACCGTGTTGATCAAGAACAAGACTCTCAATAAAGCTGGAATCATCACCAAAGTGGAAACCAACGACTTGGGTTTACTTCTCGTGGTAATTCCCAAAGCCAGCAACTACATACAACTATGCGTAGATGAAGCATCGAGCCAAATCCAGACAATATCGACTCACCACGGGACATACCAGGTCAACCGACTTTCCTTCGGCATCAAAACAGCGCCATCTGAATTCAACTGAACTATGTACCAAAGTCTGAGAGAAGACCAAGGTTTATTTCGACAACATTTTCATTCAGAGGAGGACCAAGAGTGAATGTCGCAACAACCTTATTAAATGCCTTAATCAACTGCGCAAATATGACCTTCATATCAATAAAAATAAATGCGATTTTTTTACGGAACGCTTGGAGTTTTTGGGGCATGTTGTAGAAAACAACAAGCTCTCCAAGGCTCTATCAAAAGCTGAAGCAATTTTGAAAATGCCGAGACCGAAAATGGCAACAAAAGTCAAAATATTTTTGGGACTCACGACTTAACACGCAAGTTCACCCTGTGATGACCTATTCGAGAACTTTTAAAAAAGGATGCAAAGTTATAGTGGTCAGCCCAATGTGTCGCCACCTTTGTCAAGCTTAAAGGAGAAATTGCCAGCGTGCGCTTGTTGGTGCCCTTCAATTCAGCATTTCTAGATTAACTTACATGCGCCGCCAGCCCCGTGAAAATCGGCGGAGTACTTTCGCACATCATTAATGCCAAAAGAGACCCATTTTTTGCATCCGGATCTCTGACACTGGCAAAAAAAAACTTCTCGCAACTCAATAGTAAGACTCTGGCCATACTTCCCAGTGGATTAGTATTTTCAAGATTTGTTTGGCCACAAATTCAAACTAGTGACAGATAATCAACCTTAGCCTGAATTTCCCATCAACATGCAGAATCGCCACTCATGACGGCCACTAGACTACAACAATTACCAGGTTGAATGCAAAAAGGTCATCGACAACGGCAACGCCGATTATTTATCCAGGGCTCCAATTGAAGCGCGAAATCCATCAGATTTGCAACCTCACGGTACGAATTATTTCATCCCTGACATTGACATCCACATCGATTCGCAAGGAAACATCCAAGGACCAGCACCTGCTACAACTCCTGAAGAAGATGGACTTCATCTTCAGAGACAGCGCGTTGTTCTTACAACATCTCAGCAGTCAGCTATACTCCAGGAACTACACCATGTACCCTTGGGTATCATGAAGATGAAACAGCTCGGGAGACATTATGTATATTGGAAGGGAATCGACAAGGACATCGAGCATCGCGTTAGATCCTGCGCCAGCTGTGGCAGCGTTCAACACAGCCCTTCAAAAGCACCCTTTTATTCATAGAGTGGACCAGAAAAAAACTGGTAATGAATTCATACCAACTACGCCGGCCCGCTCCAAGGTCATAAATTTCTGATCGTGATTGATGCCCAATCGAAGTGGGCTAAAATCGAATCATGTCGTTCGGCTTCAACATTGATATCCACAATCTCAATTTGAGAAGACATTTTTCTCGACAGGGATTTCCAGACGTTATGGTGCTCGATAATGTGACAATTTTCACCAGCGAAAATTTCCAAACATTTTGCAAGGAACCTGTCATTTTTTTTTTAAATTTGTAACACCTGGGTACCCAACGACAAATGGCTTAGCCGAAAGGATCTTCAGATGCTGAAAAATTGAATCGTAGCCATGAAGGATGACCCGGCGCCAATGAATAACAAACTCCGTAAGATCCTACTTCGCTACCGAGCAACACCGCTGAAAAATCGCCAATCACTGGCCGAATAGTATTTGCATCGACCCAAAAAAAACTTCACTCCGGACAGGGCAGCTAAACAACTCAGCGTGAGAAAAGAGTTCAGGCACGGTACTACAGCAACAAAAATCTCTGGAAACCAGGAAACATTATCGCAAAATTCGGTTAACTACCATACCAGGTTAGGTTTGATGATGAATATACGCTAAAATGACACATCGACCAACTGCACGCCTCCAGAGTAAAATCTCCAGGTAGCCTAGAAAGAATCCTCGAAATTCCTGACAACACAGAATCCGAATCAGATGAGACTCAGAAACCGATTGAATACTCTAACCTTGGTGGTCTGGCCAACATCCCTGATCCCGGAACCCCCAAACATGACAAACAACCGGCCCCAGTTGAATTCCATGAGCCAAGGAATTTTGGAGAGGATGGACATCCAGAGATTGCACTAGATCCAGAACGCTACGGCGATCCAACAGGCAACGTCGGCTAACAGTTCATCTTCAACGAGACTTCATCCTGTGACTTCAAGATTTTTCTACCTATATTCCTTTTTTTTTTGTAAAGCTCAAACAAATTCATGGAATCAACTTTTCAAACTCACAAACCTAAAATAAAAAAGAAATGCCAATAACTGCAAATACCTCTGCTGCTAAATCCTACTTACATGTCATTTGTGGTGAGGTAAGGGGGTGATAACGAAATTGAAAGCAATAACCATGCCCCGGAACGGAGGTTAGGTGATAGACTAGCTCTTCACCCCTGGAAAACCAAACATTGTTTCATTTTTTTAGATTGCATCCACAGCAACAATCTCGCAACCGAAAAAAGGACAATGGCATTCGATCCTGGAATGTCAGATCACTCAACTACCTTGGCGCTGTTAAGCACTTTTTAAAACAGACCAGTCAATATGAACTGAATAGACTGGTAGTCCGGGAAACGAACTGAACGGGAAGTGATGATAAAGATATGAGACTGCACACAATACTCAAAAGTGGGGAAACCTGCTGGAAAGCGAGAATTCGGAGACCCATTTATTGTGGATAGGGAGTTTAAATCACACGTTATTGATTTTAGTGCAATTAATTAAAAAAATCTGTTCATCTGTAAATCTGACTGAAGAAAAGAATGGAGAAACAAAGGAAACGTTCTACAATCACCTGGAAAGACTAGTCGACTCAGTGACTACAGCTGGCTCCTATCCTATCAGATACAGAAAACAAGCAACAAGCTATTGGTGGAAGTTAAAGTGGCTATTAACTTCATGGCAGAACCGACAATCGGACATCAAGCCCAGTGCAAAAGAAATGACTGGTTGATAATAAGTGCAAAAATACGTTAGACAAAAGTAGTCAGGCGTATAAAAAAAAGTCTGGTGCTCTCAAGTGTCTGCACTGCCCACTAAACACCTCCCCTGTCAATTCGTTTGAAATCTTATTTCGAATCAGGTCTCGTCTTGTTACCCCGGAGGCATCTTCAAGCTGAGGGACCCCCCCTCTAGTGGGAGGGGAAAGAAAGAGAAGAATTGCCTGACAAGCGATCCCCCAGCCCCGATTTCTCCGGTTACTGTGAGTTCATTTTATCTTTTAGGACTGCCCGAGCATAATGCTATTCCGTTTATCAACCGATCCAAGCATCACCGCAACTATACTATCTGCGATGAACTCTCTCATCTCCCTGTAGAACTCATAGTCTGTGCCATTTATTGCAAGCAAATGTGTGTGGCAAGTATTGTCTTCCTCTCCTGGGTAAAATTGACAATCAGACTGCTGTCAATCGTTGAGTGAGCGCTGTCTCTCCCCGCGGGCAACCGTCCCCCTTGAGTCCTCGCTTGAACGCAGTTGAATAGCTTGGCACTCTCTAGCAAGGAGGGTAACCGGTATGCAATATCTCTCACTGCCAGAAACTGTTGAATATCTTCAGTGCTCCTTTCCTCTGTACCTGTGCCAAACGTTCTGCTCCGTAAAGTAGCACTGACCCCAAGACACTTATCAAGAGGCATTGTCTTGAAAGGTTGGGTCCCTTCGTTAGCCATAATTCAACTCAGAACCAATACATCCGAAGCAGCTTTCTCTGCCGTTGCCCTGATTTGCTCAGAGAAACTCATCTTCAAGTCTATCAGTAGCCCCAGATGCTTCACTGTTGGCTTTGATTTGATTAGTATGTTTTTAATACTGATCACCTTTACTCTAGGGATTCTTTTTTGTTTTGCCTTATGACCACTTCGGTTTTCTCCAATGCTAGACTGAGCCCACGAGTATCATCCAGTCTCTCACTCGGCGCACTAGCATACCTAGCCTAAGTTGCACTCAACATCACCCAAATAGCCAATCAAACGCAAGTCATCTGGCCTCTCCAGTCTCAGTCGCCCATCGAAGGACACGTTCTACAGGTTCAGACAAAGGATCCTCTGTGCAACACCCGATCTAACTTCTTTTCTTTGTTGGCCCTGTATTGTGTCGTAAAGCAGGCTCCGGTCCAGTAGGTAGTCTCTCAGATGCCGCATCAGATATTCTGGAACTTGAAAAGAATTATCCATTGTATCCAGAATATCCGTCCATCTTGCAGAATTGAAGGCGTTTCGAACGTCGAGTATTACCAACAGAATGATCCGTCGCTTGGTGCGGCTATATGCCTTTGCCTTTTGGACCACGCACACCACATCTGCGATCGCATTAGTGGTGGAGCGTTCTGCTCTACAACCGTACTGTGCTGAATATAATTCTATAGCAGCACGAATTGTGTGAGTGAGTCATCCATTATTGTTCTCTTTCCTAGCTGTATCTAGGATTTATAACGGGTGGTATGAAGACAGCGATCTGGAGTTTCCCTTCCTTTTGTTCATCAAAACGAGCCTCGCCACCTTCCATACTACTGGAAAACCCCCAATCCATAGTAAAGCGTTGAATATGCTCACCAGCAAGTCAGAACGATGATGATAGACAAGTGGCAACACATCAGCTAGAACAACATCTTAGGACTGCCTGTTCCAGTTCCGGCAGAGTGAAGATTGTTATTTTACCGTGGGCAGCGTAAGCATAGACGGAGTGGGCGGGAAGGATGCTGGTACTATCTCGTCCATATTTTCCACTTCATGTATGCAAGGCGTTTGTAGGGCATCAAGCTTCCGCATGACTAGCGTGCAGCCAAAGCCCATGGGTCCCTCTTCACATTTTCCACTAGATCTTGCCAGCAGCCAGCATTGATGTCTTTAATTAATTCACGAAGACATTTTCTGGCCGGCTTATATGCTGCTACATGGTTGCATGCCTTGTCACGGTTCCATGCCCGTTGAACCTCACGCCGAAGCTTGTAACATTCTCGCTCGCTTTTTAGCGATTTCAGCTGACCTCCAGTTCACTGAGGGTTTGTCGTGTTAGGGTTTTGATGGGGCATAGAAGCACTGCTAGCAGTCGTGCTGATGCTCATAGTTAAGTACACCACATCTTGAGTTGCCATAGCCCTCTATCCCCTACGAATCACCCTGTAGCAGAGCACCTGCCATGAGGAGCTCGACAAATCTCTCAATGTCCACTCTTCCGATGTTCCACCCAATTGTTGAAAGTCGCTGATCTCAAGCAGAGTCCACTGTTGATCACTGTCTGAGTAGTCCTCTAATACTCTCCAATTGTGTATCCTCTATACCAAGGAATCCGAGGTGAGTGTCACTTCAGGTATGGTTAATTCACTGCCAGCATGGTGAAAAGTACGTGTATTTTTGGTGTTTAGTACGACGAACAGCAATTCCTAGGACTCATTTTCCGCGAAGATCTATTAAAGGTATGCCCCATTCGATTGCTTTAGCGTTGAAGTCAAAGATATTGGTCAGTTCGACGTTAGGCATAAACTAAAGAAGGTGGTCCCTGAGTACTGAACCCACACGGATCACAGTCCTCCCCCTGGAAATCATGATGTTGCTCATTCAGTAGCTCAGTCCCTCGCAATCTCTTCAAGTAGGTTTTGGGCGCTTGAACTGTGGTGCAAGTATACCTACAGGATACGGGTCATCGAAGTTCTGATTTTGCCTGGGCTAGGGTTTCCTGAAAAACCCCGATATTTTCCTGATCACAAGACGTAACCAAGATTCGGTCTTGAATCAGCATCCTTGCAAAAGATACAGTGTACCTCTTTTGTACACTCTTTTCATTTATGTTCCATTCCACCACATTTGTAACATAGGGAACTCCTATCGGGTCCTTTGCATACCTGTGTGGTGTAACCATAGACATCCCGTCTTCGTCATTCCGATCTCCTTCGATTGGGTTAGACGACATGCTTTAATTTATGTTTGATAGTAGAGTTTTTTAAGCGGGCACTTTAGTCTAAGCCCTCTGCACTTCTATAGCCTTGGGATTTTGTTCAGCCTTCTGGGACTTTTTGGCCTTTACCCAGCTCCTCCAGTGCTGTTCTATGCGGTCTAGAAGCTTCTCTAGTTCAAGGAGCCCATTCTTAACACCTTTACTGATTTTGGCTAGACTTTTTAGCATGTCTCTCAGTTTTCGGACTAGCTTTTCTTCTTGTTGTATCTGGACGGCAATTGTACTTTGCGAGTTCCTTCCTTAGGACAACTTGTCAGCTTCCATTTCCGAGTACAATACTTTAGCCACGTTTTTGACGGTGGCGGTGCAATAGTCACTTCTTTCTCTTCCTGCCATGATCATTTTGTGGACTTCAGAATGGTGCGTTATTATTTCGGGATTTAAGACCCTTGCTTCAGTCGCTTCAGTAGCAATTGCAGCTGTAAACCTCAAATTCCCGATGTTCTTTATATTTTCTCCCGCCACGCGAACATTTGATGCGTCCTGCAAAATTTCCCGCTCTTCCTTTTTAGGACGTTCTGGCGTTTGCATCATCTTTTGCTGCACCCAAACACCACAGAAACCTCACATTTTGGACTAGGCTTTCCACTAATCTCCGTTTTTCGTCCGTCTTTACTGTCAATGTATTCGTCGTCACTTTTGTCGTCGTTAGTATCGCTCCCGATGTGCTGTTAACATCTTGGCTACAACCGCTGGTCGCTTCGTTGTGTTTGATTGCTCAACTAGTTTTTTGGTTTTTTATTCAATCTATTTTTAGTTAAAATTGCTCCAGTTTGATTGGGTCTCCTGTCTGTAGTCGCCTTTTTGGTTCTATGGTTATCTTTGCACAGCATGGAGGCAATCAGGAGTCGGTCTCAACTGAACCTACACAACCAACCCAATGATGTGAACTTCGACCGTACTCCAAGGGCTGCCAAATTTGCACGAATATCACCTTGACACTACCATGCAAAGCAACTAGGTCCAAACCATCATATCCGCCAGCCCAAAGCATCACTTTAAATTCATTATCCAAAGCGTAGTCTAGATTCAGTCAGGGTGGTTACCCATCATCCCAGGAGGAACCTGACGGGACTCCCCAAAGAATGCTAGCCTCCAAAAGTATTCCTATCGACCGGCAATCCCCCTGCGGGGAAAGATGAACTCTTTGAAGAAATACTTTGTCAGTTAATTAATACAGTTTATTTGAAGAATGTATTTTGAAATACTTATTTTGTATTTAAATACTTTTGTTCAAAACCATTTTCATTTGTATTTGAAATTTAAAAAATAACCAAGCGTTTGCGTTTTAAATTTAAATAGTTTTGACAAACTATTTTTACCCCTCTATATATTTCATACCTAAATTTGATCATGGTAATCTTCTTGATAACCTTCAGTTAGTGTGAACTTTATATTCGGAGAAATAATAATATTATTCGTGGAAAATTAGTAATATTAGTGTAGTTCGAAATTAGGGCAGAAAATTTGCTTATTGGCTTCTCTAGTTCAGCAATTTCCGCAAATTTTTAATTCAGCGCCTTCCTTTTGGCTATTTTTATACAAAATCATAGTACCAAAAGAAACAAGTGCACAATGTTTAAATTCTTCGTCGTGGAAATATGATTTAAAGCTGAGTGAAGCATAATAGATTTCCTCATTTTGTCTTTTTGTGGCTTAATTAAATTTTATTTTCATTCTTTACTTAGGCGGCACATAGTCACTTCCAAAGATTAGATATCCACAGCTACACATATGCAATGCTACTGAATTTGCCGGATTTGTATTTGACGAATTACTATTTGCCTGCTTTCTGGATTAATAGAACTATGGTTGGAGTGTTCGCTAAAATAATATGATGCCTCAAAGTATGCAACTTTTAACAACAAAAAATTTATGTTATCGGAAATGATCGACGTCACAATTTCGCCGTAACATAGTGAAAGTAATTGGCAACTGCTCAAATTCCCCGTAATGCGGTTAAAGCACACCCTCACTGATAACAATTGATTTGATTTCGCTGTCGACTTGTTTCGGCCAATGTCAAATTCTTCGTCCACGCGCTTGTAAATTCTCTTGGCAGTTGCTTGGGGTCATTGTCGGGCCTCCTCCCCGCGGTATTGACGTTTTGCTCCAACGCATTCTGAGTGGCGACAAAATTTTCCTCAAGGTTTGTATCTGTTTGTGTTACGGCATCGCGAGTGAAAGACGTGTGCGGCTTGAGTGATCAACTAATTTTGGACATTTATCAACCATTAGTACGCGTGAACTAGGACGAAATCATGCCACAAGCGCTATTCGGAAAAGTTGCTCTAGTTACAGGTAAGAAAAGAAATTCTTATAAGAATCCCGTTGATGGCCGAATAATTTGATATGGGTTTCCAGGCGCTGGATCGGGAATTGGACGGGCAATATGTCGCGTGATGGCTCGCGATGGAGCGCATATCGTTGCGGCTGATAAGAATATCGGTGGCGCCCAAGAGACAATATCAACATTAGGACCAGGTGAGTATCAAAGTGATTTGAAGGGCTTCGAATGCTCTTGCTAAGCTAGTTACAGAATCCTGCAACTTTGTAGATTGACGTATGGATTTGGAGTGATAACTAATTTATCTTGAGATTGCATAATTAGAGGTGCTAAGTGCATTATGTGGGGATATCACTCCAGTTTAAAAATATTACTTCTGCATTGTATTTATTAACAACGCAATGTGATATCTAGACATGCAAATGCTTTTTTTGTGGGTACGAAATAATTGTATAGAAACACCCGCAAATAAAATGATAAGTGATAATTTAAAAGCAATTTTCAACAAACAAATCTGTCGATTTTTAACTTGTTCAATTTGATTTTTTGTTAAAAACGTAATTAGCGTCGGAATTTTAAGCAAACAACACAATTCAAACTTTGAGCTGATTTGTAAATAGATGCAAGATGTTGAAAAGAGGTCGACACAAATCTGTTCTGAATGATAACAAGTTCACAGATAGGAGTATGCTCTTGCCAGAAGGGCTTTGTTCTTAACTTTTGATGTGCAGACACTTTTCTTACAAAATTAATGAATAAACACAAAAAAATACTTCGATCGTGTGTATATTAAATAATTGGTTAAAAGAAAGCTACATAAGAACTACTTTTCCTATGAGGTAACCGCTTGTGATAACAAATCGACTTCATCTTTGCGAGTGGCTGACCAAAGGAAAACTGGATAATCCCTTGGAGCTGGTGACCCTTCAGAGCCCTCGCAACTGAATCTAAGGGAACTTAACGCCTCCCCATCCTTAGCGAAAGTCTCTACAATACAAAAAGTTGTTGGTGAAAGAGTCAGCTATCGGTACGAGTTTCATCCCACGGAAGCCTACAAATTAAAAGGCCGAATGTTTTTTCTTTAAAAATTAACTGTTATTAATCCGTCACCATTGAGATACTATTATTTATGAATAAATGAAATTTCAAATTTGACCACAGATGCCGTTTGGAGCTTTTCGATGTCATATTTTTGTAGCGGGCTGGTCTTCGCTGAATATGCCTTTGACATATGGCATCTAAACGTGGTTATCAGCCCAAAACCACACTCTGTCGTGATGACAGCGGCAATATAATCACTGATGAAACGAAGATTAAGGAAAGATGGGCATCATATTTCAAGAACCTCCTTAATCCTCCGCATAGCTCCAGAACATCGGAGCCTATAGATACCTGCGGAGAGCTTCCATTGGCCCCACCAACTCTGAATGAAGTTTATTCCATCATCAAAGCCCAAAGAATAATAAAGCGCCGGGCATATAATTCCATCATTTGTATCATCAGACTGCTCGATCATTCAAAAGAAGATGATAACTTTTTATCGAAATTATACCAGGTGATGAATCATGGGTCTACGGTCTTGACATCGAACCAAACACGACGTTGAATAGGGCAAGTATGCATGAACAATTAGCACCAACGTTTTTCGCGTCAATTCGATAACTTGTCGAATCATCGATGAGATTCCAGTGAAGCTCTTCAAATATGGTGGCAGTAGTGTTCATCAAGCTATTCACAAAGTCATCCAGTACATTTGGCAACAACAACATATGCCGAAAGAATGGAGCCAATCAATTATATTCCGTATCCACAAAAAAGGTGACAAGCTACAGTGCGAAAGTTATAGAGGTATATCACTACTTTGTACGGCGTACAAAATATTTTCTAAAATCTTAGAAAATAAAATCGGATAATACGCCAAAAGTATTATTGGGGAGTATCAAGGTGGTTTTAGGGCAGGTAGATCAACGGCAGACCAATTGTTCACAGTCAAGCAGGTACTTGAAAAATGCTGGAAGTTCAACATAGACCTACACCAAATTTTCGTTAACTTCAAGCAAGCATACGACAGTATTGATCGTAACGTATTGTACCAAATAATGCTTTGCTTTGGCATCCCAGCCAAATTAGTCCGTCTTACCACAATAGCGATAATCCTCGCATTACTCTGCACGAGTGAAAACTATTTTACGTTTCGTGGCAAATTCTACAAAACCACATCAAGAGTAGCCATGGGCAACCCACTTTTTCTATTGATAGCCGAAATCTTCATGGATTACATCGAATGAGTAATCGAAGAACGAGGAGAAATGTATGGTTCAGATATGTCGATGACGTATTCGCTATAGTTCAAAAGGATAAAGTTCAACACATTCTCGACGAAATCAACAGGGTGCACACAAAAATCGAATTCACTATAGAAAAAGAAAATAATGGGATGCTACCGTTCCTGGACCCACTCATCATGTACAATGGTGGAAAACTTGAGTTTGAAGTCCATCGAGAAACAACCTATGTTAAACACAAAGGACGTTACTGGCAACATCAGCACATCCAACCACGCAAATCCCTTAACAGTTCAAGGTTTTGAGTAAGAAAAACATATACTCGTATTTTGGATACAGCACGGAAAAACAGATACAGCGCGAACATGATACATAAACTAATATCAAAAAAACAATATCACCTCTTTAAAAATCATCTAGAACATTGTTCACTAAAAATAACAATGATACTTCAAGATATTTGAGTATTTCGATGGCAAATTCGTTTTAAAAAATCAAATCGCTCTTTGAGAAATTCAATATCCGCATCGTTATATCCAGTAAAGGCACCACTCTGAGAAATCGATTAGCAAGCGAAAAAGACACATTACAAATGTCGGGGAAAAATGCGGAATTTATAAAATCAATTGCAAAGATTGCAAAAATGTTATATCGGGCAGACAAAGCGATTGATCGCAACACGTTTTCAAGAACATATGAAGGAAGCAATTAGTGGTGAACCACAAGGCATCAACACAATTGGATCAGCAGTGGCATTGCATATTTCGGAAGAGGGACACAATATAGGATGCGATAATCTGGAACTGCTGAAATATATAAATCGACCCCCCACCTTCGACGCTTGGGATGTCTATACATACTGTGACAAGATCCACCATCACACATCAATACGGACGAATGTAATGGTCCATCAAAAGCAATTTAGGTACTTGCCGGGATGAAGGAAAAAACTAATTATGTATAGCCCTAATTTATTTAAATACCAAATGACATGTTAATTTCTTTGTTATATATATTGTTTCCCTTTAATTGTAGCTTAACAACCTATATTACTTGAATCTAGTTCTAGTTTGTCAATGATCTAGTAGCTAAGTACTGAAGAAGGGAGTAAGTAGCTTTTGAAACGCGTATACAGCAAATAAATACTATTGTAGTCGGAGAAGCTGTTTTTTTACCTCCTACTTTTCCTATGATATAATCACTTGTGATAACGAATTTACTTCTTTACTAGAAGAAGTGGCTGACCAAAGGAAAGCTAGAGCATCCGTTGGAGCTGGTGCCGCCTCACAGCCTTCCCAACTGAATCTAACGGATTTATGATGCGTTTCCATCATTGGCGAAAGTCCCTTCAGCACAAAAAGTAAACTACAGCCCGATGGCTGAGTTGGTGGCGAAAGAGCCAGCCATCGATACTGGTCTCATCCCACGGAGGCCTAGAAAGTAAAAGGCCGAATATTTTTTTTAATAAATTATTATTAATCCGTCACGAATGAGATACGATTATTTATGAATGAACAAAAAGGCTACATTAAAAAAATTTATGGAAAGCATATATCAAAGACTAAATAAAATCAATGGAAATAATAAACGGAAAATTAATAAGAACGACAATATTACGTTTATTCATAGTGCACTTACGTTACAGCACAAAAAATGACATTCGTGACCGCTCACGTTGAGATTTCATTTTCGACTGACTTCGTTCTCTTTGCCAGAGTTATCGTTTATAGTCGGCAATCCTTCGCTGGGCTTTCGGTCCCATGCGGAGCTTTCAGTCCCCCATCGGACGCACCCTCAGGCGCCGGAAAGAGGGTGCCCTAATCAGCCAGTCTATGTGTATGTGGGAAATAAAGTTCCACTTGTGGCCCAAAAACCGACTAAGTCGAGGCACTAACAATGCTCCACTTAGCCTCGGATCGGAAAAGACTATTCTCTTGAAACTTGGAATGTTAGATCATTGAACAGACCAGGTGCACTGCGACAACTAATGGATGAATTAAAAAATCCAGAATCAACATCCTCGCAGTACAAGAAACTAGATGGCATATTTGACATGCGAATGCTTGCCGTATTTAACCCATTAAAGCCTATAATTCCCTAGTGAATATTTTGTAGTGAAATTGGTACATTGGTTATGTAGAGCCCATAAAACAATATAAAATCGTGATCTAATCAATTAAGGAAAATGGAGCCTGATTCTGAAGGGGCAATTTTAGTTGCCAAAGGGATGATTCATGCTGTTTTTTGGAAAATAATGACAAAATGTAATATGCATACGTTAAAAATGTTTTTATTAGATCAAAATGTATCACATTGCAGAACTTCTGGTATTTTTATTTCCGCCATGAACTTCTCCAAAGCACTCATCAAGATGAAGTGGGATTTCACAGTTTTTGCATAGATATATAGTTCAACTGCTACAAATCTGGCAACGCCGATACTTTGATGGACCTTTTTCTATTATGTGATTAGCTCGGTCGTTTCTGATAACATCAAGAACAGGTGTAAATTATAAGGATGATCGAACACCGAATGATAATGAAGGAGTTCATGTCAATCGTAACCTATCGTCTAAATTCTAATAATGATATAGTATGAACTTGGCGACGATATAAAAGCCAGCCTTGCGCAGAGCATACATCTACTGTCCATGCACAAAAAGGGCCACCACCAATTTTTTCGAGCGGATTCTGCAACGGTAGGATGCTTAATATTAATCAACAATGTCTACTAAACCCATATAGTTGTTGTAACGAGTGATTGGACCAGGAATATCCATCGGAATTATTTTTTTTCAATTCGCGAATAACGGCTTGATTTTGTCACTCGATATACGTTATCACAGTTAATGAGTACCATTACGACATTGTTATCATTCCAACGAACAGCTAATATTTTACCGGTAGATGATGTTGCCGTCTCACTTCTAGGTTTCTTTTTCCATATCTATTTTTCTGGTAGCTCCATGGAAGGATTGCACCGATTTTCACGTAGTGTACCAGTTCCACCCAATCCTCGGATATTTAGCTCATCTAACAAACCAATTGATGTGAAAAAGTTGTGGAAGTAGAAACGGGATCCTTTAGGTAACTGCATATGCTCAACCAAACCTAGAACAACGTCTCCTCCTTGACCCAGACCAGTAGCAGGAAGACGAGTTAAAATTCCACAATAGGGCTCAACGTGATGGGCGGATGTTATAAAAAATCCATTGTCCGACAGGTGTAATTACGACAAATTAAAGCAGCAATGGATTTCCCGCCTCTCGGAATGAAAGGAGAATAAATTATCACGTGTTCTGACAGACATTGAGCTAGGTAAAAAAAGGCGTCCCAACTTTATAGGAAATGGTATCCCTTGCTATAAATCAATTAACAGACGACGCTTTGCGGACCTTACGACTTTGGTGATTAATATCTCAAGTGCGTGCCATTTGGACTGTTTCTGCACAAGTCAAAATTGATTGCCTAACGAAAATGGCGGACAGAATAGTTGCATAATTTAATTCTTGACCACATATTGCAGCTTTCAATAAACTGGAACATGCAAATTCTAACAAGACTATTACGACGATTTCTCAGCAATTTAAACCGGAATAGGAATAGTTCGATATCAAGCTCATCGTCAAAACCGCAAAAAGACAGTCGGTGTTATATTCATGCGCGATTCTGCAAAAAAAACCTCAAAAGTGTCATAAACCTTGCTCCTATACAAATAATTCGGAAAGCTGAATACGTCGCCATTCATAAGTGCGGGAAATGGCGACGAGAACAGTTCACATAGACTATTAGTTCGTGATAAAAATTTGGGAATACTTTTCGTAATCGATACTGGTTCCGACATATTTGTTGCACCGAGTACGTCAGCACAAAAGCCAACAGCCGAAAACAACTTCAAACTCTATACTGCAAATGGCTCAGTGATTAAAACGTATGGAGAAAAACTCCTGAAAGTGAATTTCGGTTTACGTCCCCCATTTCCTTGGTTTTTTAAGAATCGCTAATGTTGCGCGACCGTTTCTTGGTGTGGATTTTTAAAGACACTATAATCTTTTAATTGACATTGAAAATAAAAGAATTATACATGGAACGACACAGGTGTATACGACGGCGGCGACTACGACATTAGATAGAGTATGTTTGTCTATAGTGAAAAATAATGAAATAATTCAAAACCTTCTAAGAGAATTCCCAACACTCACCACGTAATCGAGTTTGGTGAAACCAACTGCTCATTCAGTACTGCCCTACATCATCACTAATGGACCACCAGTTGCCGAAAAACTGAGGCGACTTCATCCCGTTAAATATGCAGCAGCGAAAACCGCCGCCGAATGCCGCCCCTAAAAGAGTGCATGGGCCAGTCCATTACATATAGTAACCCCAAAAATCTGGGGGACGGCGACCATGCGGGGATTACAGGTGCCTCAACGCTATCACATGTCCGGATCGGTATCCAATAAAAAATATTCAGGATGTATCAATACAGCTCCATGGAAAAACGATTTTTACCCCTTCGATATCACCAGAGCATACCATCATATCCCCATTGCTCCCGAAGACATACGAAGAACAGCCGTAATAATACCATTCGGATTATTTGAGTTCTGCGTAATGCCGTTCAGGCTACGAAACGCGGCACAATCGTTCAAAAGGTTCTTTGATACCGCACTTCGAGGTTTGGGTAATGTATTCGCGTGTCTGGATGATATAATGATTGCTTCGACAAATATGGTGGAACATCAAAATATTACACAAGAAGTATTCAAGCGACTGAACGCCTACGAACCATAGTATACTTAAATAGTATCCGCACTGCATCAACCCTCTGGAAAAATCCGAACACAAGCGGAACAATGAGCCATAAATCTTCGGTAGCAGGTAGGTAGGTTAATACTGACGTGAGGATTGGCGCGAATATAAACATATGCTTCGATGAGAGATTTCAGGATTACCATATCTCAAAAAATCAGTAACTTCGCAAAAAAACAAATTCGTTCCATGCAATCTATTAGTTTTTTATTAGGATCCGGCAGTACTTCCATGTTCTGAAATGCGTAAAAGAACACGTGCGTCGGAAATTTTATTTGCATTTTCCTTTGTTTCTTGAGCGCACCAGGCCTGGGCTCAGCTGACGTGCCCCTGGGAAAATTCAAAAAGTGTGCAACACAGGGTAAATGAAAGGTGTGGGTACTAGGTAAATGTACTATGCTACGGACTATGTCTCAATCTCAATAAGTGTGTGTTTCGTGTTCCAGAAATAGAACTTTTGGGATATGTTCAAAACTGACGATAGATACAAGCCATATGGTAGCAATTTGCATATGCATTAGTCGGCCTACTATGGACAAGCTTCCGGTAGCTGTCACCCAACTGCGGCATTAGCAAATGCTTATATTTCGTCATATATACTATTTTCCGAATAAAAAACGTGCCGAACGCATTCCGTGCATGCTATAAATTCACCTTGTATAGCCCATTGTGCTCCTAAACTTTTCAAGACGAGCAAATGAAGCACACGTTTTGCACCTTCGACTGATAGCTCAGCGTTGAGATGTAAACAAACTCCTATAAATTCACTTTGGAAGGCGATACAAACTAAACGGGTATAAGAACTGAAATTATTTTCACTTCACTAGGAGCGCTATTGTGTTCTCCGCGGATCATCTGGATTTCACTGTAGAAATCCGTCTCTAAACCGTACAAAACCTCGAATTTTTGTTAGCACCTCCACAATTCTTCATATAACGCCATGTAAGTTAGCCAGCAAAGTCGGCCTACTAATGGTCATGTGTGTGGTAGTAAGCGCTGCTGCCATATGGCTTGTATCTATCGTCAGTTTTGGATATGTTATATCAAAAACTGGAATAAAATCCCTACCGGATACAGTAAAACCATCGTTAACGTACACAAGCCTATAAATTTACTTGCGATTCGGCAATATCTAGGAACGCTCAACTTCTACTGCAGATTTGTAGCTATACAGCACAAATTTTAACTACCTTGAATAACTTTTATTAGATATTCGAAACAATGACAAGCGACCAGTTCAATGGGACGAAGAGTCTGAAATTGCTTTTGAAAAAAGCAAGAATATTTTATAGACAAGGCAATCGAATTATTTCTCAGACAAGGCAATCGAAGCCGTTTTAGAACAAGTCGAAAAAGGATGTCGCCAACCTCTTGAATTTTTCTCAAGAATTAACTGCACAACAGACCAACTACAGTGCATATGACCGCGAATTGCTTGCTATTTACGAAGCAATTAAGTACTTCCGTCACATGCTCGAAGGAAGACATTTTGTTGTGCGCACAAATCACAAGCCTTTAATTTTGCCTCCCGTCAGCGATCGAGTTCATCGCGCAATTCACCACCGAAATTGTTCACGTGAAAAGTGATGACAACACCGTCGCGGATTCGCTATCAAGATTAAACGCAATCGGCAAGAAACCGGTCATAGATTTTATGGAACCTGCATTATTGGAAGATGAACAAAGGAAGGATTCAGAACTTCAAGAATTGTTAACAACGCCGACGTCATTAAATTTGCAATAACTTCATTTACATAAGGCTTCGATTTACTGTTATACTTCCACAGGAACTATTCGACATTGCATTCCGGCAACTCTAAGGAAACATGTTTTTGAATCGATTCATCGATTGTTGCATCCAAATCGACGAGCAACAGCAAAACTAGCACGTCAAAAACATGTTTGGCCAAGCATCGCTAAAAACATTCGCTACTGGTCCAAAATTTGTCAACAATGCCAACGTGCGAACATCAGCCAACACGTTTCAAATCCTTTTCTTCAATTCGCAGATACAGATGGTCGATTCAAACATACAGGTATTCACTTGGATATAGTGGGACCTATGCCTCCATGTCAAAATCAACGATATCTTGTTACAATCATCGACAGATTCTCCAGATGGCCCAAAGCAATCCCGGTTTCTGAAATATCAGCGGACAATGTCATTATAGCCGTTTACACGCACTGGATTTGCCGTTTTGGTGCACCGAACATTATCACAACGAGCCGTGGATCGCAATTTTAATCGGTGATCTTCCGTGCTTTAAGCCAATTAATGGGTGCACTATGAATCCGCACAACGGCGTATCACCCAGCCTCTAATGGTATGATCGAGCGGTTACATAGATCACTCAAAGCACCCCTAATGTCCCATGAAACATCCAGATGGGTAGAAACTTAACCAATGGTGCTGCGTAGATTGCGAGTAGCTTACAAGGGGGACATCAATGTTTCGGCTGCGGAAATGGTGCATGGCACAACACTTTGATTGCCGGGGAAATTCTTCTATGAAGCAGAGATGTCAAACGACCCGATTGGCTTCCTTGAAAAATTTCGAGTTGATATGCGGCAACCACGGGCCGTGCCAGCATCACATCGCCGTCGGGACCGTGCTTTTTTATACAAAGATTTATATACCTGTACACACGTTTTTCTTCGACAAGATGCAGTTAAAAGACCATGAACAGCACCTTACACCAGACCGCATAGAATAGTTGAACGAATTTCAGATCATGTTTTCAAGGTTAAAGTTGAAGAAAAGGAAACAACTGTATCAACTGAAAAATTAAAACTAGCGTTTATCGAAAATGACATAGACTCGAATACAACTGCTGAAGTTGCAAAGCCTCTACGAACATACAGCAGGAACGTTAAATTCGATGTTTAACAGTCGGTGTTCGTAACGACGTTGCTCCGGGAGGAGTTTTGCAGCGGCAGCGATTTCAAATAAGGTGACAGCTGATTAAGTTCACCACTTCACCACATGGACAACAGAGCGTTGCTATCGCTAAGGATCCGTTTAACATTAGTTTTAGTCGGTCGTTGTTAAGATTTTATTAGGAATAGACTCGTTAAGTATTTGTGTGGTGTTTTTCTTGAACCACTTTCCTTTGTCCCTTAATATTTAGTTTATCAACAACGACAAACTCTACAAACACGAACAGATTGTGCCCTCTGGTTTTTTAATGCTTAAAGATAGTTAGAGTATCTCATTTTCATGACCGTATTGATTTTTTCGGAAGTTGGTTTGGTCATTAACATGCTCCCGTGTGTCTGCTCAGCTATGATATGATCTGATTAAATCCCTCTGGTTAGCTGAATCAAAATACAGCACTCTGTCCTATTTAATTTAAGTGAGAAACCTGCTAATTTCAAATTCTAGAAAGCTCGTCTTACCTTTGATGCTGGTCATACACAGCATCACAAAGTTTTTAACACCAAACAAGATTAGAAAAAATTAATTGCTTTCGAACTTGGATCGTTTACTTTTTTTCTGTATATAATTTTTAGTTCTAATACTTTTTTATTTCTCTTAACAGAATCTACTGCAGTCGAGCTAGATGTTTCATCTGCTGAAAGTGTTTCGAAGGTCTTATCAACCACTTTGGAAAAATATAAGCGTCCTCCAGGCATAATTGTCAACTCTGCTGGCATCGTCCGTGATAACTACTTCCTCAAGATGCCTGAACACGACTTCGATTTGGTCTACCAGACCAACTTGAAAGGTACATTTCTAGTCATGCAAACATTTGCCAGAGCAATGATTGAATATAAAGTCAGTGGATCAATAGTCAACATCTCCAGCATTATTGCACTCATCAATAATGTTGGACAAGCGAATTATACAGCGAGTAAGGCTGGTGTTATTTCTTTGTCGAAAGTAGCCGCTAAGGAATTCGCCAAATTCAATATCCGTGTGAATGCAGTTCTACCAGGTTTTGTCGATACACCAATGGTTGCCGTCATTCCCGATAAGGCTAGAAAAGGAGCTATTGAACACTGTCCCATGAAACGTTTAGGAAAGCCAGAAGAAATTGGTGAAGTTGTGTCCTTTTTGGCCTCCGATAAAGCTTCATATGTAAACGGTGCTGTTATCGAAGTTACCGGTGGAATGTAGAGATTATATTTTAATAGGTTTTGTTAAAACATTTATTATTTGTATATAAAAGCGTACATGTCATATTTTTGATAGATTTTTAATACTTTGTTAAATTTTGAAAAACTATTTTGTATGAATAAAAGTAACATTTTAAACTTTTCACAAGAATGGTTTTAATGGAATAATTGGGTTGCATATTTCCCCCATAGCAAATATTACATATCACCGGGGACTGTACGATTTCTCGTTTCGAATTTGGTCTCGTTTTTGACAGAGAAATTTTTTTCGTGCATAGTACTTACTGTATGAACATGAAACTAACAGCCATGGAAATAAGACAATTATAGCTTTTATACTAGATAATCTTTGCACCACGGGCTATCTCCATGTCGCTGAAAACCCCTACATTGATTCGTAGCCTACAACTGAGCCTTGGAACAGGTGAGACTCACTGCAACGACCTATACATGGAAAAAGGACTATCACATTGAATCCTGGAATGTCAGTTCACTGAATAATCCAGATGCTGTTAAGGACCTTTTACAACAGGCCAGTCAATAAAAATTAAACGTACTGTGAATCCAGGAAACAAACTAGACTTGAAATCATATTCAAGATATGAGATCGTATACAATATTCAAAAGTCAGAAGCTTGCTGGAAAGCGAGGATTCGGAGTGGCCTTTATTGTGGATAGGGAGTTTAAAACGCACAATATTGAGTTTAATGCATTTGAGGATCAAATGTGTGCAATCCGTATTAAAGCGAAATTCATCGGAATCTGGCAGATAATTGTAATCGCCCCAACTGTAAAAAATCCCCGTTGGCACCACCAGCCGGAAAGGTAAATTTCTCGTATGTAGCGTAAAGTTTCGAAAAAGAATTTGGCTTGCCTACTACTAAACTTCTTTCTGCAATTTTCGTAGTACCACATGGGTATTTATTAACATAAAAAAAATCTGGCCACGTGCGTTTTTAGAAACCTTTTATCGGGGCGCAAATATTTTGCTAATTAAATTGAGTTGCATGCGTATGGATTACATATTGTTGTAAACATATAAATACCGGTTTCGCCCTTCTCGCATCTGCTGTTTTCACAGTTTACAGTGGTAACCACACAAAGGCTTAAATAGCTCGAATAGTTAATTTCAAAAGATTTCCATAAAAGTTTAATCAGCACTTGCATTGCCATTAATATATACATTTCAATTTTTTTCTGAACTGTGAGGGCCGTCATTTCGATTTTTATTGAAATCGGCTGCTAAAAATATTTAGCTGTAAATTTTCGACTGTTTTATTTGTCATTCGATTTGCATAATCAAATTAAATTAACTTGCCTTAATAACTTATAATTTCAAGTTTCAACGGAATCTGTTGAGAATCTTGGCTGCTAGAGGGCTACAGAAATAAAAAAAATTGTATGCCATCCGCCTGTATAGGGAGACCCGCCTGTATGGGGAGACACCCCTTAAATACCTTAAAATATTTTCTTGCACTGCAAATTTCAAGAGGCACCACTTTTGACCTACGTAGAAAATTTCCTCATTCTAGCTCATGTGGTTTGCGAGAAAACTTGTTATGACGCACGAACAAACGGGCGGAGGGACGGACAGACAGACAAGTCGCGATTTTATAATTTTTTAGGGTATTGTTAAAAATATTATACAATATCTTAAAAATGATCTGGTTTATATGTTCTTTCAAGTAAAGTCATTTAAAACGTTATCATGAAAAATATTCATTATTTCAGTTGGCACTAAAATAGCGAATTGCGCTCGCTTTCAGACCTTTGGGGGCCGCCATTTTGAATGCATGCATTTGATTTTGGATTATTTTAAATCTTTGTATGCTAGGACCTCATCAATCAATGTACTATCTCGTTCAAATAGGAGTTTCACTCTAGACAGGGCAAAATAATTCAATTTTTAAAGAAAATAGCAGCTAAAAATATTAGGCTTTAAATTTTTGACTTTTTTATTTTTCATTCAATTTTTATAATTTCCTGCAAAATACAAGAACGTAGTACAGGGATTCATAATCTCAAGTTTCATCAAAATCCGTTGGAAAATGTGACCGCTAGAGGGCCACAAAAACATGAAAAAAACGCATATTTAAACGGCCGCCATTTTGAAATTTGCACATGCATGATCAACAAAATATCAAAGACTGTAGGTGTAAGTTATGTGGTCACAAATTTCGTTATATCCCATATATATATATATATATATATATATATATATATATATATATATATATATATATATATATATATATATATATATATATATATATATATATATGATGCTCTCCGCAATAGGTAAATTTCTCTCGAGAAATTTACCTAAAAAGGACGAAGTAAACGTTCAATAATAATCTGGAAAGCCTAGTAGACTCATTGCATATAAATGATAAGAAAGCAATTCTATGTGATTTCGACGCTAAGGTTGGCAATGAGCTATCTCATTGGAAAACAACTGGAAATAAATGACAATGCCTGGTTGATTTCGCATGCAGCAGAAATCTAGTCGTACCTTCGACTTGCTTCCTACATCGACGCATACATAAAATAACCTGGGTATGACCAGATGGCAACACAAAGCCAAATCAACAATGTTCTGTCCGTATATATTGAGGAGCCAATTGTGACTCAGACCATAACTTGATCAAATCAACATAAGGATTTCATTTGTCAAAGGCGTCTTTGGTGAAGATCAGTCTTTTATAGAAATTCGACATCGACAGGATCCAAACGCGTCTGTGGCGAAACATTTGTAATGATTTTTTAATCTCTGTTTGTTCGAGATTTTTCCCGAAGTAAATTTAAACCGACCTGTCATTGGTTCTAGATGTAGTCTTGAAACGTGACAAAAGACTGCAGCCCTCAGGTCGACAAGTCCGGACACTCTAAGCCTACTCCGAGGTGTCTGCTGGTTGGCTAGCTAGCTCGGAGAGGAATTTCGGTCGCACATCTTGCGTAAGTAGACTTAGTCTGAAGTACAAAAAACATCAGCAACTGGTTTAAATCCCCGATCTATAACGCCTCGAACATCTTCCACCGAATCTACTTTAAATTACGTGACTTCCATTCCTTTTCCCTTTGATCCGAAGAAATGGACCACGAAAAAAACACTAAACAAAAATACGCGCACCCAAATATCAGCGACGTAGTGCCCAAAATAACTTACTCGAATCCAAGACCGAATAAATCTACCCTTACAAAAAAACACAAAACTCAAGATATGGCACCGCGTACCAACCGCAACACGAAACCGACCATTCGCGGATTACCCGAACCCTACCGTCTCGGCGGCATACATACCTTTTGCCTGCATTAACCTTCTGAAAGGGAACGGGTTAGCTGGAAGTGAAGACGGTGTTTAATTCAGTAAATCATTTTAATATTTATAATTCACGTTTAACCATTTTTTTCAGTGGATTGAATCAAAAGTCTTAAATCAACATAATTCTTTTATATAAAAGAAAAATTTGAGGTAATCAGAAAATATGAAACAATGATAAGCAATAACAATGCAATTTGTAATGGGAAAGAGAAGTAATGTTAGTATTAAAAATTAACATTTCGCATGAATTGACATTTAAAACATCTCAGAGCTTCTGATTGAAGATATTGCAATATCTTTTACTTAGTTTTTTTTGCGAGTTTACTAATTATTACTGTATAGAATGAAATTAAAAATCTAAATATTATTAATTTTAATTATAATTTCTTTAGAAAATTGTCTTGGTCACTTGCTTTATAAAATATCCTCACTTGCGATTTTTAAAAGATCGACTGATTAAAGGATGCGTATTTTAAAATATTATTATTAAATTTAAATACTCTAATTGCATTCAAGCAAAAGTATAGGTAAAGGAATCGTACTCCTTTGAACAAATGGAAAAACTTGGAGTAATCACCTAAGTCACCTAAGCCACCTGCCCGCGAAACCAGCATAACACTGTTCCGAAATTTAAATTACAGGTATGAAAAATTTAATTATTAAAATTTATATTTCTGTAAATTATAAAACTTAAAATAGGTTTTTTTTTAAGTTTTTTACTATAAATATAAGTTCATATTATTTTTTTATGTATTAAACTTAAGTTTCTTTACATTGATATTCTTCACGATAGTTATCTTATTATTATGATTTAAATTTTTCTATATATTATTATTTTTTATCAACTTAATAACTCAAATCTCCAATTGACAGTTCTGTCATGAGAACACTGCTATTATGCATCCTATCCATGTATTGCATTGCCGAATGTAATCTAACATGGCTGAGCTAGAGGCTTGTCCAATTACCGTTGCGGCATAGAGATTATGCCGATATTTGGACGGATTGAGGAGTCTGTCAGTAATCGTCACCGCGAACACGTCGCTAGAACAGCGCCAGCAGCAGTAGAAGCAACCACAAGAGCTTCAGCAGCGACCGTGGCAGGAGTGTCTTCTTGCTCTTACTCGTACCTAAGTTTCGAGGTGTGATTGGGAGATTTTGGTGCTGGTAGCAAGTTTTTAGCGTATCATGGATCTTGGATCGCGTACGCCCAAGTAGTATACAACTTTTCTACTACTTTTTGAAACCCCTATCGGGATCGCGGTATTCTGTTTTATTGTTTTTGCCAAGCGCCTTGCATAGTCAGCGAGCGGACATGCCACTTAAAGGTGCCACGTATGGGTCGGTCGATGGTATTGCATCAGGAGTCCGTGTGTGTCGTCGTCGTTGGAGTTGCGTTTTGTTTGGTTTGCTATTTCTACGCAAGCAGTTTTTCCATGAAAACTCCTCTACCCGTGGAAATTAGACAAAACGATCTCCCAGCTAAACTTAAGATTCTTTGATTGTTCTGTTTAATCTTAAGAATTCCCTCGAAATGCATTGAAATGGTAGAAACTAAACGGAATGTACTTGCATGTGTATAAAGTAGGAAATGTTGATCATTGAAATCGCTCTTCATGTGTCAATTCCAAATTGGCAACACCGTAGCTAGGTACTAAGTCAGTCGAGTCGAGTCGAACCAAGCAGGCGACTGTTAGGAACAACGTATCCTTTGATATGATTGTAAAAGATATTTTTAAGGTGAGTTTTTGGAAGGATAGTTAATATTCATCACTGAAAAAAAGCAGTGCTATCTTGTAATTAAAGCAATTCCCTTACATCCACAGTCCGTTTATTCCTAACAGTTTTCAAAAGTGGGATGCTACGGAATGTTCGCTTTATTGAATATTTTGTGCTTTTAATTTATCCGTCCCATAACTGCTCGCTGCGTATTTTCGATTGATTAGCCGACATTTTGAATCGTGAATATTAACGCGATTGCCGTGTCAAATATTTATCGTGTGTGGCCGCCATTTTTCTTAGTTGAAAATGCCGGACACCATAGTTCGTATTAATTCAACGAACTCAAACATTAGCTACGTTCGCGAAATTTGCCGACAAGAAGCAACAAACCCAAATTAATTTTACGTCTGACGGAAGCCGTCAATGGAGACGACGTTGAAATTTTAGCCAAGAACTCTCGTTCATCCAACAAAGCGATAAAGTTGCAAGAAAGCATGCAAAATCTCACAACTTTGAGAGTATTGCTGGTGGATTTGCAAACTCTGTATCAGGCATAACCTACAGCATGTCACCAAACTTGAATATGGCATCAACCGCTAGTCTTGGTTTTCCGACGGACGATAGGCAAAACGTGTCAAATGAGGCTGTTGTGATGGAATCAACACCAAATCTACATCTACCATAGATAGATGAAGATCAGCCACCGTATCCGACACGACAAGCAGTCCCAGTACGCCAAAGAGTGTTCCACAATTTGCGCGACGTCATTGAAATAATGCCAGTATTCGATCCAACGTTAAGTACATCACTGACGGCGCAACAATTTGTTCATCGTGTGAAATCACTAGCATCCATGTATTCATGGGATGAAAACATTGTTCTGTTTGCAGTGCAAACGAGAGTTCGAGGGCAAGCAAAATCGTGGCCAGATGCAAGAAGCGGTAGTTTCAAAAACATCGATGAATTTGCAAGCTCTTTAGAAGAGGAATTCGAATCGGCCAAAAATGAAGCCGAGGTACATCTTCGTATGATGACAAACGTTAGACGTTCAAATGAGCCATATACGGATTATTATTATCGAATGTGTGCGGAAAGCAGACGTGCGAGGATTAGTGACGCAGCCATTATAAGATATACATATACGTGAAGGTTTAAACGACGTTACCATGCAAACCGCGATCGCGTGCTTTACATTCAAAACAACTAAGGAGTTTTTGTGTTGCCTTAAAACTTATTTAACAAACCAAAGTAAGATAAACATACCGGTCACGTGAAAATCGCAAAGTTAAATAAAAAGTGTAGGCCTGATGAAGTTGAACTCTGTGCCAAAGAAAATGTTTAATAAGTTAGTGTCGAGAGCGACGACTGTTGCCGATACAAACGACGTCTCAAAGCGTATTTGTTATAATTGTTATAATTCGGGGCACATTTCCGTGAGCTGCTCTTTGCCCCAACTATGACCGCGATGTGTTACATGCCAAAAAATGGACAAAGTGCGGATACATGCATAAGTCGAGATAAACTGGAATATGTGAATAACGCGAATATTCGTCAGTTACATTCAAACTATCCCGTCCAAAACAAAATAGTGAAAAACATTCAGATGGATGGAAAAATTTTGGACGCGTTTATAGGTTCGGGTAGTAATCAATCTCTCGTGCGAGAATCATGCGCGTACAGCTTAATAAAGTGTCCGTCGATTGAGCTGAACAGATTTGCAGATGGATGCTTAGAATATACTAGCAAAGTGATAGCGACATTGAAAATGCACGATACAATCATACGCGTGGACCAATATGTTATAGCCGATCACCTCATACCAAATAGTTTGCTTTTGGGATTGAATGCGTTGAACGGAGCTTCACAACGAATAATCATTGAAAATGGTGAATGCCACGTTGAAAATAAATGTCAATAAATACCCGACATGGAAAGAAATTTAACTACAGTCGAAGCAACCGAATTGCGGGTACCAGTTGATGAATTCCGTGATTGTTTTGCAGAGACACCGGCCAAAAAGGGTCGATGCAAGACAAAATCAATGAGTATCGAGTTGTCGTTCGACACGCCTATCCATGCTTGACCATATCGTATACCGTTGGCTAAAAGAGATCAGATTGAGCAGATTGTGAATGAATTATTGGCCCCAAACGTAATTCCTCCTAGTAATTCATTATACTTTTCACCTATCGTTTTGGTTCCCAAGCAAGATGGGAAGGATAGTCTTTGTTTTGACTTTCGTCCGATAAACGCTATAACCAAAAAGAAGCCGTACCTAATGCCAACTGTTGAGGCACAGCTCTCACAACTCGCGGGAACGCAGTTCTTCACGACACTAGATTTATTCTCTGGATACTACCGAATCCCTATGGATGAAAAATTACGTCAGTACTCCGGATTTGTGACTCATCTTGGTTATTTTGAGTACAACGTAATGCCTTTTGGCCTCATTGATGCGCTGATGATTTTCCAAGAGGTCATGATCGACTTAATTCGTCGTATGAAATCAAAAAATATCGTAAGCTATATGGATGAAGTCATTTTCCCTTGTGTGACGTCGACTGATGGCCTCAAAACTCTGAAGGAGGTACTGAAAATTTTACGCGAGGTGGGTCTTACACGTAGACCGTCAAAGTGTGTTTTATTTTTGCATCCGAGTTAACCTTCTTGGGTCATTGCATTGATTCTATCCAAAAAATTTCCAACGCCTGAAAATGTAACCGATTTCAGAAGATTTCTCGGGTTAACGGGGTTCTTCCGCAAATTTATTGAAAGTATGGGCCAACAGTGAAGGTAAACTCATCTGGAACCTATAAAAATATATATTTATTTATGCTGAAACCACACAACGTGAATAGACAAGATGTAAATAATTTATATGCCGACTCGGCGTCGTGGCCTGAGAAACCAAACACGAGTAAGAGAGCGAGTCGTCCTCGCACGCTGCTTAAGTACTCCTATTTTGCTGACGCCGTCGTCCGGTTGCGTTCATGGTGGGTGCCATCCCGTGCCGAGCAATATGCATCGTTTGCAAATATTACTTCGAAACTTACGATTGCTAGTTGCCTGAGACGTCCACTCGTTGGACGCTAATCCACCAGCCAGACTGCTTACTGTGCACATTTCCTCATGCACGCGCTTGAGTTGCGGTCAAGCATCCACATGACGATGGTTGTTTAGTCGATGCTCCGTTGAGCACGAATACAACCCAAATGGGTGACGCGCTCGTGGCAGTCGGGGGCTGTATGTCTGTCGGTCCGTCGATGAGGCGTTGCGGAGTATTGGCTGCGCCTGTGGCAGTCGAGGATCGGATGAGTGGCTGGTCCGCCACAGTACTCCCCCTGCAGTGGTGGAGCCACGATATTGAGTGGTGGAGTGCATTATGATCCAGGTGTAGATGTCACGGTGTGCCTCCTAGCGCGGGGTCGCGACAACGTCCTGGCGTGTGTTGAGGGTGTCGGTGTTTGGGCGCCAGGTGTAAATGTCGCGATGCGCATCCTTGCGCGGGGTTCGGACATCGTCCTAGCGTGAGTTGAGCGTGTCGGTCGTTGAATTCCATTTGTGCCATGTTGGCGTTGCGCTGGCGTGTGTCGGTCGTTTGGAGCGTTGGTCGTTGGGTGCCAGGGTGAATGTCACGGTGCGCCTCCTGGCGCGGGGTTTGGACATCGTCCTAGCGTGTATTGGGCGTGTTAGTCGTTGCATTCCAGTTGTGCCATGTTGGCGTTGCGCTGGCGTGTGTCGGTCGTTTGGAGCGTTGGTCGTTGGGTGCCAGGGTGAATGTCACGGCGCGCCTCCTGGCGCGGGGTTTGGACATCGTCCTGGGGGGGCGTTGATCATGTCGGATGTCTAATACGTACATGGGGGCCGGCATTTCCTAGCGTGCGGCCCGTAATGTTGGTGGAACCAACACGGTCGAGAGTGGAGCGTGGCGACTTCGTCGTCTTCCGACGGTCGATCATCTCGCGCATGTTGCGTCGACAAAGCCGCGACGGCGTCCTCGAGGTTGGACACCCTGTTGGCGAGGTTGTGGAGTTCGTTCATGAGGGCGTCAAGCTGGTTCGATGGCCGGGGCGTGGAAGCCGGTCGATCTTTGGGCTCAATTACTGTCGAGACGCTGGCGATGGTACGTGTGTTCTTGAGGTGCGGGCGACGACTTGCCGCGGCGTTGTTTGGTGATGTAGCTCGCTTGTCCTTGAGGATCTGACGCTGGATGTCGTGGGCGGCCAACAGTACGTTGCTGAGGGTGCCGTACTTGTCCTGGGGCGGTGGGTTGATGACTGCCTGACGCACTTGTCGTAGTGCGCTCCTGTCGAGGCTTGCCACCAACCAATTGAATTTGGCGTCGTCCTGCGTGACGCCGTTCGTTGCCAGCGTCGCGTTGACGCGGGCCAGCCACAGGTCCAAATCGTCATGCCAGACTGATCGGAGGCTGATTGTCGGGGTGGCTGCCGCTCGCCTTGCGTCGGGGATCCCTTCGTGCAGCGCGGATCCGGCTGGGGCGGCAGATGTTGGTCGTGGGTCCCACTGCGGGCTCGACAGCAGGACGCATCGATTACCGGTGGTGAGGAGATCCAGTGTCGGATGAAGTCCTGGATGTCGATCGCCGTGTCCGAAAGCGAGCGGCGACGGACACGCTCCATTGTAGTCTTCGTTGATAGCTGTGGTGTCGCTGGTCGTGTTGGGGATGCCATCGTTACGTTTCTGATACAGTGGCGCGACAGTTACTCCAGGCGTCCGATTATGATGTCCTGCTAACTAATGGTCCTGTTTTTCGTTCGTGGATCGTCAGCGGTGATGTCGTTCGTGGGCCTCCTGTTTAGGCAGAAATGTTCGTGGTCCTTGAAGTTCCGTTCGTTGGTCAGGATCGCCAGTTATGGGATCATGTGAAGGTAAACTCTTCTGGAACCTATAAAAATATATATTTATTTATGCTGAAACCACACAACGTGAATAGACAAGATGTAAATAATTTATATGCCGACTCGGCGTCGTGGCCTGAGAAACCAAACACGAGTAAGAGAGCGAGTCGTCCTCGCACGCTACTTAAGTACTCCTATTTTGCTGACGCCGTCGTCCGGTTGCATTCATGGTGGGTGCCATCCCGTGCCGAGCAATATGCATCGTTTGCAAATATTACTTCGAAACTTACGATTGCTTGTTGCCTGAGACGTCCACTCGTTGGACGCTAATCCACCAGCCAGACTGCTTACTGTGCACATTTCCTCATGCACGCGCTTGAGTTGCGGTCAAGCATCCACATGGCGATGGTTGTTTAGTCGATGCTCGGTTGAGCACGAATACAACCCAAATAGGTGACGCGCTCGTGGCAGTCGGGGGCTGTATGTCTGTCGGTCCGTCGATGAGGCGTTGCGGAGTATTGGCT